>OX155964.1:30518589-31118589 GCA_944548615.1 Micropterix aruncella | reverse complement strand
TGTGCAATGCCATCACTAGGAATACCTACCCCGAACGCCCAATAATCAAACACGTTTAAGAACCCTCCAACGAGGCGTTTATTTTATCATCACAAACAAGCCGTCAACGAGAAGTTAAAGCAAACATCGAAATAAATGGAAGAGAACAAACAGTACAAAGCGTCGCGAATCTATCCGCCGTGTTTCGCACGCAAAACGTCACGAAGAAAACAAACAACGAAAACCACATCGCAGCGACTTCTCAGCAGAGAGCTTTTCATCTTATACCACGGCAGTCCGAAGACTGGTGGCGAAGGGGAAGGTAACAACTGAGGGCGCCGCGACATAGTGTAAACTCAAAAAACACGAAAAAACTAACGCGCAAACACGAATCACTTCTGGCGACTTTCCAGTCCAGAGCCTTTCATCCGGTGGCTACTCGAAGTAGGTCGGGGGAGGGGTCGACCAGTGGCGTCCAGAAGCGATAAACGTGCGAAACACGACACAACTGAAGCTCAAGCGCCGCCGGAGGAACGTCAGCAAGCGAGCGCAGACGGCGGGCGACTGCCGCACCGCGCACCGGACCGGTGTATATCTAGCGACCGACCGCGAGTGAAAGATACGGCGCGAGGCGCGAGGGAGACGACGCGACCGCGATCACGACGAGTAATATATATAGGCGATAGTATGTAAGAGAAATGAATCAATCTGTACTCGGCATTTTGAGCAAAATAAACGGCAACTGCAATTCGAACATCGATCGCGAGTTTCATTCTGAACGACGGAAACCCTCGCGACGGAAACTTCATCGATCGATGGCGCGACGTGTTCATTTTTTGACAGTTCCGACTTTTCGCGCGGCTGACCAATCGGAAGCGAATAGTGACTCTGCGATGATTCGATGAGAATCGTTGCCAGAAACAAAGGAGACTGTACGATGTTCGGAATACCGGCCAAAAGCGGTTAATTATTTAGTTATAGTTTTTGATTAGTCTTTTGGTCATAATTCCTAATTATTTTGTTAGCTGATAAATTTACATTCAGAATATTTTTAATTATTCTCTGATGGAATTGTGGAATGTAGATTGACAGCATTCGAAGGTCGTTGGTTCCTTTACGATTTTGGATTCCGGATTTTAAATTAAGGATAGTGCAATATGGGTATTTCATCCTAGTTTTCACTATAAATAAAAATCAATTTTATTATCACATGATTTTAATATTTTAATATAACGCAATTCAAATGTCGAATTTGATTTTAAAAACTCGCGCGTATCGCATAAGGGGTTTCCTTGCCGGGGCCCGTCAAAAGTTTGGCGGTCTACCAGCCAAAAGATAATTTGGGTCATTTTGAATCCGACTTGATTCCGAACGAGATCCCGGGGAGTCTGTGTGTGATTTAGGACTATTACCTGGTGAGTTTGCTCGATGTTAGAACTATTAAGTGACTTTTATTTGGATCGTTTGACGATGTATCGGAAATCAATGACTGGACTGAGGCGATAGTCGCCGTTCCTTTCAATGATCCGTTTTCGTTCTTGGTGCGATCATATTGTAATGAAGCCTTTCTACGGCTGCAGGGATCTCCGCGGAGGATTGAGAACGGCCTTAATCACCTGTGGAGGCTTGGGTCCCTTTACGCCTGGATCTTCTCGGTGGATTAATTCTACAGCGGCGGTTGTGATCTGCGCTGCGGACTGCCTTACCGTACGGCGATATTCGTGATCGCACGCCTACTTCTCGCCGCATGACGCCTTACACACTACCGCCACATCGTGCTACGCCCTACTTCTCGCCCTTCGAGACAGGCGTGATATTTGGATACTGCCCGCTTCTCCATACTAACCGAGTCTCGTATCGTACAAGTACGATAGTTGCGGAGGATCGTACCGTCCGCGCGTCGAGCGGGAACAGACGTCAGCGCCCCTGGCATTCGCAGTGGGAACTGCAGCCGTGTGGACAGCAGCGAAACTACCTGGCGCGAGATTCAAACCTTTCCCCTACCTGAGCCATCATTTTATTGTGTTTTAATGTTTTTAACCATTTTATTTGTAATTTTCATCCATAATTGAAGCAAGAACGGAGAGCCGACCCTGAGTTCTCACCTCTCCGCTGACTAGCGTTTTATTTATTAATTTTTACATTGTTTTTAGATTGTGCTAATTTATTATATTTTACATCTGATTTCCTTTTAAAGGCTTTTTATATTCTTTTATTATTTGATTTTAAATATCTTTTATCTACATTTTATGTATTTAGCTGCACGGACTTCTTCTGTGCAGAACGTAACGTTTCCTTTGTGTAATAAAGAAATTCTGAAACTTTCTCTTCTTTTTTACATTTTTTGTAGTTTCTATAAAACAGTTTCTATAAAATAGTTTCTATAAAACATAAGCATTTCCCAATACAAGCTGGGATTTCCTTCGCTACTTTTTAAGTAGCCTTTACTAATTTTATTTTAAATAAAAACATCATCCTATAAACGGATTTCTTTACAAACCTTATCAAATATAACAATATTATACTGTTTTCTACAATATTTCTTTACAATTTTTTAATATTATACAATTTTATATAGGTTTACCCTATTTTGATAAAATTATACAATATTTATTATAAACTCCTCTGCCAGAAATTAAGATTGAAGTTTCTTCTTTCATTTCATTGCGCATATGGAGGTTTTTTTATTTTTATTTCGATTTAATGGCTCGTTGATAACAAACTCAGCTAATTGTATCATATTTTAAATGTTGGTAGCATTCGAAATTTGAATTATTTCGTAATGTCACTTTCATTTAGAAAACGGCTTTGCCGAAGTGATCAATAATTTATTTTTTTATTTTTTCGCTTAATTCGTCTCAATTGAAGGCATTTTGTGTTGCATAAGGATAAGCCCTATTTATGAGATATATGGATGAATAGTGATCGTTAGTCGACTGCAAAAGGACCTTTAAACTTACATTGCACCGTCGAAAGTCGTGCACATCCGTAAGTATATCTCATTCAAACATAAGCATTTCCCAATACAAGCTGGGATTTCCTTCGCTACTTTTTAAGTAGCCTTTATTAATTTTATTTTAAATAAAAACATCATCCTATAAACGGATTTCTTTACAAACCTTATCAAATATAACAATATTATACTGTTTTCTACAATATTTCTTTACAATGTTTTAATATTATACAATTTTATATAGGTTTACCCTATTTTGATAACATTATACAATCTTTATTATAAACTCCTCTGCCAGAAATTAAGATTGAAGTTTCTTCTTTCATTTCATTGCGCATATGGAGGTTTTTTTATTTTTATTTCGATTTAATGGCTCGTTGATAACAAACTCAGCTAATTGTATCATATTTTAAATGTTGGTAGCATTCGAAATTTGAATTATTTCGTAATGTCACTTTCATTTAGAAAACGGCTTTGCCGAAGTGATCAATAATTTATTTTTTTATTTTTTCGCTTAATTCGTCTCAATTGAAGGCATTTTGTGTTGCATAAGGATAAGCCCTATTTATGAGATATATGGATGAATAGTGATCGTTAGTCGACTGCAAAAGGACCTTTAAACTTACATTGCACCGTCGAAAGTCGTGCACATCCGTAAGTATATCTCATTCAAACATAAGCATTTCCCAATACAAGCTGGGATTTCCTTCGCTACTTTTTAAGTAGCCTTTACTAATTTTATTTTAAATAAAAACATCATCCTATAAACGGATTTCTTTACAAACCTTATCATATATATATATATATATATATATATATATATATATATATATATATATATATATATATATATATATATATATATATATATATATATATATATATATATATATATATATATATATATATATATATATATATATATATATATATATATATATATATATATATATATATATATATATATATATATATATATATATATATATATATATATATATATATATATATATATATATATATATATATATATATATATATATATATATATATATATATATATATATATATATATATATATATATATATATATATATATATATATATATATATATATATATATATATATATATATATATATATATATATATATATATATATATATATATATATATATATATATATATATATATATATATATATATATATATATTTTCAAATGGAAATTGGCGATTAGATATCTTAAAAACTAATGATTATTAGTTTTATAATCATTAGTTTTTAAGATATCTAATCGCCTATTATTTTCCAGCATTGCTCTCATCTTTCGAATTGTTGTGTTGCCGCTGTAGGATAAAGTAGAAAGGTTCCAATACCACAGTAGGAAACCGCAAATACTGAAAGAAGAGAAAACGAAAAAGGCGTGGAGTAGCTCCTGGTCGCCACAGACCAGATAAGTGCCCTTTCATTTATTTTATCATTTCATTTATTTAGTAATAAACATAATTTCATGAAAAACTAATAATTTACACATTTACAATTATATATATATATATATATATATATATATATATATATATATATATATATATATATATATATATATATATATATATATATATATATATATATATATATATATATATATATATATATATATATATATATATATATATATATATATATATATATATATATATATATATATATATATATATATATATATATATATATATATATATATATATATATATATATATATATATATATATATATATATATATATATATATATATATATATATGTATATTTAGGTGGTAACGCATAGTTTTAAATTAAATACAATAACAATGTAAAGTTGGTGATAAAAGATAATTCGACAAGATTATCTATCATATCTTATAAAGATAAGGTTAAAATATAATCTAATCAATTGAAAATGTATATTATAATGTAATACATAATAATTAAAACAGGATACACGATCAGTCAGTAACCTTGTGATAGCTGCGCAACCAGTAGGTAAATGTTATTAATATTAAGTACCTTTTAATTTAATTAGTAGGGTAATTCATATAATGAAATACTGTTTGGCTTTCTACTAGCCCATCCGCTTTCTCGTAGCCTATCGGTACATAATGTCGGAAACAAAATTATCGAAGACTTTACCGACAAGGAGATCTGCCGACGAATTTGAAGTTGGATGGGCAGCTTTTGGTAACCTACGCTATATCTTCGTGTCACAAATACCGCAGAGCATCAAGACAAAGTCTTAATGTTTATAACCAGTGCGTGTTGCCAGTCATGATACACAGCACTAATACGTGGTCGCTAAATATTAGCCTCATGTGTATGAGGCAACTTTGAGCTTGTGTAAGCTCAAAGTTGCGCAACGAGCCATGGGGAGAGCTGTGCTTGGAATTTTATTGAGTGATAGATTCCGAAACGAGGAAATTCGCAGAAGATCCAAGGTCACTGATACAGCTCGTGAAATTGGCAACTTCAATGACAATGGGCAGTAGAGCGGTGTCGACTATAACGGGCGAACCCGTCATCCTAGGCCGGTATAACGATATGTGATCTTTCTTTCAGCCGTGGAATGAACGTAGAATACTTAGAGACAATAAAAATCTACTGTCTAGCTATACCAACTTGCCCGTCAAAGACCAACGCTTCTGGGCAGGCCAATGACAATGGGCAGGATATATAGCTAGCAAAACCGACAACGACTAAAGGGAAAAAGTCCTCGAATGGCGACCACGAACTGGCAAACACAGTGTCGGACGGCCTCCATAATATGAACCGATGCTTTTACCACGTTCGCAGGAACTAGGTTGAAGGAAGCGGCTCAACATTGTTCATCATGGAATTACATGAGGGAGGCTGGTAGACGTCCAACAGTGGACGTCTACCGGTTTATAATGATGATGATGAATACTTTATGATATACAAAAGCGACTGGATATTTTTTTATGTATTTTGTTTATTGAAATTGGACCATTGCACCAAAAATCCAACTCGCTTTACTCGTATAAAATTCAAAAATAGACTACGTATAATTTTTTTTATAAATAATACATTAATTTTATTTCTCGCCATCCAGTTTTGTTCATGGTCTGCAAATATGTCTATCAAAAGATATCACGTTGAGTCCGAATATAAAAAGGACAAAAATATTCGAAAAGATGTCGTACTTGAAATTCTTGACTGGGTTCATGGACAGCCCCATCTGCCTAAAGTGAAAGGTAAGTAGCGACATCGTCGATATATTTATTTTGTGGTATTTTCGATACAGAAAAGAAAAGAAAGAGAGAGGGAGTGCGTTTGTTACACCCGACGTTTCGGCGACTAAAGTCCAGGGAAGAATAAAGTACTCTTAATCGTCATCCATTGTTCTGCGGATAGACGGCAAACTGCTGCTGTTACTCCGCAAATTATAGCGTTGTTGAGGCGGCGGGGTCAGCGCGTGCGAATTTCGAAAAACCGTCATGTTCACAACACTGACTGTATCCTGGCTCACGTCCTTACGCTCGGCGATGGTCAATGAAAACATTTTAAGAAGATGATTCTACCTACGTAGTAGAGAGTTTGTAACCGTCATCGCTATTGAAGTTCGGGGTTCTTCTTATTTGAATGGCTTATCGGATCATACAGGAAAAGTAAAACTGTTCTTTGCATAGCACAATGGGATTTTGAAACTGCATTCAGTGGTTACTTCCGCTATCCAATATGTGTTCGCATATCGCCGATTTTTCTCGTTGAATATTTTAACAGCTTTGATGTGTTCAATCAGTCGAGTGGCTATGGGCCGTTTCGTTTGTCCAACGTAGGCTAAACCACAGCTGCATTCGACTTTATACACACCTGAGGTTTGCAGTGCTATTCCATCGTTTACATGCCTCAAAGATCGGATTATATTTTGGGTCAGCTTAAAGATCGGTTTTATATCGAATTTGTTTAGCGTCTTACTTATTCGATCTGTCACGCCCTTATCGTAGGGTAAAAATGCTCTTGATCTGATAGGTTTCTGTGTTTGGTCGTAATTAGATCGTGTGCTTGTCTCGTAAATTTGACGTCCTAAATATAATATTCTAATTGATATTTCATGATTTTTCAAATACTTTTAGGAATGAATTTTTTTTAAACTTGTTTTCCTTTAAATGATTACCAAATGTGTGCACTGGTAAAATAATTTTCTGGTACGCCTGCCCTAGTACAGGTCAATACCTAGTTAGTTGTAGTTGACGTGGCGATAAAGATCAAGGTCTTTTCTTTCATACTACTGGTCCAAACAGGAATATTCTCTAATGCTGCTGGAATGTGTATCTCATGCTTTACTTTAAATAAATAATTGTGATTTTTTAGGTCGCATCCTATTTATAAGTTGGGCATTTCTGGGACTGATAACTGTTGCTCAGAGCTACGTGAATATCATCAATTGATTGTAATCTATTTCTGATTTTCTTCTTAATTACGAGCAAAGTGGAAGGCCCTTGTTTGCATTGATAAGTTGTGAAGAGCGTAATATATCGCCAGAGAATCTCCGAACTGTAGGATATTAAATCGCTTTTTTACATTAGAACTCTTCTGTTAAAACTAATGCATATGCATCTTTTAATAAAGTATCACTTTGGAGTTAAATCAGCTCTTCCTGGATTTCTTAGGCACCCGCTTCAACGGCAATAACAAAAGCATTGCATATCAGCTTATGGGTGTCATTAGATACGATCTGTTTATATTACGGGAAGTAATGAAATCGAAGAGTATCGCGGTTGTTTGACATTATAAAGAAATAGGATAAAAACGAATTTTTAACGTAAATTTTTATCACATATCGTTTCGGCGATGTTACAACTGCAGTTGTCCAGATAGACTAAAGTGTTGTCAATCATCACTTGCGTATAGGCGACAAAATGCTGAAACTGCCACCCCACCAAAGCTATAATCTGCGAAGTAACAGCTTTCCTGAAATGTGTCTCTGATTTGTATTCATTAACTATTATGATGTCTTCCCTGTATGATAAAATAATGTTTATGGAATTAATTAACGATGATTATGATAATGATGGTGATTGTGAGGTTTGTTAGTTTTTCAGTTAAATAAGAAACCTTTAAATATGCTCTATGTTTTTAGTTGAACTCTCATGCATTTATTAAATGTAAGTATATATTGTGACGCTATTGTCTTGGCATACATAATTTACTTTAATTTTGATAGAAATTCTTTTGATATGTTTTGAAAGTAGTAGTGTTTTTTTTTTCATTTTAATCAGCTTCACGCTTTTTCACTCGCTAATGGCTCCGAAAAAATAACGCCTTTCGGGCGTTGTCACAATTTATCATGATAACCCACACATGCGATGCTTTTGCAGATATTTCTGTCTTGTCGACCACGTTATCAAAATTTGCGACCCCAGAGTTCCGTACTACTTATCTAGAATACTGTGAAGTAGCACAAGATTACCAAAAGCGTATTGTTTCAGAACGTTATGTAGTAAAGGTACAATATATTTCATTCTGTTTTATTTCAAAATTGCTTATAAAGCGAGGCAGGAGACAAGGAAACACCATTTCAACTAAACTTTTACTTTTGGTCTTACTTTTAATGTCTTTGTTGAAACTCGACTGGGAGCAGACAGACGTAGACGAAAGTAGCCTTTAAAAGACTGAAGCCGGTGTTCCATTTATGCAACTAGAGTCGTGCACCTACATAGTTACATGAAGCTAATTTCTGAATAGTTTCGATGTGAACCATAAACTTACAATGCATATAACTAAGCTTAAAATCGTATAAGCCTAAAAGGCATTATAAATAAAAAAAACCCTCTTTATATCCGTCCGACGAGGTTTTCAAGTTATTTGACGTTTGGATCTGAGGAAATTATAAGTGCGAAATATTATGACGCATTTTCATAAATGCATTGGCCATCATTTCTTACTTAACCACTAACATAACATTCGATATAAAAGTAAGCAAACCAACCAAAAAGTCAATAATAGATTTGGGCAGAGATATTACAGATTTCTGGCACCGCGTCTGTATATACTTTCTGTTCTTGATTGGTGTAGGCTAAAGTATTCTTGAAAGTGTCAACTACAACGGGCGAACCAATCACCCCCGGATTGTTTAACGATATATATCGTTTTGTCTCCCTTGTGGTAGGACAAGACTTCAGGACGAAACAGTCCACTAACTAGTGGTAAAGGGTTAACAGTATGATCGTAGATGTATAATTTGTAACTATTTATTTAAGCAATAATGAAATGAACACAACCCATACAACCATTCTAGACTAATCTAGACGAATGTCAAATACATAGACTGAACAGCCTCTATGTGGGCTTACAATAACATCAGCACTATTTTTTGAGTAGTCCTGACGTTAATTGGCTAATAGACTACTTTCAATATTAATTTTAATAATTTGGTATAAAATATTACACATATTATTACAAGTTTAGATGATATAACGGGGTTAGTTACATAAGATACATAACACATACTCACATACATGCATATACATACATACATACATATACTCCTATACACACACATACACATACATCTACATACACACATATTTTAAATTATTCTATGAAGCAATTCCACTTCAGTCTTTACATGACCTATATCGTAAATGAACCATTTTTTTACTTGTATCTTAAATATCTGTCAATTTTGAACATTGTTTACTGACTTTTATAGAGTATTATTCTTTTTTGGTCGATAAAGTACAACTGTTTTTGGACAAAGGTTGTATGTAAATACATGAGGAATTACATAGCTAGTCCATTCCGTCATTCTAGTTGGCCTTTGTTGCTGACTTCGAGAACGTTTCTCTAAAGTCTTGTAAAAATATATTAGGGATTGTTTTTCACGAACAACTGACGAATATCCAGAATACTTTCTTCGCTGAACAGCAGGTCAGAGTGATGGCATGGATGTTTCCTGTGAGTAACCCTCAATAGTAATTTCTGTGCTACCAGTGGTTCAAGTACTTGTTTAAACTGAGCATTCGAGCCGTAAAATATCAAGCAGATTGGGCCTGGCGGCTGGTTTGTGTTGTTGTTGTGTTGGTCAGTCCAGCTTATGACTCAGCTCCCATCCGGTAGACTCCTCGAAGAGGTACCTTATGAGGTATCAGTGAACACTGCCTACAGTATCCTTAGGTAGTAAGCAGTCGTGATCTGCAGTGCGCTCAGGGAAATGTCTCGGGCGGTTCTTGGACGATTGACAATGCCAGTCAGTGCCAATTCTATGCACGAAGATATGTGTGTGTCCTAAATCAGCAGGGGTAGACTTGATGTCACCTATCCTTAGAAATAACCCTTTGACTATTCTATCTTGGTTCTCAACGCAGATAAAGTGCGCCACGGGTTCACGACGAAACAAGCTCTAAACAGGTAGAGGTCCGCGTAAGTCACATCAAATCGCGAACAGACTAGCCCTTGGAGTAAATGGGTATTTTCATGGATGCATCTGTCTCTTTTGCAGGATTTTCGGCGACATCGACCATAAAGTACTATAACTACGAAACTACTGCACCAATCATAAAAAGAACAACTGCACAATGATTGCATTGAAATTTCGAATATAGAATATTGAAATATCATTTTGTAAAACAATTAGATAATTATGAATAAATATGAGAACGTCAAAGAAGTCAAAAAAACGCGGAACCAGATCTGGTCGTATCATACTCAACGGATAATTGTTTCAGAACCAGATTTGGTCGTATCATACTCAACGGGCTAGAGGTCGAAAAAAAAATCAAATATGGTAGGCAGGGAGCGAGAGCCCCCTCTGGTACACAATTTTGGGGATCGCGATTTTAAAACCTAATTTGTATTTATTTCAACTTTCAGAAGAAGACGTGATTGCTTTCCTAACGGCTTGTTTGTACAGTTCAGAAGTAACAAAACAAACATTGGATTTAAACTACACGTACAGAACACATATTCCAGAGATGTTCGCAAATAGAGATCCATTAAATACACAAACTGATTTGCTTCACAAAACAATGTCGTAAGTATTCATTAAAAGCACTCGGCAAGTGAAGAAGGAGTTGTAATTAAATCGCTAGCTGCGCGTGAAATATTAATCATTAAAAGAATAATAAAAATCGCTCACGTGGCAGCGAAGGAGTCCGAGTGTATTTTATAAACGGCATGAATCGATGTTCCTGTATTTTAACCAGCATATGCATGGTGTCCCAGAACTGCACCGGTAGGCTTTAGGTAATGACAGCTTTGGTCAAGACCTACCTTATTAATATAACATGTGTTGAGAAAATCTCATAATTTTCCCTTATCTTATGAATTTCAAATTTTACAAGTTGGTTCAGTTCCGATGACAATGCATTTTTATGGTAAGCATGACCTGATTCTGCTCCCAGGATTAGCTCCGGACGAGGATACTCCTCAACGGTCAACAGCACAGACACGAAATTTTGTATACGCATTTAATTATGATAGCCCGTTATAAGTTGTAACATGACGTGGCTACTGAGACAAGGGTTGGCTCCCGACGAGGGGACTCCTCAACGGTCAACAGCAGTCACGAAATCTTGAATACTAATCCAATTATGATAGCCCGTTAAAAGTTTCATCATGGCATGGCTGCTGAGCCCAGGTATGGCTTCTGACGAGGGGACTCCTCATGGGTCAACAGCACATTCACGAAATTTTGTATACGCATTCAGCTACGATGGCCCGTTCTAACTTTTACTATGACATGGCTTCTGCATCCAGGGTTGGCTCGGGACAGAGCTTTTCATTAAAAGCTTGTTTTTAAAAATGTGTTTTTACTATTAACTTTTATTCTTTTTAATATTATTTACTTGTGTATTCAGTTGAGAATTAATTTCGTTATTTCAGATATTGCGTCCCATTACCAGGACTCACAGAAGATGGTTACAAAGTTTTGTTTATCCAAATGAAGCCTGAAAATAGCTCTTTTAACAACGTTGCAGAATTGAGAGCTATATTCTACGCCCAAGATCATATGCTTTATGAAGAGGTGGGTACATTAATATTTATAGTAGCGCACCACTGAAATGCCAACATCAGAGCAAGCGTATTGAATTTACCCTATATGTTTAGCTCTAAAACACTTTTATGCAAATGTTTTTTTATCATATAGATAGCGGAAAACAAACAAAAATCTTGTCTATATGTGTCTGCCTATGGATCTGTTAGTATGTACCTACGGCCACAGTATCTCTACCTACCTACCTAATAATGGAGTCTGTGTACCTAAGGTCATAGAATCCATTATTATTCGATACAAAAATTACTTCATAGAAGTGTTTTTTCCGTAAAAAAGTATTTAAAAAAATATATTTCCGTACTGCTAAAATGTAAACTTTCAGTCATCCATTTGTATAGCAGCGCCCTGATGAGGTTTATCGACGGGCTCAAAATATAATCAGTTATTTTCATTGATGAAATAGGCGTAAAAAATTTCAAAATCGTACTTCCTTGAAATAGGAATATGTTCTTAAACGTACTTTCATTTTGATTGAAATTAATTTTTTATTAATATTTTTAGTATTTTCTTCAAGCAAAGCTGTTCTCCGGCAGCCATGTCCTGCGGGGTAAATATTATAAATTATAGTAAATTATGGCTGGTGGTAAATATTATATTTTGTAAATTCCTTAAGATTTTATTTTTAAACAATATAAGCTTAGAAAACTTTCTGTATATTTTGTAATTATAATTAAGGCGTTACGTCGGTCCAGGGATGCTTGATAATATAGGGTTATATTTTAGACGGCTGCCCAACAAAAAAGTAGTGTAATGTTATAAATAGGATAGAAAACGAATTTACCGCGTGAAATTTGTAGGACCCGACGTTTCGGTGACGTTGCAGCCGCCGTTGTCTAGGGTAGACTGGAGAGCTGTCAGTCCGTTGTTTTGCGGGTAGGCCGCAAACCGCTGCCGCCACTGCGTAGGTTATAACGGTGGTGGGGGGCCGGGCTCGGAGCGCGGGAATTTTTAAAATCCGTCTTGCACACAACACTCACTGTATCCTGTTTTACGTCTTTGCGTTCGGCGTTCGGCGGCGGGAACATTTTAAGAAGAGGGTTCCACGTAGAAGAGAGTTTGTAGCCGTCATCTCTATTGAAGTTCGGAGTTCTTCTTATTTCAATGGCTTCCCGGATCATGCGAGGAAAGTAGAATTGTTCCTTGGATAGAACAATGGGATTTTGAAACTGCATCCAGTGGTTACTTCCGCTATCCAATATATGTTCGCAGATCGCCGATTTTTCTCGCTGAACGTTTTTAACAGCTTTGATGTGTTCTGTCAGTCGCGTGGCTATGGGCCGTTTCGTTTGTCCAACGTAGGCTAGACCGCAGCTGCATTCGACTTTATACACACCCGGGGTTTGCAGTGGTATTACATCCTTTACAGGCCTCAAAAATCGAGCTATATTTTGGGTCGGTTTGAAGATCGTTTTTATATCGAATCTGTTTAGCATCTTACTTATTCGATCAGTCACGCCCTTGACGTATGGTAAGAATGCTCTTGATCTGCTCGGTTTTTGAGTTTCGTCCGTATTAGATCGTGTGCGTGTCTCGTGATATTTTCCGTATCCATTTTTCCTAAGGACATCATTGACATGTTCCATCTCCTTCGGAAAATGCTCAGTGTCGCATAGATCGCGTGCTCGATTCTACCCTAGACAACGGCGGCTGCAACGTCACCGAAACGTCGGGTCCTACAAATTTCACGCGGTAAATTCGTTTTCTATCCTATTTATAATGTCAAACAACCGCGATAGTCTTCGATTTTATAGTAGTGTAATGTGTTCAGGACTCATCTATGAACTCCGTTATTTATTCCATTATAACTTTTAAACGCTCAAACCGATTTATAAGTATGTTGTATTGTTAATTAGGTCATTCCAAGTATTATAAGTATTATGGAGTACCTTAAATGTTCAAATATCAAGTTAATAGTTGTCTAAATGTACAAATCTCCAAATGTCGATATATTAACATAAATATATCGTCTGAAATTTCAAATTGAAGGTCGGATTGAGTACATTCTGAAAATATATACATATTATTTTGATAAATACATATACCATATTTATTGTCATAAAATCGTAATATAAAATTACTATATATACAAGAAATCACGTTTTCTAACGCCAGTCGTCTTTTTTATTCCTTTTAATATATATACTTGTTATTCAATTACCTGTTTGGCATATCACGCTAGATGATGCAAGTGGAATAAATACTGGTAAATACTACATATATAGCATATAGTGTTATATAATTATATTATTCTTTAAATTGTCGTAGGGTGCTCAACAAGGTTGGAGGATAATTGTGGATATGTCTAATACGCCTTTGAGTATATTGACACAATTGTCACCTTCTATTATAATAAAAGCATCCAATTACGCAATGGTATGTACTGTTTGTTGACAATTATTGATCACGTCAATTTGTACACAAAATAAGCAATCGACCTTGCAAAAGTTACAAAGTCAGGATCGAATCCAGTGGTAAAAGTCTTAAGTTTGCAGCTTCGAAATAACTGTCCTAGCTGCGCGATGCTAAGAAAACGGTGTCCTTTTTGCACTATTTTTTGTTAAAGCTGAATATTTCCTAAGTTAAGGGTTCTACAGAAAAAAAATCGGTTGATTTATCCCCAGACATTCTTGGCAAGCAGCCAAGGACTGTTTTCATCTAAATATAAATTTTTAAAAAAAGTCGATTCCCAGCTCGAACAAAGCCGCGAATACAACTAACTAGAGAAGAAGCTCAAATGAAGCCGCGGGTACAACAACATTCTCGGAGACGAAACATGAGAAGAAGAAGATTACAACAATAAAATCGAAAAAGTCGTGCCACCTCAAGACTTTTCAGGAAAGTAGACAAAGCTATCGAATTCTATACAGATATTTATAAAAATAAAAAAAAACAATCAATATTCAAGCAAAATATAATGTCAATAATAAATAAACATTTTAAAAGGTACAAATGATAATAATAATAATAAACAGAGTGCACGACAATGAACAATATATATTAGGTTAATAATAATATTGGTAATAATAAATAGGATAGGATTATAATATATTTTTATTTAATTTTTTATTAGCTAAATGTATACAGCATATTCATTATATTAAAAAAACATTTTATAAATTAACATTAATATAGCAATTAATACATTTTATATAAATTATAATATGGAATAGATAAATTATAATATACGATACAAATTATAATATGGTATAATTATATCGGCGAAACAACTGTTATTACAGGTTTCGTCATTACTTTTCCAAAAAGTTAAAATGGATTTATTACTGAAGGTTATCCTTTTATTTTATTACGTAGTTTAAATTTTGTACAATGATCAGAATTTTTAGAGTGCAGATTTTCGAAAATTGGCAAAGTTTTCAAATGTAAATTATTTCAAAACTAACAAAATATAAATTATTTTGCTTTTTGAGGAGCCACTTAAGGATCTAAGGCATGGCGAGTAAGTTAGATTGCCAAGCATTGCTAATTCACAAAGAACTGTATCTTGTAAATTCATAGAAAAAAGGTAAATTCATAGAAAAAAGTGTATACTTAAATTATAGTAAATTTAGACTACTTAAAAAAGGAGAACTTTCACCGTATGCGTTCCCTTTGCGAAAAGCATACGGTGAAAAATATACATACATATTTATTTTATTAGCATAACGGGATACAAGTCATAATTGAAGTAACAAAAAAAAATATCGTAAATATAAGATGAAATATAAGTATACAAGTATAAGTATACACAATTTTAGAAAACACAAAGAAATAATTATAAAAAAAACGCAAAAAATACAAGTATATCATTTAACACATTAAAAAAAAAGAATTATCACTAGTTGTTATGAGAAGCAGCTCTAAAGTTTGCAATACAGAGCAAAAACCAAAAAAATATTTTTTTTTTTTTTTGGGTATTGCACAGATACCGCAGATTTATGTAGCTGTAATCTTGGTCTTTTGCCATTATTATTAGCTGTAATCTATTGGCACAGCTCGGAACAACATATTTAAAAATTGAAATACATAACTTTTTGCAAGGTCTGATGTATCGATTGAATTGACTAATTGATGAATTTGCTGTATTTGCTTATAGAATTATTTTTGTGTTTAAGCATGCTTCTGCTGTACGTATGATCGGCATTCACATGATTTACCCACCCTCATATATGGATTTGTTCCTCAACTTCATCAAGTCCATTGTGAGTAAAGAAATAATGGAACTCTTTAAAATACATAGCAATTTAGAAGACTTATACAAATACATTCCTAAAACCATATTGCCATCGACTGTCGGAGGCGATCTGGAAGAATTGTCAATTTTACATGGTGAGTTTACATGAACTGTTTGTAATTACTAGATTAATCAATTTTAATATGAGTTAATACGGTTTTATCATAGGGTAATGCAGTTTTAAATACGGCGGCAGGTTTGCAACTAAGTAGGATATTATATAACTATATAAAATTTGTAAAATACTTAAAACTCTATTTACACGGCGAAATGAACGGCGAAAAATCTTTTACTTGTATGCAAAAAAAAAACGATTGTGTTAGACAGAGTATGTAAATGTTAACTGGAAAGTTCATATTTTCGAGCCAAATTTAGGTGATTTTTCACCATATCTCCACGTTTTGAGTTTCACGGAATCCAAAAAAGTGATTTCTGTAAAATGTGTGTGTGTGTGAGGGACCACCCCTCACTAGACTCCAATTGTATGGGATTTTATACGGTGCTAAATGATGCAATGCCGTAGGCGTGGGGGCAGTGAGTATGTCCGATTGAATCGATTAGGAGAAATGATATTAGTCATCGGGTGTGTCTGCATTAATTGCCGAAATTATATGGAATTCAATGTTAGTTGGCACGTGTAATATTAAGTGTGTTTGCGGTTATGGATTTCTAGAATCTAATTCTTTTGTTGACTCGATATGTAGGGCGATGTACCAACATGTGTATGGGTGTGTGCAAAATCCAGCTTCAGTAAAATCCAAAATAATACAAAAAATATAATGTCATCATGTTCAGTTTAAAGTTGTAACTATTAGCACTATAAAACAGAGAATCTAGCTACAAATTATGATGATAGATACTGAGTGAGGGTGTGGTGTCATCGGGGTTATCTCCGTAGTAAAAGTCGTTCTTGCTGAAGTTGAAGTAGTTTATTGCAGAAGGTGTTTGATGCTTGCCAGTTGTAACGCTTCGAAGTCGCGGTGCGTGTAGTGTGTGAGTGAAGATGATGATCGCGGAGTAATGATGATAGATACTCGAAGTGTGGTGTTTAAAAATATGTTTTCTTTGTGTTTCAGAACGATATCGGAAACGTATAATAGAAAACCGTGATTATTTCAAAGAAGAGGAACAGCTTCGAGTCGATGAGTCTCTACGTCCAGGAAAAGCGACTTCTGTGGATACGCTTTTTGGAGTTACTGGATCTTTCAGAAAATTAGACATTGATTAAGGAATTTCGCGATACTTCAGACAGGTTAAAATTATTGGATCTTCAATCACACTTTAGTTTAATTTACAAATAATAAATTTGTATTTATAACCAATTTCAAATGAAGGAGGAGATTATCAATACGGTTGTATTTTTTTTATATTTGTTACCTCAGAACTCCGTTATTTATGAACCGATTTGGACAATTCTTTTTTCTTAAAGGACATACATCCAGATTGGTCCCATTTTTAACAAAATCCTGTTCTGATGATGGGATCCATGAGGAATTGAGGGAACTTCTCAAATATTATAATATAAAGTTGAAAATGTACACGTTGGTTCAGTTTCGATAACAATGCATTTTTTTAATGGTAAGCATGACCTGATTCTACACCCAGGGTTAGCTCCCGACAAGGGGACTCCTCAACGGTCAACAGCACAGTAAATAAATTTTGTATACGCATTCAGTCATGATAGTCCGTTTTAATTTTTACCTTGACATGGCTGATGTACGGTGAGATGACGAGAGGACTACTCAACAGTCAACAGCACAGACACGAAATTTTGTATATGCATTTAATTACGACAGATCATTCTAAGTTTCACCAAGTCGAGACTACGGCACCCAGGGTTGGCTTCAAACGAGGTAACTTCATAACGATCAACAGCACTGTCACGAAATTTTGTATACGCATAAAATTATGATAGCTTGTTTTAAGTTTTACTATGACATGGCTGCTGCACTTATAAAAAAATTGGAGTCGGTTCTTTTTTTTTGGTAAAATTTTGTGGTATTGTTGATAATTTTTTTCTGCACAGAAGTCGAGAAAAAAGACAGTCACATATATTATATTTAATGATTTAAACATTTATTAATAAAAGTATTTTAAGACACCTGTGCCTTTAAAATTGGCTCGTCAAATCTAAACGAATGAAATGTGTAATCGTTTTTACTAAAAATCTATAATTGCGTGAGCGAAAATAAATCTAAATTTGGTTATCCTGTGTTTTTTTATGTAATTATGTTTATATTGTCGATTGGTTAATGTTTTAGTGCTACTTTTATATCTTACATCAAATAGATAATAATTAAAACTACCCGGCATACTTAAAGGGAGTGAATCAGTACGAGCATATAAGCAAATTTTAATTTAAAAAAAATGTTTAAAAAAAACTAAAAAAAAGTTTTTTTTTAATATTAAAATTTTTATTATTTGAAAGCAGTATAAAAAGCGTAAAACGCGAGCTATCTAGCGGCAGGGAAAATGTCGTAATATTGTTTATTAGCAATATTTTACCAACCGCTAGAAGATACAGCGCGCTCAACGCTTGTCAATTTTTTATTTAACAGTCAGTTTAACAAAAGTTGCATATTTGTATGTACTTATTGGGAGCTAATGGGCCCTGTTGCACAGCCATCCATCACCAAAAACAGCTCAGCTTGCGTCGTCTTCATACTACTCCCTTGCATTCCTTTGTGGCAGCTCAACACGCTTCGACGATACGTACACCCGGAAAATAAGGACCATCATACACTATCGCAATCAATATTTTCAAGCAAATATTTTCTTTTCATAAAATAATAAATACACAAGTTTATAATACTAAATACAACGATCACACATATAACACAACACACCTTTCGAACGTTTCTTCTTCTTCATCATCATTATTTATCACATATAGAATTC
This sequence comes from Micropterix aruncella, assembly GCA_944548615.1. Classification (NCBI taxonomy): domain Eukaryota; kingdom Metazoa; phylum Arthropoda; class Insecta; order Lepidoptera; family Micropterigidae; genus Micropterix; species Micropterix aruncella. The sequence continues at coordinate 31,099,479 of OX155964.1, read as the reverse complement.
GAAACAACATCAACGTCACATAGAAATTTGTTTTCTTTTTCAAATTATTATTTTCCTCTTAACTCGCATCGTCTTCGGTACTAGCCTTTTGCATTCCTTTGTGACGTAGCAACTTCAACACGCTTCAATAACATATTTTAAAAAAATACTCTGCATCAGGAAAATAAAGACCGTTACACACTATCGCAATTAATATTTTCAAGCAAATTTTTTTTTTTTTCATAAAATATTAAATACACAAACTTATAACACTAAATACAAGGATCACACACATAACATAGCACACTTTTCGAATATTTCTTCTTCTTCTTCATCATTATCTAGCACTTATAAAATTCGAAACAACATCAACCTAACATAGGAATTTGTTTTCTTCAAATTATCATTTATTTTTTTATTTTTCTTTTATCCTTATTCGCTTTGATAACTAGCTTCCCTTCTTCTTCTTTTTTTTACACCACTTCCTACACTCGTTCAAAAGTAACAACAACATAATAACCTTACACTTTATCAAATCAATTACATTTAAATTCTATTTTTTTGTGTTTTCTTTCATTTTTGTTTTAATTCAAATTAATATTAACACACACATCATCACTTTCGTAACACACACACAGACATATTTATACACACATCCAAACAAGTTTTCTATCAAATACACAGTATTCAGACAATTTAAAACCTTAAGCTTTTAGCGATTACGACTATAACACACATCTACACACACTTCCACCTATTACCACACACACCTGCACACACTTACACTCATCAGTACACACACTTACACACATACCTACACGCATACATCCACACACACGGTGTTTACGCCTCGGTGGGCGACAGAGTCGTACCAGTTCCAGCTAGGGTGTAGCAAAATAGCTCCGCGAAAGACCAAAAATTCGGACAGGGCAAGACATCGTCAACAATATATATACTACATAGTCAGAAAAAAGCTGAAAGACAAAGTGCCAGATGCGGACGTACCTTTATACTGCCTCTACCAGATGGAGATGTTGAAAGTTCGTTGCACGAAATGGCTTCGCTAAAGTGAAATCGATCGTCGATTTAATTATGTAATGTATCCGAAATCGTTCGACCAATGGGGTCGCAAAACGTAGTATTTTTAGCCAGAAGTGGTATATTTTATGAAGTGTGGTATTTTTTAATTGTTGCGTACAACGATGTATGGAGAATATTAATATGAGAAAGTATATTTTGTGAATCGCGTGGTATTTTATTCGCGCGACCGAAATATGGCTACGTTCGTTTTGACAGCACCAATGGCTGCCGAAATGATTTGTCGTTTTCTATAGTTTTTATATTAGTTTGGGGGTATTATCTATAGTTTTATGCCGTGAGACAAGGGTTTCCGCTTGATAGAGGTGAGAAAAGTGTTTTTGGTGATGGATGGCTGTGGAAAGGTGGTTATACACGTAGGCCAAAATTATGGGACAGTGTAAATTGAATGGTAAACAAGTACTATTTTACTAATATATTGAAATAAAAAAGTGAAAATCGCGCTTGCGCGTGTAATATGTCGTGTTTTATAGACATCTTAATTTGGGGAGCATTATAAGAAAATAATTAAAAGGAAAAAGACAATAAAAATCGCTGAAATTAAATTTTGTAATGTTAGTCCGGGCTGGTGCTAAATTTTACAATATTATAGAAAATTGATAATAGAAAAAGAAAAAAAATTAAATAGAGTATCTTAGGGTAGGATAGGGTGGGAAATATTTTGTTTAATAAAATAGTGCAGTTGGTTATAAAAAAAATGTGTGAATAATTAAAAAGCCTCACGACTGGGAAGCAATTTCTGTACGACCAATGTGGGGATTATATTTTTTTCAAAAAAGGTATATTTTATTTGAAAATTATGTGTATATATATAATAATAAGGAAATATAGTAAGTATGTTAAAGCCCCAGTTGGGTGACAATTTCTGTACTACCAACGGGGCCGTCTTTGTAACGTATATGCCCCGCTTGGGCGCCAGTTTCTGTAACGTTACCCGATTAAAATGGCCTGTTGTTAGGTCATGGAAAAAAATGTCTTTCATGGGTTTTAGGATCACCGTGGAAAAAAAAGGTGTAAAAGTCTCGCGAATGTGTGTATGTGGGCGCCACCACGGGGATCCTGGATGAACGGGACTCGGGACGCTACAAGAAAGAGCAGGCGTGGTCGCTGCCTGACTTTAAACGCCGCAGTAGGGGATACGCAACAGGATCCGGGACCGCGGCTAGTCAGTGGAAAGGGTCGTGGTAAAACCCAAGGAGTCCTACGAGAGGAAAGGAGAGCTTCTGGAGAGAAGGGCAGCCTTGCTTCTATTGTGGGAGAGGAAGTGAGATTGTGGAAAGGAAAGTGGAAAAATAAAAATAAGAATAAAATACATACTTTACCGTGGCCTATCGCTGGAGCTAAACTAAATGAATATCGGACCGCTGTGAAGTCGCGCGCGATCCGAGCTGTCAGATCGCCGCGCTAGTGTCGCCACCTAGCGCCAGATTTCGCATCGATGTGTAGCGGACGAGCTTCACGCTAATTCGGAGGAGCGGTCCCTTTTATATGTTACTTGGCACTGTTAACCTTATATCATTTATGTCGTAAGTCGCGAAGTGAATCCTCTCCATAAGCGAGAGGTTAACCCGTTAAGGAAAACTCAATGTATGCTACAAGGTTTATTGATGCGAATATTACAGATTTTATTAGGAAAACAATTTTAATTTAATTATTTGAAATGTATCGGGAGGATTTCGCTTCAGAGCGGAGGAATCGCCGAGGGCATATGTGGGAGCTCACGGTAGGTAGGTTGGAAAACCTCACGGTAGGTCTGCGATTAGGGGTTAATACGGGAATTTCGGATGGATTTTGGGAGGCACCTCTGTGATAAAAGTGTGTGTGAAATTAAATTCGTGAAAGTTTGAGAGTCGTGTGTTATTATGCGAGTGTTCGAAAAGTTTGAGAACCGTATGTTGCTATGAGTGACGATGGCGTTATCGTTACAATGTGAATAGACTGGCGTGGTTATAAATGTCAATAAGGAAAATAAATTAATACAATGGACAATGGCTCGTATAAACGCTGGCATGATAAAATTTGCTGGCTGTAAAAAGAGTGAATACAATACAATAGGTTGCCCGCTCTATCCGTAACATCCGATTCGGGACATGTATGTCGGCCGCCTAAAGCACGTAACATCCGCTACTGGATATCGCGCTCGCCGCTGCGAAAAATGCAATTTACGATTCGAAACGTCGTACTTAATGCTTTCTGACGGCGGAACGATATGGCCAAATAATCTTTAATTCGGCGGCGAGCGGCGAAAAAATCGAACGGCGATTTAAAAAGTCAGCATAGACGTCAAAACGGCAGTCTCCATCGGCCAGCGCCGCGGCCGCGTATAGTTCCGCGAAATGGTGGTTTTGTGCAGTGTTTTGTGAATAACAGTGCAGTGTTTACTGGATAACAGTTAGTAATTTGCATTTTTAAGTAGTTTAGGCATGAGGATTAGTCAATTGAGATAGTCCATTTGCTGTTTTTCACCAATTTTTAAAGAAAACACTTCGGCGACAACAAACGGCTCGCGAAAAAATGGTTGTTATTATTTTGTAATGATTATGAAATATCCCGATATATTGCGAAATATGACGTAATGTCGCTTTAATTTACTAACAAAATAAGTATTGTTTCATTTACATTCTAAGTTATCACATAATTAGGCGTATTTTGAAAATTATATCTTGTTTTGTAAAATGAATCGCGCAAAGAAACTTGTTTTAATAATTACTATGAGAGAATAAAGTGCGATTTTCCATAGTTTTTCGAGGAAATGTGACTCTTTGGAGTATAGTAATTAGTTATTAGACATATAATAAGTCTATGATAAGACAATATAATTGAAAAAATCTAACGAATTTTATATTATGAGCATTCAAAGTTTATTATTAAGTTCGGACGCGGAAACTCTCAAATCTTTAGATTTTTCTATAATATCAGACAAAGCTCAAAGTTCTGGTGTGATTTCTAAGAAGTGTGATGTAGTAATAAAGTTATTTTGAAAGAATTTCATATAAAAAAATACCATAAGTAGTCACAAATTAAAAATAAAAAAAATTTTTTTTTTCGAGAATACATAAAATTTTTCTTGGCTGAATAAATAAATATTTTTGTATGCAAATAAGTAAAAAAAAATATCGTTTTGGTAAAGCATTTAATAAAGAACATAACTGTATTTACAATTTTTGCATATTTTACGTATTTTGTGACAAAAAAATCTAAATGATTTTTTTATAGGCGAGTTTTTTCAGTTTGCCAATTTTGTAATATTTATTCATTATTATCTTAATTGTTTTACGAGATAAGGTTGTAATGTTTTATATGTCAAATTTCAATGCGATCATTTTTCTCTTTATCTTTTTTTAATCCGTTTAGTGGTTTATAAGTTATGATCTTTTTTCTCAAGGCCGTTGACTCGCGTCGATTTTTTGCCCGAATATGTCGCGCGCAAAAGTGATAGGTGAGTTTTTACCTCGCAACAGGAGGGGTTAAAAATGCTTGCGCGACTTAAAATGTGGCGCGTATGGATTGATAATTATTTAGCGCGATAAGAATGTAATAATGCGATTGTAAAAAAAAGAATATGTTTTTGAATATTTCCGCGTGCGTGACATCTGAGGTTCATTGTTCATTGTAATTCGTATCGATCAGAAGAAATGACATTAGTCATCGTTTGACTGTGCATAAAATGCCGAATTTAGTTGGAAATCAATTGCAGCTGGCTCGTGTACATTCGAGCGTGTTTGCGATTTCGATTCTAGCGCGAGTTCTAGGCGCTCATTTTTTATGATAATATTTGGCCCTATCTGCTTTACATTTGGAAGTGAGTATTTTATACATTTTGTTTTCTTTTCATTTAGTAGCAGATCGTTTGCTGTGAACTATTCCACAACATTCGAGATAGAATCATTCACATCGTCATAATTATGTTGTTGCCTACATACTTTGAATAGCAAAGAGTATAGAAGTTATAGTGGAATAAAGATAGGAAAACATACATACATGAATCCTAAATACTTAACACTCCTTTTATGGGCAGTCATGAATTACCGAAATTACGTATTTACTATGTCGCTACGTTTTGGCAATATGGATCAGCTGTTCTGAGATAGGAAATAAAATAAAATTTAAATTAGCCGGCGGCTAAAAAAAATATGTACAATTAGGGATATGGGTGTAGAGTAGATATAGTTTTCGGCGGATTTAGTACCCTAGAATATTTTCCGGGCACGAGGATACAATGATAAATTAATTTATTGACATTTGAACATTTAGATAACTACTTACTTGATATTTGGACAAATAAGGTACCCTATAATACTTAGGATGGTAATATAAATAATAGAAAGAAAAAAATATTTTAAATCAAAAAGGCGAGCTTATGGCAATGTCTATCGGCTAACCTATACCTTAAGATTATAATATATTTATAACGCTGGCTACACGATAGAACAAAAAGAAAAAAATTGACAAAAAAAGTAACAAATAGAAAACTAGCCAGAAGAAGATAATAAAAGAAAGAAAACAAATTACTTCAATTAAACAAAGACTTATAGGAAAGGGAGGATAGGAGGGAAGGAAAAGAAGCAAAAAGGAGGTTGGAGCGAAAAGGAGGAAGAATGAAATAACGATTTTAATAATACCACAACAAAAGTTGTTAACTACAACGGGCGAACCCGTCACCTCAGGAAGTTTTAACGATTAGTCGTTCCATCTCCCTGGAGTGAGCGCACAAACATAGCCCTGAATTTAAATTTATTTGAATTGAAAATTCCAACTCAAACCTAAGTTATCCAAGTTCAACTTGACCAAATAGAGTTGTCAAATACAACGGGCGAACCCGTCACCTAAGGAAGTCTTAACGATTAGTCGTTATATATCCCGTGAGGTGCACGCAGAAGACTTGAACAAAACAGTCTACCGTCAAGCTCCGCCACATGCCCGTAAGAGGCCAACGCCTTAACCGCAAGATAGCCAGGAGTGTTACCCAGCGGGCTTACACTCACGCCCTTACTTCCAATTGCGACCAGATTACTCCAGTCTCTCGATTGGTTACGAGTTCGAGGTCGCTTGCGCGGTCCTCTCCCTTACGAAGCGGTAAAACGGTGTATACCGAATCTATCGCGGACCACGGTATCATTTGCCCGCCTGTTCACCCAGGATCGGGTAGCCGATGGTCGTTTCAAGAGCAGTCGCCGTAAGGTCCGCTACCACCCCCGCTCTATAGGAAACAGTACTGCTTCCAGACTCCCCCGACTGTTAGTCAGAGTGCGCAATCGATTGGCTTACGCCGCCCGGCGCGCAGACTGTCCAGGAGCGCAAGAAGGTTGATTCCTAGGGTAAACTAGCCCTAAGGCCAGAGTCCTACCCAGGCTCGCACTTCATGCGTGGAGGCCGCCGGATGGGTGTTGACCCGTGAGTGTGACCAACCCTGAACAGAATGGGTCTTCGTGGCCAACACAGCAAGGGCCCCTTAGCTCTAATAATACCACAGACTTCTAAATCGGTTCAAACGTTTAAAAGTTATGGTGGAATAAAGAAACGGAAAACAGACACAGATGAAACCTGAACACATTACGCTCCTTTTTTGTTGGGCAGTGCAAAATTAAGAAAGACGCGATATTGAAAAGATTTGCAACTCTATACAAGCACGATAGAAATAAACCTAACCTTCATTTACGGGTTAACCTGCACAGCAACTGCAATTATTGAAACTGGTTTGAAACGGAGATGTTTTAATTTAGATAAAAAAAAACTTGTACTGCGGCTTCGTGGTTGTCATATGTAAAAATATCGACTTACGGTGAGCAATTACATCGAAACCAGAAAAAAGAGGTACCGTTTACTGTTCCAAAAAATACTCTGTTTACAAAAAATATATAAATAGGGAAAGTGTCGATTTTGAACACTTAAAATTCGAGGTTTTACCGGATCTCCGTGTTTAGAGGGTCTGGGAATCCAAAAAGAAATATTTCTGGATTTGATTCTTTATATCTTATTATTTCCGACATTCAGTGCACGATTATCAGTAGCACCGGGCGAGTGATGTCACAGCACTAATGCCTGTGGTGGGGAGACCGAATGCCGGTCTCCGCACCTCAGCCACCGCTTACATTTGCTCAATCCCAACTGTACGTTGTTCTGTTATAGAGCTTCAGCGATGGGGGCACAGGAGTTATCTTTGGTTAAAAAAATGTCTAATTTTTCCGACCAATATTTTAAAAAGTACGATACTATCTAAAAGTAAGTATGAAAGGTTTAAAAGCATGATATCTTCTAAAAGTGTAATACATTTGGTGCCATATTTGATAAATTCACGATATTGTCTAAAAGGTTACTAAGTCTAAAACGTCTAAAACGATATGTTCTGACGTAAGATATTTCGTAAAAATTCGATATTGTATGAAATTACGGTGTTTAATTTTAGGGTATTTAAGTACCTACTATATTTTTCAAGAGCCCGTTTTAATGAAAATAAAGAATATTTTTAAATATTACGATACATTTTCAAAAGTACGAAACAGATGTTAATTATTATTACAATGCGATGTTTTCTGAAAGTTTTTTTTTCCGAAATAACCTATAAAAGAACGCTAATTTTTAAAAGTACTATTTCTTATAAAAATACAATATTTTTAAATAGTACCTACGACATTTTCTCCTAGTGGTATTTTTTTTTAGTACGATATTTTAGAGAAGTACGATATTTTTGGAAAGTTCCGGGATTTTTAAAGTACGGTATTTTATGAAAGTTTAATATTTTCCGCACCACCGCCCCCCCCCCCCCCCCCCTGTCTTACCCTACTCATTTCGTACCTCCGCCCAATTCTGAAATCGGCCAAGGCACAGCTAAAATGTGACTTCAGGGAGGACCGTTTGTATAGTAGTTTTCATTTCTATCATATGTACGGAACCATTGATGATTTAAACCAATTGGCGAAAAAAAATTTTAATCGGACAAGGCACGATAATATTATTTGAAATAAGTCCTTTTGTATGATAGCAAGCATTTCTATAGTAGGAAAGAAGCCTAAATCTAGACAGCTCTTCTTAATAATACATAAAACAGATCGACTAACGATGTTTTAAAATCTAGTTTTCATTTTATAAGTAAATTTTATTTATTTATTTATGTATTTAGGTACATAGGATTAGGTATACAGTTCATTCATAGGTCATGTAATCTTATAATAATTATATAAATTATGTAATAATTGATATAGGGGGGTTTAACACATCTTACATGACCTTTACTGCCAATAGCACATCTAACTAGGCGATAATTTGGCCCGTCTCTAGATGTGCATATTTTTATGCAATTTTAGAGCCAGCGGCCGGCTGGCTCTAGCTTAATTTATCGTCAAACTTACAGAGTATTGCATAAACTCATATATTTTCATATATCAGCTAATTGAATGTGTAATTAGTTAGCCAATTAAAAATATCGTTATCAACGGACTGCTATTCATGTCTTCTTTTATGATCAGTTTATGTTAACTATAAATTAAAAATATTAGCATTAATTATTTTAATACGTTGAAGTGCCAGTCCGTCTCTTTTATTTCAATTCTAAAAGTGTTTCCGTTAGTTACGAGTAGACTGTCATGCCTATCAAACGATACGAACTTGATTCGGAGTATAAAAAAAATAAAAATATTCGAAAGGATGTAGTTCTTCAAATTTTGGACTGGGTTCACGGTCAACCTCATCTACCGAAAGTTAAAGGTGAGAAACAGATTTATTTATTTATGCAATCGTTATATTTTTCTCATTGGAAACCCGTATCTAAATTCTAACCAATTACTTGTCGTGGAATATCACTTGGATATTGTAAAAAGACAGCAAGTTTCAGCAGGAAATGAATATGAAACATATGCAATTTGGCGATGATCTCATTTTTAACATAATTAAATGACCAAAAGGAAATATTGTTTGAGTTGATGACGTTTATATCGCTTTCGATTTCATGTAGTGCTACCTCAACGTATATTCAGAATGAAAGCTGGAAAGCAGTCATGATATTATTATGACTGTATTTGGTTCACTGGGTGTTTAGGGCGGGTAGTTCAATTTCTACCGCCACGACGCCCGTTGGTGCAGATTCTAGCAGTGATTATTTTGAAATGTATTTTAAAAATCTGCTTAACTATCTTGTTGTTGTTAGGGTTCGGCGATGGGAAATTAATTACAGGGTTCTATGTGGTGGAAATTTTGAAACCTCCATCTCGATTGAAGTGTGTCGTTCTTACGATTTCGGTTAATACTTATTCATTCGAGTGAAATATAATTGTTTTTCTCAGAGCATAATTAGATTGTGAAACTGCAATCGTTTGTTCTACTGTCGAATATGTAGTCGCAAGTTGCTAATTTCCTAGCTGGAGCTTTTCCACCATTTTCCACAATAAACGAAGCATATCTGACATTCAGAGCCAATGAATAACATTAATATTAAAATATATTTATTATATAATTTTTCGTTACATGATCACTTTTCCTTACGGCTATTAAGGCAAGTTATAATAAAATCATATGAAAAAATACAAAAAAAAAGCTTAATGCTTATTTTCTTATTGTATTTGTAAAATACCTACCTGTTTATTGATCATTAAGAAAAAACAACGTATTAGTTAACATTTCTTGTAACTGGATATCAAGGGATTACTATGCATGAAAAACTGACTTGATTTTACTTACATTTTTTTTTATATAGGCACTTGGTACTGAATAAAAAATAATATACAAAAGTTGGGCATATAAAACGCAAGCATGAATCTACTGTCTTTCTAGATTTTATTTCAAAGTTTTATATAACTACATAATTTTACACCCTAACACTTGCAACAGATGTCCCTAACTGTTTTTTAATATTTAATTTTCAAATAATCATTTTATTTAAACTTAAATACTATAATGATGAACCTATATTAGTACTATATATACTTATATAGTTGAAAAAAAATGATAGTCATTGCGTCCAAAGAAATAATGGTCAATGTACAGTTGGAGTTTTTTACGACTCAGGAGGAGATTTTTGAACAGCATTGACATTTTAAAGATATACGAAACGGAAGATATACAAATGTCTTGTTAAAATGAAATAGAATCACTGCAATCTGGGTATTTGAACCAAAATCTCTAATTATCTAGAATATTGTGATACTAACTATCTGTTTTCACTATATTTTTAATGTAGATGCAATGCTGCACTATTTTGAAAATAACTGCTTGAGACAGGTTGTATTTAGAAGATCCATTATTGTCAAGAATTTAGCCAAGTTCCTTCAATGCAATTATATGTAAAAATAACAAATTCACGGCATACGCTCTTTAAGGGGAATGACACACTTATATGAAAAATACAAATGGAGTACGTATGAATAAAATCAATAAATATAAAAAATACTGGTGTAATAAGTCAATCTATTTAGTTATAGATGTTTCTCAACTTTATACATAAATATTTATATTTACACATCTATTAAACAGAATCACAATGAAATATGTTATGTTGAAAGGTCGAATATGAAATATGAAAATATATGAAAGATGAGAATATGAAATATGTCGAGTATATGAAAGAAATTTCGGTCAGTGGTGTGTCTACGAAGTTGGTAAAGACTCACATTGAAAATACAAATTCCCTAACTTAATTTTAATACTAATACAGGTACATATTTACTTAGATACATAAATACCTGAAAATTACACAGCTTCTAAAAAAATGGTATTAGCTTTTTTGAGTTAATACACGCTTCAGAAGCATGTACTCTTAACAAAAAGAATGATAATGCACTAGATGTTTATGAACTTAAAACACGATGCAGAATCTTCGTTGCCGTGCAAAAAGATAGCGTGTGGAGACAAAAACTAAACAAAGAACTGTATAATCTATATAATGACGTGTAACTCAGGCGATTACGTAAAGTGTACAATTTAAACAGTCGTTGAAACTATTACCATATTTTTATTACATAAAGGGAATCGTAAAGTCGGACGAACGAAACTGTCAAGGCTTGATTCTGTGGTTAAAGCATCAATACACCCGGATAATTAGTGCAAGTGGAAAACTAAAGCCCAGGATAAGGTGGAATGGAAGAAGAACCTTTTGACGAAGTCAAGACCCCAAGAAATTGTAGTATGACCATCATAATCACAGTTTAGTAGCAGAACTGACACCATAAAGAGGCGCCCATAATACATTTTTTTTAAGTCAACGGGAAATAACAAAAGAATAAACATAAAGACAATTGATTGGCTAATGAAAGTCTCAGCCGCAGTGTTAATATGTACATACTTGTGTTACTTTTCAGAAGAAGATGTGATTGCTTACCTAACGGCTTGTCTCTATAGTTCGGAAGTGACGAAACAAACATTGGACTTAAATTACACCTACAGAACACATCTTCCAGAATTGTTTGCCGATAGAGATCCAGCGAATACGCAGTCTGATTTACTTCATAAGTCATTTTCGTGAGTACATTTATTTTCTTACGAAACATTATGACATTGCCTGTGAATCCCGCATTTATTTGAGCAGACGGTGCAATCCTTGGTCAAACCTCCATCAACCTCAGGAATTACGATATCTGGAGGTTTAAGCCTCGTTATCATTTCAAGCAATATCCCCACAGAATCCTATAGTTTCCATCGCAGAGAGTTTACTAATGATAAAAACATGTTGTGCTGTGGTATTCGAAGGACCACCCGTATAATAATATGCCCTGATGTTTAATATATTACTAAGAAGGTGACACGTATTCCATAAAATGGCTATGCAATGTATCAAATAAACAATATTTAATACATTACCGCCTGCGCTGTAGGCAATTTTAAAAATTTACAGGTATTGTATAGAAAACCGGATTACATACATCAGGAATCATATACAGGAGGAAATTTTAATTAATGACATTTTGAAGTGGGTGAATTGGTACGAGCATATAAGCAACTTTTCATATTTATTTTGGGAAAAACACTAAATAAAAAACATAAAACAATTTGAGTTGAGCGCGTTGCGCTAGCATGCGGTAGGTAAAATACCGCGAATATTGTTTATTGGATATACTTTACCGGTTGTTAGATGGCTATACTTACCTGTAACGCTTGTCAAACTTTTATTTATCAGTCAAGTTTGACAAACTTACCAAATGTAAAAGAAAACAGATAACTTTGTTTTTTTTTAAAGAATTTTTATCAATCTATTTTAATCTAAGAATATAATGTTAATTTCAGCTGTTTCTTACCTTTACCGGGACTCACTCAAGATGGCTACAAAGTCATTTACGCCAAACTAAATCCGACGGCAGATTTATCTGTATTTAATACCGCGGCAGAAATGAGGTCATTCATCTACACACATGACCAGATGCTTTATGAAGAGGTAGGTTATTCATTTTTGTAGTGATTTGATAAAAAAAGTTGCGAAAAAATTACTAAAATTGAATACAGAGCATAATTTACTATTTTGTAGGGCGCCCAGAACGGTGTGTTGCTTATAATGGACCTGTCATTTTCGCCATTAAGTATAATGACAAAATTATCACCTACTATTTTAATGAAAACCGTCAATTTCGCAGTGGTAAAATCTACTTACCTTTATCACAGGATTCGCTTGATATCTACAATTTTAGTTTTTTTTATTCAAGAATGCTGCTGCCATACGTCTGATCGGAATCCACCTAATCCATCCGCCGTCATATGTGGAAGTGTTAATCAATTTTGTAAAATCTTTCCTTAGCAAAGATATAATGGACAGGATAAAACTTCATAACAATCTCGAAGGCTTGTACAAAATAATTCCTAAATCGGTGCTACCATCGAATGCTGGGGGAGACCTAGAACAGCTGGAGATTTTATATGGTATATATTATTCCTTTTATTGCATTTTCTTTTAGTGTTACGGTTTTCTTTAGACATACATATTTACAACCTAAATAATATCATTGAATTACTAATTTTAGTAGGTACTGAATTACTAATATTAGTAGTGAGTTACTAATTTACTACTCAATTTGAATAGATCATGTGTTAAGATGGAATTTATTCATTTCTGTTACATAGTTTACATTTCTTTTTTTTATGCATTGAAAAAAAAAATTTACACAATGTTATTGCGTCACTCCTAACTAGGCAGTGTTCGTTCCAAGGAAAACGTCAATTTTACATAATAATGACTAAAAAAAGAAAAAAGTTTTTTGAAAAAGATGATAAGAAATTGTTATAGTAAATTTACAAGTAAAATATAATAAAATAAAATACTCATTCAAAAATCTAAATAATCATTAAATAATAAAAGCAGTAAAAAAATATTATACTTTAAATCCAAATACAAAATAGTACTTTATAAAAATAACAATAAAATACACTTTTAAGAAATCATCTTATACAGATTGTTCGGGACAGGAGGACATGCATTTTAAGGGGTAATTCTGTATAATAAACTAAAAAATATTTAAAAATTTATTATTTAGACTTTTATTTGGTAAAACATCAATCTTTTTGACAGTAGATAAATGAAAATCAGGGTTAGAAGTGTTTGTAACTTTTTTTGATTTAAGAGTTGACGAACGATTAAAACGGGTTTTTATGTATAACAAAATCAATGGTATAACGTTCGGATTCCCAGATTTTACTTCTCATTAATAAGGGCATAAATTAAAAAAATAAATATTGAAGAAGTTCATTTAAGGTTTTACACGACTGTCCAACAAAAAAGAAGTGTAATGTGTTCAGGCTTCATCTGTGTATGTTTTCCGTTTTTTTTTCGACCATAACTTCTAAACGCTTGAGCCAGTTTTGAATGGTATGATATTGTTAGAATCGTTATTTCATCCTAAGTGTCATAAGGTACCTTAACTGTCCAAATTATAAGTAGTAAGTAAGTAGTTGTCTAAATATAAAAAATTCAAATGTCAATAAATTAACAAAAATGTATCGTGTTTAGTGTAAAATGAAAGGTCTCATTGAGTACGTGCCGGAAATATACATTTGCCTATATGGATAAATATTAAAAACACAAATATTTCATAAAAACTGTAATGAAAATACATATTATTACAATAATTCACTTTCTGTAAGGGCAGACGAATTTTAATTCTTTTTAATGTAATTACTTACATAAAATAATTTTTTGAACAATAACATCACGGCATTTTAATTATGTCATGTTAATTAACCTGCCAAAGATGTAATAACATATTTGATTTTATTACAGAACGATTTCAGAAACGGATAATGGAAAACAGTGATTACTTCATAGAAGAGGCTAAGATGCGAGTGGATGAGTCTCTACGACCAGGAAAACCGACATCTGTAGATGCGCTTATTGGAGTTGCTGGATCTTTCAGAAAACTAGACATTGATTAGGGGTCTTATTTTCAAGGCAGACGCGTACAACTGCTTCTATTTTATAAATAGGATAGAAAACGAATTTACCGCGTGAAATTTGTAGCACCCGACGTTTCGGTGACGTTGCAGCCGCCGTTGTCCAGGGTAGACTGAAGAGCTCTCAATCCGTTGTTTTGCGGGTAGGCCGCGTACCGCTTCCGCCACTGCGTAGATTATAACGGTGGTGGGGGGCCGGGCTCGGAGCGCGGGAATTTTGAAAATCCGTCTTGCACACAACACTCACTGTATCCTGTTTTACGTCTTTGCGTTCGGCTTTCGGCGGCGGGAACATTTTAAGAAGAGGGTTCCACGTAGAAGAGAGTTTGTAACCGTCGTCTCTGTTAAAGTTCGGGGTTCTTCTTATTTCAATGGCTTCCCGGATCATGCGAGGAAAGTAGAATTGTTCTTTGGATAGCACAATGGGATTTTGAAACTGCATCCAGTGGTTACTTCCGCTATCCAATATATGTTCGCAGATCGCCGATTTTTCTCGCTGAACGTTTTTAACAGCTTTGATGTGTTCTGACAGTCGCGTGGCTATGGGCCATGGGCTATGGCCACGCGTGGCTATGGGCTATGGCGTGGCTATGGGCCACGCGACTGTCAGAACACATCAAAGCTGTTAAAAACGTTCAGCGAGAAAAATCGGCGATCTGCGAACATATATTGGATAGCGGAAGTAACCACTGGATGCAGTTTCAAAATCCCATTGTGCTATCCAAAGAACAATTCTACTTTCCTCGCATGATCCGGGAAGCCATTGAAATAAGAAGAACCCCGAACTTTAACAGAGACGACGGTTACAAACTCTCTTCTACGTGGAACCCTCTTCTTAAAATGTTCCCGCCGCCGAAAGCCGAACGCAAAGACGTAAAACAGGATACAGTGAGTGTTGTGTGCAAGACGGATTTTCAAAATTCCCGCGCTCCGAGCCCGGCCCCCCACCACCGTTATAATCTACGCAGTGGCGGAAGCGGTACGCGGCCTACCCGCAAAACAACGGATTGAGAGCTCTTCAGTCTACCCTGGACAACGGCGGCTGCAACGTCACCGAAACGTCGGGTGCTACAAATTTCACGCGGTAAATTCGTTTTCTATCCTATTTATAATGTCAAACAACCGCGATAGTCTGCTTCTATTTTATATAGTGTAGTTGTAAATCCCTGCGATTTGCGGCTTTTCACTCAGGCATGACGACAAAATTATATCACTTCACAGGTGTGCTGAGTTTTCGCTATATTTCGCAGATTTAGAATTCTTTATTTAATGGGTTGAAATAAAACATTGTTGTTTTTTAAAGTACACCCTTAAGAAATATTACGTGCTTAAACAAATGCTTGATAAAGTGCCCCACACTTTTACACTCATATAATATAGTTAATTACAAACATGCCTTACAATAAGATACTTAGGGGTAAACAATGACTGGGTACAAAAACTTAGGAGTAAACAAGTTAATTATTTTTTTTCTGTTTAATGCAATACTTATAAAAGCGTGTTCATTAGGATTTTCAAACTAATATTTATATTTTTACTTCTTAGACAAAAAAAAACAAAAGTATAAATGTATTGTTCAAACGTACTGACTCCAGCTATATGCAAATTATAAATTGACCTAACCTGCTTGCGGCTTTATGCTTATGTAAGCTCTGCATTCGGACTGTAGGGTCTTATAGAGTTCCAGTGACAACCATCCAGATTAATATTTACACCCTGGGGAAACATTCATGACCAGAGTACACCTTAAGCCAATTCCAACAAGCCCAAACACAGCTAAGATGCATTGTTCCGTTAAGGAGTTCTAGTGCCTTCCTCTCGATTCTATCATCAGAAGACCATTCATGACCGGAGTACATCTCAAGATGATTCCAGCAAGCCCAACCACGGCTAAGATACGTTGTTCCGATACAGAATTTCAGTGTCAACCTTCTAGCTCCATCATCAGACCTTGGAAATATTTCATGAATAGGGTACATCTCAAGTCGATTACAACAAGCCAAGACACGTTAAGTGTTTATTGTTTCGTTATTGAGTTTCAGTGGCTGCCTTCCGGCTCCATCATCACACCCTGGAAAGCATTCATAACCAGAGTACACCTCAATACGAATCCAACAAACCCAATTCCGGCTACATCATCAGACTCTGGAAACAATTCATGACTTAAGTACATTTTAATTCGATTCCAACAAGCCCAAACACGGCCTGGACACTTTGTTCTGTTATTAATTTCCTGCGACTATCATCCGGCTCTATCATCAGATCAGCCCTACACGCAATCCGGCCCTGTCATCAGGAGTCCGGTTCACTCAATCTAAAGAGCAGTCGCTCTAAAATGTCTTTTTATATCCACTGACCCGAAAAACACGATAATATCGTGTGAGCTGCAGCACGTCGAAATTATAGCGAGTGATTTTAGACTGACTGCTCGTCCTCGAAAGAAATGAAAACGCTTCACTCAGTATAATTTCAATTAGCGGTCACTCGCTCTAAAATATCACAACTGTGAAATAGCTCCTGCTACTTTTCAGTCGTCGTCGTCGTCGTCGCGTGTAGTGTTACCAGGGTATCGAATATTTTCCCTGTATGGGCGATATGTCAGACAACCACCTAGCAGAAGTCACATTCATTAGGTGGATTGCCAAAAGGAAAGAAGAAGAAGAAGAAGATATGTCAGACTCACAGACTGATTTTTGACAATAACAAAGTCTTTGCAATAACATGACGAATTTGATTGATGAGTGGTGTATGTTGCGGTAACCTAACCTAACCTAACAGTCCCTAATAAGTCTGTGGTTGCGGGAATACGCGTATTGGTACTTAATATCGTTGCGCGTAGCTCTTGATTCGAGTGTGTATGTTTTTAGCCAGTTTTGCATTTTTAGTATTATTTTATTAACTGTCGATTAGTCTGTGTACCGGTCGTTTTGTACGTCTTCGGTTTAGTTACTTATAATTGCGAGCACGAATCGGGTAAAATGAAACAAATATTATTCCGTACAGTAATGTCCGGCAAGTAATGAAACATCAAACAATATCAAAAGTTCTAAACTGTGTTAAAAATCGGTACCAGAATATATGTGCGTTTGCTTAAGCCGCTTTATAGAAACCTATTTTTTCTTCCTAATTACTGTTGATTTTATGTGACTGTTATGGTATGGTTCTAGATCCTGACTTGGGTATTGAAAGAAAAATGTTGTACCGTGTTGAATTTACTAACATGGCATGAACTTTGGTATGGTTCTAGATCCTGACTTGTATATTGAAAGAAAAATGTTGTACCGACACCAAACTTGCCTTTGGGAAGTTTACCCATTAAAAATAACCACAATGTGAATCGATTTAGAAAATATTTCATCGCAGGAATTTCATTGCTGGACACATAGATTAAGATTTGAAGCTCCAAGTGTTCAATTTGTGAAGCAATTTCATAAGGAATGTATTTAGGCTGATACAATACTTACATTCAGATGCCGCTGAAATGCCAATACAGAAGTCAAAATGTAGAATACGGACTTACTCCCATTATTGCTTCACGTGGCGTCTCAGGCTGCCTCGAGCACAATTCTCTCTTGGCTGCTGCCATTAAGGATGCGAGATAGCACGCACGCCAAATCAATGTATGCTGGCTCGACCTAGAGAATGCCTTTGGGTCAGTTCGGCACAGTCTCCTCCACTTTGCGCTCCGCTGGTACAACTTCCCACCTATGGTGCGTGACATTGTAGCCTCCTACTACAACTGTCTGACGTTCTATGTCAAAACGCAAGAATGGACTACCCGCTCTATATCATATTCAATTGGACTGTTTCAGGGCTGTTGCCTTTCTCCGACGATATTCAATATCGTTTTCAATATACTGCTGGAAAGCCTGACCCAGTTCGACAAGAAGTGGGGTTACCGTTTTAAAACAGACGGCCATTACACATCGTCGTGCCTCGCTTTTGCCGACGACCTAACTTTTATCACCAGGAGCCCCAAGCAGCTTTCCCTGCTATTACAGAAAGTGGAGCTGTTCTGCAACTGGTCAGGCTGTATTAAAGTGAAGCCCTCCAAATGTTTTTGCCTTGGACTCGCCCGCATAGACACAAAATTTACGTCCTATTACCCAAAATTGGTCTATAAGGGCTCTATTATCCGGGATCCGTTTTTTTGTCGGATGCCATCGCCTCTGTTCACACTAGTCGGATATCGAATCCGATTTGGAGGCGACTGTGTGCAATCGGCATTGACGAACTTTTGTTGTGATGTACTAATTAGGACAAAAACATAGAAATACAGCTATAAAAGAAAGTGTTTGGTATACCCAATCCTGGAGGAAGATTTTTGCTGCCTGCATAGCGCAGTGACATAAACAGAACTAACATAAGATAGGAGTATTACTGTCGCAATGGAACTTAGAGCATTTACTAAATTGAGTTTTAAGATTCAATAGATAGGAAAATCTATCCACAAGTGACTTCCTTAATTATTATGGTCATTAACACGCACGATCTTGATGTTTTCCACTATACCAAAATTGATGTTGACGAACTTTTGTTGTGATGTACCTACTATTTAAGACAAAAACATAGAAATACAGCTAATAAAAGAAAGTGTTGGGTGCGATTAATCCTGGAGAAACGATTTTTACGCAGTAACATAAACATAACTAACATAGGATAGGAGCATTACTCCTCAGTGTGGTTTCTAAAGTGTATGAAAAAATATTCAAACATAGACTAACACAATATCTAGAGACACAGAAGCTGCTATCTAATAATCAGTATGGCTTTAGACAGGGTCGGGGAACCAGTGAGGCCATCAATGCTGTCATACAATATATAGTGGAAAACATAGACAAAGGAAAAATGGTAATTGCCACTTTCCTTGACCTGTCAAAGGCTTTTGACACAGTTTCCCATGTAATCCTCGAAAAAAAACTAACTGACTACGGAATCGATGGGGTGGCCTTAAAATGGGTTCGGAGTTACCTAGACGGGAGGACTCACAGCACAGTAATTGGTCCACAAATAAGCGAAGCGACTAACGTGTCATTCGGTGTCCCTCAAGGTAGTGTTTTGGGTCCAATTCTCTTTTTAATCTACATCAACGAATTGTGCGAATTACCAGTTAATGGTAGAATTGTATCCTTCGCGGACGACACTGTCCTTCTTACTGCGACTAATAATTGGAATGATACATTCTTCAAAGCTCAAAGTAACTTGGAACTGGCTAAAACTTGGATCAACAACCATATTTTAACGCTAAATTCTGCGAAATCAAAATTTATCACTTTCAGCTTGCGGAGAAATCCCAGCCAGGTTCTCAACCAAACACTTGCCTTTCATACCGACAAATGCTTGGATAAGAATAGATGTGTATGTACTAAATTAAGCAAATCTGCAACAGTCTCCTACTTAGGCATAACGGTAGATGAGAAGCTATGTTGGGAAAATCAGATTGCAAATTTGAGTTCGAGAATTAGAAAGCTGGTTTATGTATTTCTTCGGCTGCGCAACATTCTGTCCAAAACAACCATAAGAATGGTATACATGGCCTTGTGTCAGAGTATTTTGTCCTACGGAGTCGCGGCATGGGGCGCAACTACTAATGATAATCTGGATAGATTGACAAATTATTATTGAGAGTAATTCACAGGAAAAACCGGCGTTATCCATCTGCCTTGTTATTTTCCCAATCCCATGTGCTATCAGCTAAACAGTTATTCATTAAGCAAGCGCTTCTTGCATTCTACAAATCTAGAGATGACCACGCCCGAACTCAAAACAATCTGAACACAAGAATGTCCGCGAGTATCAATTATATAATTCCGTCAGTCAGGACAACATTTGCCCAGAGACATATATTCTACATAGCCCCAAAATTATATAATTCCCTTAGTGAAGACATGAAAAATTATCCTAACATAAAAATATTTAAAGCAAACCTTAATAGATGGCTACTTAACAAGGGATATGTAAAATCTGATCAACTTCTTTGCAACGCACGACAATTTATTTAGTATCACTTATCTATTTTTCTTAATTAAATTTTATTAAATTACAACTATAAATGTATATATTTATTACATAGCTATATTTTTTATAAAATTGGTATATTTATGTGTATATACAGGTGGTGGGTCCAAAAAATTTATTTTAAAAAAAACACTTCATTTCTTAAAATTGCATAAAAATATGCACATCTAGAGACGGGCCAAATTATCGCCTAGTTAGATGTGATATTGGCAGTAAAGGTCATGTAAGATGTGTTAAACCTCCCTATATTAATTATTAAATAATTTATATAATTATCATAAGATTACATGACCTATGAATGAACTGTATACCTAATCCTATGTACCTAAATAAATAAAATAAATTAAATAATGGAACTTAAAGCATTTACTAAATTGAGTTTTAACATTTAATAGATAGGAAAATGTATCCACAAGTGACTATTGATTTGTATTATGGTCATAAACGTGCACGATCTTGACGGCTTCCACTATACCAAAGCGAGCGCCCTCTGAAATCTGCCGCCCCTAAAGCCGCGTTGACACAGTCAGAATACACTCGGACCAGAGAACACTCGCATTCGGAACCTACTCAGATGCTACTCGCAGAGTGGCAACCGGTAATCCAAGCGTACTCGTACGACGACTCTCGACTCTCTAAGATGTAAACAAAAAGATCAACAAGATGCAAAGTACCTTTAGTCAAGAGAACGTGAAAAATTAAATTAAAATAAAAAGAATATGTAAATAAATTAGGTTTCTGTATTTTCAGTGTTATATTTTATAATATATAGTCAAATTGTTCATTGTTGAGCCGCAAATGATTCCTATGCCTATCCTAATTTTTGATTAGCACTTCACGGAGAAAATTAAGACACACCCTGATGCCTCTGAGAAAATTAACAGACAACCCTCCTTCCATTTACGGTTCCAAATTCTTCGGTTCTTCAAAGTTGCAGTGGTTTTCCATCTCTGTTATCACTATGTCTGCAACAACTTCGACACATTGCAGCAACAGATTCGTCTCCGCCATATTGAGTTGTGAACTTAAAAACGAGTACGCTTGGATGTGTGTAAGCCAGTATCCATGTACACTCGTACGACGTATGAAGCTGACTCATATGAGGGAATTCAGTCAGAGTGTACTCCGACCGTATCAACGCAGCTTAAGCTGCGGCCTTCTTATCATAATATGATTGCCTGCAAGTACACAAATTAGTTACTGCAAAAAAACCAAACTAGAAACATAATGGCAGCAGACAGATGGGGTTTACCTTTTGATCTTGTTTCGATGTACAATATTTTAAAAAATCAGATACACAAACATCGTAAATTTAGCTATTCTACGGCGTCAATGCATGTATATACACAGCTTCGGCAATTTTTTAGGTAATACGCTGTTTTACGATAATCACAAACTTAATAGGGACTGACGATAATTATGACACTGACATTAGGCATGTAGTCTCGAAGGGTCCCATCAAACTTGCAGAAGCAAATTTGCAGACGGCAATCTTGCAGACGGCATTCTTGCAGGCGGCAGTTTTGCAGAAGGCAATCTTGCAGAAGGCAGTTTTGCAAATGTCAAAATGACCTAACCTAACCTAACAGAAAAACTTAAAACATTTTTTTTAATGTTTACTTTGATGTATAAAAGTCATCCACTACAAGGATGCCGGTAATTAATGTCACTTCGATTTTAGGGAAAGAAAAACCTAACCTAACAGAAAAACTTAAAAACTGTACTGAAGGTTGCCGCCTGCAAGGTTGCCTCCTGCAAATCTGCCCTCAACAAATTTGGACCTGTCAAAAGTGACATTTGTGCAAAATTGCCGCATGCAAAACTGGCGCCCCCCGTCTCGAACGTAAAAAAATCGGTAGAGTTGCCATGTGAAATCGGTATAATTGGACCAAAAATCGGTATTCATAATAATATGAAAGAAAAAAAAATATTTAATAAAATCTCCTTATTAGACATCAGGAGTTATTATTATTGTTTATTATTAGACACCAGGAATTATTAAAATTATTAATAAACATCAGGAATCGTTTTTATTAAACATCAGGAATTATTAAACATTAATAAAACTTATAACAGTTAGTTGAGCATGCATCATAAAAATGAAGTACACCTACACTATTTACATCAACAAATCATAATGAAAACGAAATAACAATATCATACTAAGTATTAGTTAGTAAAACCATTGATTTAAAATCAATGGTACAACCAATGAAATCGACCATTTAAATATAATTATTTTTTACAATCTGATAGTACCAGTCAGTAGCAAAAATTTTTGAACTAATTTCGAAGTCGTAACAATTAGCGCCATTAAATAGACTTTTGTATGTAACAGACCACCGATTGACTCAGTAGACAACCTATTTCGCTGTTTGGTTTTCATGAGATTAATATGCGAGAATATGCCCTCAACATTGGCGGATGAATGGGGCAGTGATACAATAGTAAATATGAAAGAAAACAACAAAGGATACATTAGAGTGTCATCGCCATGCTTCAGTAAACTGATTTTATCCTAAAAGAGTTCTATTTTATCAGAAAATGTTTTTATTTGTTCACAATTTCTCAAAACACGCCATTCTGTATCAATTTGCTGGAAATCATTGTTTTAAACAATATTGGGAAAGAGTGGAATACCAGGAATTATCAAAGCAGTTTTGCCACTTTTAATATTCGTTAGTTCAGTTATGTCTAAACCTTTTATTGGATTATTTTTCAATAGAAACCTTGCAGTTATTTGCTTGCATGTTTCGATAGAAATCGTAGAAAAATCGTTCCATTTCGGTAGGACAGGTGCCATATCGGAGAAATACCGAAACATCGATAGCTTCGAGACCACTGCATTAGGAGGCTTACGTTCCGAGGGTTTATCTGTGCTCTGAGAGGCACCCAATGTATTGTTTATGAATCCCGCGAATTACGAGGGGCTTAAGCGTGCTACGATGTCATCTAACAACGCAAAACAAAGTATCCAGTACATTTTAAAATATAACTTGGGAGTAGTATATCCAAATGTTTACACAACAATCAGAATCATGACCACAGTTCCAATCAGTACAGATTCTGCTGAGAGAAACTTCTCAAAGTTACAATTGATCTAGGGCTAGTTGAAAAGCACGATGAGCCAAGAGATACTATCTGCGTTATCAGTTCTATCAATTGAAGCGGAAATAGCGGCTGGCGTTAGCTATGACAATCTTGAAAAAAACAGCGAAAAAAGTCCCTCGAGAGGTTAAAACACTGTCGACGGAATTGACTGTCGACGGAAACACTGTCGATGGTGTTGATTTCCAAGCTCCTTCTTGAATAAGGTTTGTGAAGTATCTGGTAGCATCCTCAATATCCTCATCATTTTTTAACGGGATCTTCAAGTCGATATTAGCACCTAAATAATCTCGGAAACATTCCCAGTCAGTGTTCTTATTATGAAGATGCTGAACTTTGTCATGGTGGATAACTGACGTACTGACTATAGCTATCACTGGTGTGTGATCCGATGTGCTATCTAGGCAGGATTCTGCACTCAGGTAGAGGTGGGAAATTCCTTTTATAATGAAGAAGTCTAGATCTGGTATTTTTTTGTTGTCGGTAGGCCAGTATGTTGGTTGCCCTGAACTCAAAATATTGAGTGCATTATTGTCAATACATTTCTTCAGTTCCCGACCTCTTGTCAATGTAAGCCTAGATCCCCAGTAAGTGTGTTTAGCATTCCAATCGCCTCCAGCTAAAAATCTACCACCAAGGTTATTAAAAAATTGAGAAAACATAGCTTCGTTTATCTTGTGCTTAGGCGGACAATATACTGATGTAATTGTAAGGTTGCCAAGCAGGTCTTCCACTAGAATAGATGTGGCCTGAATTTGACAAGTTTTGTATTCCGGGAGTTCATGGTGCTTTATACAGTTCTTAATTATGACTGCAGTCCCTCCATGAGCTGTTCCATCTGGATGAAGAGTGTTGTAAATAGAGAAACCTGGAATTCGCAGACAACTTTGTAGAGTAAAATGGGTCTCTGATACAAGCAGGATATCCAATTTGTTAGTTGTGAGTAGCATTTCTGCCTTCTTGTCTATTCGGGGTTAACCCGTTTATATTCCAAGTAGCAATTCTGAGGTGGCTTATACCGATGGTTTGTTAACAAGCGTTGTGATTAGCCCCATTAAGGTGCTCAGTTGTTGGATGAGTAAGTCGATTTTTTTAGCTTGTTTTGTAAGAAGCATTATCAATTCATTGGGTTCGGGATTCTCTTCATTCCTTACAGCAAGTGCAGCAGTTTTGGGATGTCTTTTTATTGGTAATTCGTTAGTTGATACAATAGGGGTAGCTCTTGATGGATTTAGTGCTGGGTATGCAGTTGTGGATAGTAGTGGTGGTGGAAGTTTCGTTGTAGATTTGGCAGGGCGTTCTGACTGTTGTCCTCTTGACAGTTTTCTTTTATGTATTTCAAGGTATACTTGGCAGCCTTTATAGTTTGCCGGGTGGTTTCCTTGACAGAGTGCACATTTAGCCGGAGTACTCCTGTCTTTTTTAGGGCATTCTATCGTGTTGTGGCCTTGAGCACACTTAACACACCTAAATGGTCTCATGCAATTGTTCTTAGAATGACCATATTGCTGACATCGCTTACACTGGACAATTACTGTTCTTTTTTTGGGATCCTCAATAGTTACTGCCGTATTGTAGATGTATCTTAGGCTTTTAACTGTCTTGTTATTTGGACTCGGTTCTAAGTTGACAAAAAATGTGGAAAGTGCAATCTTATTGGGTCCATACCGGGCATTTATAATTTCGCCTTTCACTGAATTGCCGGTTTCTTCGATTGCTTCTCTGATTGCTTCGTGTGGAGTGGTTGGATGAAGATTCCGGATGACGATCCTAAATGGCCTTTCGTCTTTCTGGGTGAAGGTATGGCCTATTAGACCCTTTTCTCTTATCACTTTGATCAATATTTTATAGGTGTCTATGCTATTACAGGTGATCCTCAGTTGCTGCCTAGTTATTACCTTGAAGGAGTAGTCAGATTTGTCTAGCACAGTTTCAATAAAGTCTGTCAGTTTCTTTAGGTCAGTTATACCATATAAAATTATTGGTGGGGGTTTGTTAACCTTCTTTTGCACTGTCTGGTCGATCTCCTGATTATCGTCGAGTGTTAATTCCTGGTATCTATTTGGAGATGTGTAGGAAATGTTTGTGTCCTTAGGTGGAGTGTTAGGTCTTTTCCTTTTTGTTTGCTGGTGTGTTGGGACCATCTGCCAATCTGGTTGTTATTGGTTAAGTTTGGCAACAGTGAGTGGGGATTCTACAGCATTCTTAGAAATGGTTTGCAATGAAGAGGTTTGTAGTTCACAGACAGATTGAGACCGAGGTCTTGCTTCAAAGAAGCTCTTGTGGAAAGTTTGCTGGATAAGCGGTTTATCAGAGGAATTTTTTGTTTGGTTGGAGTTTGTTTTTGTAAAAGTTTCATCCATGTGGTTCCCACGAGTAGGGTCGAAGTAGGGTCACTCGCAGGGTGACGCCCATTCCTGCGAGAGGGCTGAGTACAACGACAATTGCCTGATCTGCCGAGGTTGGTCGCTAAGGACTAATTAACCTATTAGCCATCCATCCCGTAAGCGCGTGCCTCACCGTAGGATTAGGGTTATTTTTTATAGAGGTTGTCTTCCTCGCATCCCGGGCGGTTAAGCCAAGGCCCCCGTTCCTGCAAGACATGACCACAGGGTTACGGTGTGAGCGGTTTTTCTGTCGGGGATTTCCTTCCCTTAGCTGGGTGTTTCCTGTTTTGAGGCGCCGGAGGACCGCCTTTCGCCCGCTCCCTGTCTGCTATGACCAGAGTCACATTGCCCAGGCCTCGCGACGGGGACGCCAGGGAGTCGGACTTGATGGTAGTGTTGCTGGTCGATCGCAACCTGGCATTACGTGGCATTTTGTAGAGACATACTTTCCAGCAGAGTATGCCCCACCACGGCCCTACCAACCCTTTGGGGCCCAATTTACAATTTGAACGCAAAAAAGTTGCTAGTTGCCTTGGACATTAAGGCTTTAAACTGATTTCTAAAACTTTCAGGCTCGATTACTTCTACAATGCAAGCGGTGAGTGTGTTTTATTTTAATTTTATTAAATTGACTGGTTAATTCTCTAACGCCGCGATTAGCCAGATTTTTTATTTTGTGCCCTAAATTAATTACAATTATTAAAAACTAAAGAGCGCTCTCAGAGTTACGCTAAATATGCTTTGCCATTAACACCCTTATACCACCACTGTGCCACAGTATACCAACCAGTAGCTTACTCTCGAGCTACAAGACAATGCGGGAAGAGGGTGCGAGGAATGTGGGCAGAGGGGGTTCGTCCCGACGAACGCAAACAATTAGCATTACGGCCAGGTAAACGATGGCGACCTTTTCAAGCATTCGGACATCTGTGTGGGCATCCCTTACGACTCAACGTCGTATTCATTTTGATTTCAAAATTTGTTCTAGGAGAAGCTACTGTCTGGGGTATACTGTGACTACGCAAAGATAGTTCTTCTGTGCTAGCGCTGCGATAGGAAGTTTAGTATGCGCCTGGTCACCGGCGCGAATGGACGTGGAATCTGTGCCTGACGCGTCGTCAACGCTGGATTTTTATTGGTCGAACCCTACAAAAGTGACCTCGCCTATTTCTTTGCGTGTGTCCGCCTATTTCGGATTTTTTTCTTAGGTCTCATGTCGCCTTAAGAGAGAGATGTGTTTGCGGTTGCGGCCGCTAAAGATAGAGGCAAGGGATCATCATCCGTTTGCTGGGTCTACTATAACAACTGCATCTGCAGATGTAGAGTTGCTAAAATTCTGTTTATATTGTAAGAAAACAAGAGAAATAAATCTTGTGTGGACGCTTGTGCATATTAGAAAGGTTAAAGTGTACTGGGCTATCTGGATTAAGTAAGATAAAAAACGTATTTACTGCGTGAATTTTGTAGCACCTGACGTTTCGGCGACGTTGCACCTGCCTTTGTCTAGGGTAGACTGGTCTACCCTAGACAACGGCGGTTATTGGGTTTATTGGGGGTTTGCACCATTTTTTTAAATAATCCGCCATATTTAAGAAAATACTACATATTGGAAAATAGGCCAGGGTTGCTTGAGGGAGGGGGGGGGAGTCTTGATGTCCCACAACCATATTTTTTTAATGATTTGGCTTATTAATAACCGATATCATTGCCTCGGTTGCAGAAAGTAGGTGGATAGAGGTGACTCAAGACCGTTCGTTATAGTATTCTATGGAGGAGGCCTATGTAAAACAGTGGTTGTTCTACCTGCATTAACCTCAACAAACCAGGCTGCATCAGGATGTGTCCGACACAGCGGCTAAAGTAAATGGATATTAGCTGAACAATTGCCTGGAAGCAGGCCTTTGGCGATCCTCAAGACGTCTGGCGCAAGAAAATCAGCTGTGACGACGAGCTGAGCGACAGAATCTTTGCAAATGGATCAAATGGCTGGAGCAAAAATGGAGGAATGGCTTTTATTTGACTTTGGAGTGTGAGTAAGGTTTAGCGTAAGTTACTAAGATTCTGTTTATATTGTAAGAATACAAGAAAAATAAATCTTATGTGGGCTTGTGAACGTTCGAAAGGTTAATGTGCACTGGATAACTTCCACTCTGTGAGACAATCTGGATTAAGGCCTAAGTTCTAGGAATAAGAAGCATTGTATTACTGTGCAGCAGGTGGCACATCGGGGGGGGGGGGGTTCTTCTGTTTGGAGAGGAAGCAGCAAGGGTTGGAATAGTGAGAAGCACCATGTGGCACTGGGGGAGGGGGGGGGGATCCTGTGTTTTACTTTAGAACTTTCATAAGGCATTTGTCGGTCTAACGGTCTACAATTCTCTTTCAGGCATCCTTTTTTTAAATAAAACAACCAAAAGTGCAGTATTATAAGATTGGTATTCGCAGTAGGTATTATAAGAAACGGGACAATTGTGCTGCAAGGTATGTCAAGAGGAAGCAACTAGGGTTGTCGACTACAGCGGGCGAGCCCGTTACCTCAGGAAGTTTTAACGATTGGTCATTTTATCTCCCTGGAGTGAGCGCCGAAGACTTGGACAAAACAGTCCACCGTCAAGCTCTGCCACAAACCCGTAAGAGGCCAACGCCTTAACCACGAGATATCCAGGAGTGTTACCCAGCGGGCTTTCATCTGGCATTTGCCAGTCTACCATTCTACAATTACTTTCAGGCAGTCTTTTATAACATCATGTCAGGACAATCGCACTACATGGTATTTGGAGAGTCTACTTACTTAATCGCACTACTTACGGCATCTAACGGTCTACAATTTTCTTTCAGGCAGCTTTTTTTTTTTATGAAATCTTGCGATAGTGCTGTATTATAAGATTGGTAAGCGCAGTAGGTATTATAAAGGTGCGTACGGATGGCCCGTAACACAGGTACGCGTAGTCAGTTTACGCGTGTCCGGAACGTCATGTCCATACTTGCAGTTACGTGTACACTCTTGGGGAACGCGTACCGCGCGAGCTAGCTCGCAACGCGAGCTGCCGTCAGTCGGTTTTTGGTCACGCGTCAAAGAGGACGCACACGACCGGGTACGCTATATTTGGATGTGTCCGACACAGCGGCTAAGGTAAACGGATATTAGCTGAACAATTGCCTGGAAGCAGGCCTTTGGCGATCCTCAAGACGTCTGGCGCAAGAAAATCAGCTGTGACGACGAGCTGAGCGACAGAATCTTTGCAAATGGATCAAATGGCTGGAGCAAAAATGGAGGAATGGCTTTTATTTGACTTTGGAGTGTGAGTAAGGTTTAGCGTAAGTTACTAAGATTCTGTTTATATTGTAAGAATACAAGAAAAATAAATCTTATGTGGGCTTGTGAACGTTCGAAAGGTTAATGTGCACTGGATAACTTCCACTCTGTGAGACAATCTGGATTAAGGCCTAAGTTCTAGGAATAAGAAGCATTGTATTACTGTGCAGCAGGTGGCACATCGGGGGGGGGGGGGGGGGGTTCTTCTGTTTGGAGAGGAAGCAGCAATGGTTGGAATAGTGAGAAGCACCATGTGGCACTGGGGGAGGGGGGGGGGGATCCTGTGTTTTACTTTAGAACTTTCATAAGGCATTTGTCGGTCTAACGGTCTACAATTCTCTTTCAGGCATCCTTTTTTTTAAATAAAACAACCAAAAGTGCAGTATTATAAGATTGGTATTCGCAGTAGGTATTATAAGAAACGGGACAATTGTGCTGCAAGGTATGTCAAGAGGAAGCAACTAGGGTTGTCGACTACAGCGGGCGAGCCCGTTACCTCAGGAAGTTTTAACGATTGGTCATTTTATCTCCCTGGAGTGAGCGCCGAAGACTTGGACAAAACAGTCCACCGTCAAGCTCTGCCACAAACCCGTAAGAGGCCAACGCCTTAACCACGAGATATCCAGGAGTGTTACCCAGCGGGCTTTCATCTGGCATTTGCCAGTCTACCATTCTACAATTACTTTCAGGCAGTCTTTTATAACATCATGTCAGGACAATCGCACTACATGGTATTTGGAGAGTCTACTTACTTAATCGCACTACTTACGGCATCTAACGGTCTACAATTTTCTTTCGGGCAGCTTTTTTTTTTTATGAAATCATGCGATAGTGCTGTATTATAAGATTGGTAAGCGCAGTAGGTATTATAAAGGTGCGTACGGATGGCCCGTAACACAGGTACGCGTAGTCAGTTTACGCGTGTCCGGAACGTCATGTCCATACTTGCAGTTACGTGTACACTCTTGGGGAACGCGTACCGCGCGAGCTAGCTCGCAACGCGAGCTGCCGTCAGTCGGTTTTTGGTCACGCGTCAAAGAGGACGCACACGACCGGGTACGCTATATTTGGATGTGTCCGACACAGCGGCTAAGGTAAACGGATATTAGCTGAACAATTGCCTGGAAGCAGGCCTTTGGCGATCCTCAAGACGTCTGGCGCAAGAAAATCAGCTGTGACGACGAGCTGAGCGACAGAATCTTTGCAAATGGATCAAATGGCTGGAGCAAAAATGGAGGAATGGCTTTTATTTGACTTTGGAGTGTGAGTAAGGTTTAGCGTAAGTTACTAAGATTCTGTTTATATTGTAAGAATACAAGAAAAATAAATCTTATGTGGGCTTGTGAACGTTCGAAAGGTTAATGTGCACTGGATAACTTCCACTCTGTGAGACAATCTGGATTAAGGCCTAAGTTCTAGGAATAAGAAGCATTGTATTACTGTGCAGCAGGTGGCACATCGGGGGGGGGGGGGGGTTCTTCTGTTTGGAGAGGAAGCAGCAAGGGTTGGAATAGTGAGAAGCACCATGTGGCACTGGGGGAGGGGGGGGGGATCCTGTGTTTTACTTTAGAACTTTCATAAGGCATTTGTCGGTCTAACGGTCTACAATTCTCTTTCAGGCATCCTTTTTTTTAAATAAAACAACCAAAAGTGCAGTATTATAAGATTGGTATTCGCAGTAGGTATTATAAGAAACGGGACAATTGTGCTGCAAGGTATGTCAAGAAGAAGCAACTAGGGTTGTCGACTACAGCGGGCGAGCCCGTTACCTCAGGAAGTTTTAACGATTGGTCATTTTATCTCCCTGGAGTGAGCGCCGAAGACTTGGACAAAACAGTCCACCGTCAAGCTCTGCCACAAACCCGTAAGAGGCCAACGCCTTAACCACGAGATATCCAGGAGTGTTACCCAGCGGGCTTTCATCTGGCATTTGCCAGTCTACCATTCTACAATTACTTTCAGGCAGTCTTTTATAACATCATGTCAGGACAATCGCACTACATGGTATTTGGAGAGTCTACTTACTTAATCGCACTACTTACGGCATCTAACGGTCTACAATTTTCTTTCGGGCAGCTTTTTTTTTTATGAAATCATGCGATAGTGCTGTATTATAAGATTGGTAAGCGCAGTAGGTATTATAAAGGTGCGTACGGATGGCCCGTAACACAGGTACGCGTAGTCAGTTTACGCGTGTCCGGAACGTCATGTCCATACTTGCAGTTACGTGTACACTCTTGGGGAACGCGTACCGCGCGAGCTAGCTCGCAACGCGAGCTGCCGTCAGTCGGTTTTTGGTCACGCGTCAAAGAGGACGCACACGACCGGGTACGCTATATTTGGATGTGTCCGACACAGCGGCTAAGGTAAACGGATATTAGCTGAACAATTGCCTGGAAGCAGGCCTTTGGCGATCCTCAAGACGTCTGGCGCAAGAAAATCAGCTGTGACGACGAGCTGAGCGACAGAATCTTTGCAAATGGATCAAATGGCTGGAGCAAAAATGGAGGAATGGCTTTTATTTGACTTTGGAGTGTGAGTAAGGTTTAGCGTAAGTTACTAAGATTCTGTTTATATTGTAAGAATACAAGAAAAATAAATCTTATGTGGGCTTGTGAACGTTCGAAAGGTTAATGTGCACTGGATAACTTCCACTCTGTGAGACAATCTGGATTAAGGCCTAAGGTCTAGGAATAAGAAGCATTGTATTACTGTGCAGCAGGTGGCACATCGGGGGGGGGGGGGGGGGTTCTTCTGTTTGGAGAGGAAGCAGCAAGGGTTGGAATAGTGAGAAGCACCATGTGGCACTGGGGGAGGGGGGGGGGGATCCTGTGTTTTACTTTAGAACTTTCATAAGGCATTTGTCGGTCTAACGGTCTACAATTCTCTTTCAGGCATCCTTTTTTTTAAATAAAACAACCAAAAGTGCAGTATTATAAGATTGGTATTCGCAGTAGGTATTATAAGAAACGGGACAATTGTGCTGCAAGGTATGTCAAGAGGAAGCAACTAGGGTTGTCGACTACAGCGGGCGAGCCCGTTACCTCAGGAAGTTTTAACGATTGGTCATTTTATCTCCCTGGAGTGAGCGCCGAAGACTTGGACAAAACAGTCCACCGTCAAGCTCTGCCACAAACCCGTAAGAGGCCAACGCCTTAACCACGAGATATCCAGGAGTGTTACCCAGCGGGCTTTCATCTGGCATTTGCCAGTCTACCATTCTACAATTACTTTCAGGCAGTCTTTTATAACATCATGTCAGGACAATCGCACTACATGGTATTTGGAGAGTCTACTTACTTAATCGCACTACTTACGGCATCTAACGGTCTACAATTTTCTTTCAGGCAGCTTTTTTTTTTTATGAAATCATGCGATAGTGCTGTATTATAAGATTGGTAAGCGCAGTAGGTATTATAAAGGTGCGTACGGATGGCCCGTAACACAGGTACGCGTAGTCAGTTTACGCGTGTCCGGAACGTCATGTCCATACTTGCAGTTACGTGTACACTCTTGGGGAACGCGTACCGCGCGAGCTAGCTCGCAACGCGAGCTGCCGTCAGTCGGTTTTTGGTCACGCGTCAAAGAGGACGCACACGACCGGGTACGCTATATTTGGATGTGTCCGACACAGCGGCTAAGGTAAACGGATATTAGCTGAACAATTGCCTGGAAGCAGGCCTTTGGCGATCCTCAAGACGTCTGGCGCAAGAAAATCAGCTGTGACGACGAGCTGAGCGACAGAATCTTTGCAAATGGATCAAATGGCTGGAGCAAAAATGGAGGAATGGCTTTTATTTGACTTTGGAGTGTGAGTAAGGTTTAGCGTAAGTTACTAAGATTCTGTTTATATTGTAAGAATACAAGAAAAATAAATCTTATGTGGGCTTGTGAACGTTCGAAAGGTTAATGTGCACTGGATAACTTCCACTCTGTGAGACAATCTGGATTAAGGCCTAAG
The DNA here is from genome assembly GCA_944548615.1 of Micropterix aruncella. Classification (NCBI taxonomy): domain Eukaryota; kingdom Metazoa; phylum Arthropoda; class Insecta; order Lepidoptera; family Micropterigidae; genus Micropterix; species Micropterix aruncella. The sequence continues at coordinate 31,066,253 of OX155964.1, read as the reverse complement.
TTCTAGGAATAAGAAGCATTGTATTACTGTGCAGCAAGTGGCACATCGGGGGGGGGGGGGTCTTCTGTTTCACTTTAAAACTCATGCGGCATTTGCTGATCTACAATTATCTTTCAGGCAGCCTTTTATATAACATCATGCGATAGTTGTGTTGGAGCAGTGGGAGCAGTGGAAAGCAGTATGTGGTACCATTGGGGTGAAGGGGGGTGGGGGGCTGTGTTGCGTTTTAGAAATTTTATGAGGCATTTGCCTGTCTAATTGTCTATAATTCTCTTTTAGGCAGCCTTTTTTCATAACATCAAGCGACAGTGCAGTATTATAAGATTACTAAGTGCAGTATTATAACAGACAGGACAATCACGCTGCATGATATGTGGAGAGGAAGAGTTGGAGCAGTGGGGCAGAAGCAGCAGGTGGCACATTGGGGAGGGGGGGGGGGGAACTTTTGTTTCACTTTCATATGCCATTTGCTGGCCTACAATTCTCTTTCGGGCAACGTTTTTTTATAGCATCATGCGATAAAGGCAGTATTATAAGATTACTAAGTGTAGTATTATAACAGTAAAATCGCGCTGCATGATATTTGGAGAGGAAGCGGCAAGGGTCGGGGCAGAAGCAGCAGATGGCACATTGTTGGGGTGGGGGGGGGAGGTCTTCACTTTCATACAGCATTTGCTGGTCTACAATTCTCTTTCAGGCAGCCTTTTTTATAACATCAAGCAACAATGCATTAGTATTAGATTGGTAAGCGCAGTAGGTATTATAAGACAGGACAATTGCACTGCATGGTATGTAAAGTGGAAGCAGCAAGGGTTGAAGCAGTGGGGTAGAAGCAGCAGGTGGCACATTGTGGTGGGGGGGGGTGTCCTGTGTTTACCTTTAGGACTTGGAGCGTGGGGCAGAAGCAGCAGGTGGTACATTGGGGGGAGGGGGGGGGGGGTCACATTGTCTAAAATCTCAATATTATGACTCGTGATATGTCCCGTCAGTAAACTTTGACATATATTTTTAATTTTTTTTATCCCTTATTTTACATTGTTTATTTCCATAGAATTAGTTACAGATTTTAGAACTGCAAATTTACTACAGAGTGCGGCTTCGGTGGGATTTTATCAGTTCTCTAGGCAGATCATGTATTGAGGTGATAATTTGTGTGGTGTTCATCTATCGGGTGTATACAGAAAATTGCCAGGGTAATTGCCATAGGAAGGCCATGGCCAGGGACATAAGCTTCTAGGAAAGTCTTTTTAGCTGACTAAAGATTTATTAGATCTATGTATTACTGACGTTGGAGAACGCATTTCAAATATGGAACCCGTACTTTCAAGAAGATATTGAGTTGCTCGAAGGAATTCAGCGACGTTCCACAAAAATTTCATTCTAATATGTTATAAGCTTGGTGGGGTAATCAGTGAGTAGGCGTGTGAAGCCTTTAACCATTCATCGGGGCAACTGAGATGCTGGTTGGACGTCTAACTCGCTGTCAAGAATTATCACCAACATACAGGACTCGAGGACTCAACATACAGGTCAAAGTTTCGAACGAAATAGAGAAGATTATTCATATAAGAATTAAAAACAATTTGTGTATGGATTTTTATTTTTTATTCCGTTAATGTACCCATAAATTATTTCACCGCTCACTGCTGTATCTTCACTTTTTAAATTGAAAAACGATGCGAAATTAAAGACTAATGCGGTTTGACTACATAAATATTTTTAAGCTTGTTTAATATTACTTACAGATGATGAGAAAAATAAAATAGTTATATAAAATAGTTAATAAAATAGTTATAACCTCATTCAACCAGGCGAAACTGACAGCTGACGTTTCTTTCTTTTCTTTATAGTCAAAAATCAGACCGGTTTTGAACATAAATCCTTTACATCTGAGCTGACGTTTCAAATTATCCGATTAATGGTTATAGTTGCGATCGAGGTATTAATACATTAGGGACCTATTCTTGATTTTTCAACGTCACCCGTCTATTTCACCAGGTTGCTTCCGAGTCTGCAATAATCTATTCGGCCTTAATAAATAAGCGAGATATAGGTTAGGTTAGTTTCATTAGGTTAGTTTTTTTAAACAATCTTGAAAATAAGTGAAAACCATTATTTTTTTTCATGTAAATTAGATTTATTTTTGTCTCGAAATATTGCGTGTCCGAGGCTATTTTCTATAGAGTTAGCATTACACATGGAGCGAGCTGAAACAAAATGGCTGTCATTGAATGGTCATATCGTTCATAAACTTGCAAATCTCGTATCGCAAAAGTCAACTATGCAGGAGCGACGAAACTGTTTGAATATTGTACTAATATTTATTTCAATTATACACTGTAAAATTTAATTACGAGTCTTTTATTCAATACTGAATGATTTAAAATAAAAATATTCTACTAAAAACCGTACTCAGATGTTTTGTTGCTCTGGGGAAAAGGTTTGATGTCTACTCAGGTGAGACTATGCTGTTTAAAATCGTATTACCTAAATATTTTTTTTTGAATTATTATTTCTCTAATAATATTTAGCAAGACGGTTCATTTACTGAATTAAAACAATTCGATTTCGTGAAGCTGTAAGCTGCCATTACCAACCATGTAGAAAGCCAATTTGTCTTTCCTAATCTAAATTCCCGCATAATTTCAGCGCAGATAGCGGTAGTGCGAGGGCATTTTCAGTTATTTTGCAATGAAATATTTGAGGGCCTCAAGTTTCTTTCTGTATTCGAGGATGTGATGGTTCCGTGAAAATCCTGTGGATTGCATGTTATATACCTGACACCATTCTGCACTTCCACACCACGCAAACAGAATGTTTTTAGTTTTGAGGGAGCGTAGCGCTCCGCAGCACTAACGACAACGTCGTGAAAAGTGCAATGAACGCAGCATAAAAAGTGCTCGCTGACGCAAGATCTACAAAAGAGGAAAACTGGCAACAATTCGCAGAGCGCTATTTTTCGGTAGCAGACAGCCCGTTATAATTCACAGGTTGCTACATTTTAGACTGACTGCCACGATAACGAGTGGGTTGCTACATTTTAGACTGAATGACGCATGATGCAATTTTAACCGAAAATCACTCAGTATAAAGTTCATTCGCTCTAAAATTATATCCACTGCATTTTAGAGCGACTGACGCGAAAATAATTTTAGAGCGAGTGCACTTTAGACTGACTGACGCGTCCCCGTCATCAGAGCTACACGCAATTGCCGTTTCATGTTGTTACGACAACCAGGTGGTTAGAAATCGGTTTCTTCTCCTGACTACCAATTTTGAAAGAATATCCAGGATACCTCCAACCTCCCGACTGGTCACAGGTCCGAGATCACTTGCGCGAACTCTACCTGCCGAATGTTCAGCGGTGATTTGATTTAAATCTTTCGCGCACCAAATGCATCTTTTGCCCGGCTCTGAATTCAGGATCAGGTAGCCTAATGGTAATTTTAAAAGTGATTGACGATAGGTCAACATCCACCTCTGCTTCTTAGAAGACAGTATATTTCCATAATCTACTGACTCCTTCAGCAATTAGTCAAAGTGCACAACCGATTGGCGTCACCGAACGGTGCACAAACCTAGTAGCGCCGGGAGGCAATCCCATCAGGAGAAACCAATACACCAGCCATGAGGCCTGATACGTGATAATCTTACCCTGGTAGCCTTCCACATAAGGAGACTTCTGAGTAGGATCTAAATCGTGAGTTGGGCCGATCCGAGAACAAATTGGATCTTATGGCCCAAGCTGCATGAAACCGTTCGCTACCAAACTGGTTCCATTACAGGTTACATATTTACATACTTAGAGGTCGAACCTAATAAAAGTGTGTTAATACATAGTACAAAAAAAGTAATGTAAATGGAAGGTGGGAGATTATAGAATAAAAAAAGAAATATTCTCTATGGACATCTCTGGGGCAAAATGCAATAATTCAGAAAATATTTTAGACGAAAACAAAACATCTCATCATATAAGAATGCTATAAAAATGATCAAATTACATTACTAATTTTTCTAATTCTATAGTTTGAAAATTTTCGAAGAAATTGCACTTTGCACCAACTTTAAAAATTGTGGCAGCGTGTGCAATAAATATATTAAAACCTTATCACTATTACCTGTTTTATTCTCCTACTTGAATGTCACCAAAACTAAGTTTATTGTAATTTATAATAATCCCAATATCCAAGCTAGCATACTTGTGGCGGGCCAAAAACAAGGACAAGTTCATAAATATAAATACCTTGGCACCTGTCTCACACAAAACAGGGACAGTGAAATGGGGATCAAATCTCGCAACGAAATTGCAAGCAGGGCCTTAGGAAAATGAAAAGTCCATTGCAATCGAAACCTGAAAATCCTACTTCGAATATGTCTTCTCCAGTGCTACATATGGCTTAAACTTCTATACGGATGCGAGGCCTGGACTACTAAGGAAGATCTCAGGAAACGTATAGAAGCATACGAAATGTGGGCATACAGACGCATTACTTTGATATCTTGAACTCAGAAAGTCACCAATGAGGAAGTTCTACGACGTGTCGGCCAAAAACGCAAGCTTTGGCAGACCATCAAGCAGCTCAAAGTTGCGTACCTGGCTCACGTGCTTAGGCACGACAGGTACGAATTTCTGAAAGTCATTAAGATGGGAAAAGTTGCAGAAAAGAGGAGATCTGGCCGTAGACGGATATCTTGGTTGCGGGGCATCCGAGAATGGACCGAGATTACAAGTGTTGCCGAATGGTTTTGCCTGGCGAAGGACAAAAATAAGTATCCAGAGCTGACTGCCAACCTTCACATAGGTTAGTCGTATTACCGCTTTGTTTTCGTATTATGGACGTATATTTAGCAGTGGAAATTATGATAAATTTAAGGTAATTTAAAGAATCGTTACATAGAGGAAATCTTATATTGAGGTTCAAGGTTGGACTGTATTTATTTCAATTCCAAGCCCGTTCCGTCATGTCAAAAAGAGGTATTAAGGAGAAGACAGGGACTAAAGCAATATGTAGAAGGCTATCATAGCAGTTCAAATGAAGGGAATGGGCTACATCAAAGCACGTCGAGTGCTTTAATGTAACCCGTTTCCTTCATTTGAACTGCTATGATAACCTTTTGCATATCGTTTTAGTTCCTGTCTTCTCCTTGATACTTCTTTTTGGCATGAGGGAAGGGGCATGGAATTAAAATAAATAGAGTACAACCTTGAACCTCGATATAGTATTTCCTCTGTGTAACGATTCTTTAAATCACCTTAAATTTATCATAATTTCCACTGCTAAATATACGTACATATTACGAAAATAACGCGGTAAGACGAGTAACCTTGATAAAACGAATTTTTGACCTTCTAAACAAACACATCTATATAACGAAAACATAAGCATAAACGTCAGTATAGCGAATGTCAAACAGAGTATTAGAACAATTAATCGTGTCTCGACATGTTCATAAAAATTGGCGGGAGTTACGTAATGCTACAACTTGGTTTGTCGACTACAGCGGGCGAGCCCGTCACCACAGGAAGTTTTAACGATTAGTCGTTCTATCTCCCTGGAGTGAGCGTAGAAGACTTGGGACGAAACAGTCCACCATCTAGCTACGCCACAACCCGTAAGAGACCAACGCCTTACCGCGAGATAGCCAGTAATGTTACCTGGCGGGCCCGACACTCGCGCCCTTACTTCCAATTGTGACCAGATTTCTCTGCCTCTCTCTGACAAAAACAGTCCACCGTCTAGCTCCGCCGCAAACCCGTAAGAGGCCAACGCCTTAACCGCGTGTTACCCAGCGGGCTTACACTCACGCCCTTACTTCCAATTATGACTGGATTACTCCCGTCTCTCGATTGGTTCCGAGTTCGAGGTCGCTTGCGCGGTCCTCTCCCTTACGAAGCGGTGAAACGGTGTATACCGAATCTATCGCGGACCACGGCATCCTTTGCCCGGCTGTTCACCCAGGATCGGGTAGCCGATGGTCGTTTCAAGAGCAGTCGCCGTATGATCCGCAACCACCCCCGCTCTATAGGAAACAGTACTGCTTCCAGTCTCCCCCGACTGTTAGTCAGAGTGCGCAATCGATTGGCTTATGCCGCACGATGCGCAGACAGTCCAGGAGCGCTAGAAGGTTGATTCCCAGGGGAAACTAACCATAAGGCCAGAGTCCTACCCAGGCTAGCACTTCATGCGTGGAGGCCGTCGGATAGGTGTTGACCCGTGAGTGTGACCAACCCTGAACAGAATGGGTTTTCGTGGCCAACTCAGCAAGGGCCCATTAACTCCCAGCAGCAGCTGACAGACAGACATGGAAGAAGAAGGAAGAGGCCTACCTCCAGGAGTGGACCAAACCAGGCTGAGGAAGAAAAAGAAGTAGGCGTCCTTAACTAATTACCGGGAAAGTCTTGGGGTGACACAATGGATATATTATTAGATATCTATAATGGAATGCATCTGTAATAAAACTATACAGTGTCTATATGAAATCGGAGACTTTAGTGGTTTTTTGACATTATAAATAAGATAGAAAACGAATTTACCGCATGATGTTTGTAACACCCGACGTTTCAGAGACAATGCAGCCACTGTTGATTACGGTAGACTGAAAGAGCTGTCAATCCGTTGTTCCGCGGGTAGGCCGCATACCGCTGCCGCCACTGCATAGATTATAACGGTGGTGGGAAGGGGGGGGGGGAGTTTTAGTTACAAAATTCTTAATTACGGTTAAATCGTTTTTTTTTTATTTATAATAAAATAGTATCTGTTTATGTGCAGAATTTGCTTGAAACATTATAGTAAGTAATATGTAGGTAGTCTGGTAGCGAACGCACGTTAATATGCTTATTTGGGAGGTAATGTGGGATAATCCTACATTACCACTCACTGACTATCCCACATAACCTCAAAATGATCTCAACAATTCGACGCGAATAATGTTTTATTTGTACAATCTATCGCTTAACCATTATGTCTCTAAAGACAGGGTCAAATGCTTGATGTAAAATATCACACGAATACGTGCTTGTTTTATCCCTGAATTGACTGGAGACTCCGAAGGCAAAAAAAGTTTACGATCAGTCAATTTCACAACATAAGAAATTTTGTTGATGAATTAGCGCCATTTGCTTCGTCGCTTGAGTATTGTTATTACGCTATGGTTAATGATGTTTTAGTTATAGATGATTTTTGCGATTTTAAAGATATTTGCTTATCCCACAATTTATACCAAACCCAATTTTCGTCTTTTACTTTACGATATTCTACAATATAAAAGTAGAATATTTACCTTAAAAGTACTTTACGATATTCTATAAAAGAACTTTTTTCGTAGTATGATATTTTCATAAAGAACGATATTATTGAGTAACACGATATTTTTTAAATTACGATATTTTATGAAAGTATATTTACGCACCTCAGCCCGGACTTGCCCCGTCTTATCCTACTAATTCTACATTTCAAGGCACGGCTAAAATGTGATTTTAGAGAGTCAACCGGGCTACTTTGAGCTACTTTTTCATGTTTTCACTTACATATTCGTTAATAAAAAATATAATAAATGGACTCTTCAATGTCCGAATAAAGTTTTACCAATTATCAAAAACTATAAAAAATATAAGGAAGTACTTGTTTTTAACCTGTACTTGTTTTCCCCTTTATTGTAAATTTCCCCTTTTTTTATTTATGTTTTCTATTTTTAAAATTTGGAACTAAGTGGAGCTCGACACTTGTTTGCACCACTCACTTATGATAATGAAAATTGACTACAGTTCACATGTAGGACTATTGTAACTCCATGCAAAAGAATTCGTTAATTAAATTTCACTGCAAATTATCAAAAAACACTTTTGTTTACATATTTAAACATTAAAAAAAACAAATTTTAGACATGAAAATCATGAGAAAAAGTATATTTTTGTTCTTATGACTTTTTATTGTTAAACTTTTCATTTTAACTCATAACATTTAACTCTTTTCATTAGCTTCCGAGGGTTGTTTATTCTTGATGTCAGCCCACTTTTTTCACTTTTTACAGACCACACTTTCTAGGTTATGTCTCTTTTTAGGTTATGTATATTCTAAACAAAAAATATCAGGAAAAACAATAATCACACATTGGTAACAGGAACCATAATATTTTGACATTTAACCTAATTTATTCTCATAACTTGCTTCTCTCCTTAAATCAAAACAAATCTCTCCTTTAATCAAAGGGTTACAGAAACTCCAGTGTTGTTAATGGAAAAATTTTGAATTTACCTACCCAAAAATATTAAAATACCCTCAAATAAGGTTCAAACTATTTTTCAAGAACAAAAATACCCATATGCATTCTTTTGCTTGTTCAGTACAAAAAATATTATCTTTTTTTATGTGTCGGACCAAAGTAACCCCGAAAGGACCAAAGAAGCCCTGGTTGTCGGTAGCCATTACCAGTTCTATTGTATGTACGGAACCCTAATCTAATCACTTCTTCACATTAAGAGGGTACTGCACAAATTTCTCAAATTAGGGTCTAGCGTTTTAGTTATTCCGCTAAAACTACGCTAATAAGAGCAGTGACAAAAAACACTCGTTTTTATCAATAAGTCATTTATAAGGTGAGATAACAAATTTGGCAAAACTACTGCGTAGTTTTTTATAAAAACACCCGAGAAAATATACAAAAATGGGCGCGGGGTTTTAATCCTCACTGGGAAAATAATAACTAATTTGAATTACAAATTATTATAAAAGAAAGTTAAATGACATATCTTCACTATAAACTATTTAAATTTCAATTATTGTAATAGGATTTTATACAATAAATCCCAGAAAATCAGGTATCAGATTCTCCATACATTTTTTGTATTGGCTAGCCGCGTTAATAAATACACAGGCGCGCTATGAAATAGATTCACTTCCCTGCTGCTATTGGAAGCGAGAGCACGTCTTTTTCGGTTAGCTCTTATCAGCTCCCGCTCACGTAATATTTTATTCTTCTACACCGCAGTACCGCGTCGTCATGCATCGTCACGAAAAAGCAAACAGCAGTAAGTATTTTATGTTTTAAATTTGTTTTTTTTTTAATGGATGTTTATGGCATCTTTGTTATAACTTATTATAATACTCTACATGTATTTTAGATAATGGGGAAGCGCAAGAAAACATATTTCGTTTTTTGAGAAACGCCATAGATTCAGCGTGAAATTTCAGTCTAAAGACATGAGAAAGCGATGTTGTTTTCAGTCCGAGATATATGAAAATGAGATAGTTTCAAACACAAAGATTCGATCGGCGCTCATTATATAAAAAATAGATCGACTCCAATAAGCGTAAAACAACTGAAAATATTTTTTGAAGGGACCACTATTCGAAACTTGTAATCTCGAATAGTTTAGTTAAGTTGCGTGAAAAACCTGAAATTCAATAAAAAAATACTAAAAGACGCATAAAACATGTACAGGTAGAATATTGATTTTGAAAAGCAGTTTCGGCATGCAGATGTAACATTTTCGAAAGTTTTAAAATAAGTGGTTGGCTGTAAGATATTTAGCTTACAAAGAGCATTGATAGGATATGCATTGATTTAAGGTTGCGACACGTCATTTAAACCAGAAAAAGCACGTGAATTTTAAAATCAAATAGTCTTTGAAAATATTCAAAACTATAGAATACCTATAAATATTTTGAAACTATAGAAAAATAAAATAATTTGAAAATCATTTTAAAATCAAATAGTCTTTGAAAATATTCAAAACTATAGAATACTTAGAAATATTTTGAAACCATAGAAAATAAAAATAATTTGAAAATCATTTTAAAATCTAATAGTTTTTGAAAATACTCGAAACTATAGAATACTTTGAAATATTTTGAAACCATAGAAAAATAAAATAATTTGAAAATCATTTTAAAATCAAATTTTTGTAAATATTCAAAACTATAGAATAGATACTTATAAATATTTTGAAACTATAGAAAAATATTATTTTTTTTAAAACCAATTTTAAAATCAAATAGTCTTTGAAAATATTCAAAACTATAGAATACTTAGAAATATTTTGAAACCATAGAAAATTAAAATTATTTGAAAATCATTTTAAAATCTAATAGTTTTTGAAAATATTCAAAACTATACAATACTTTGAAATATTTTGAAACCATAGAAAAATAAAATAATTTGAAAATCATTTTAAAATCAAATAGTCTTTGAAAATATTCAAAACTACAGAATACTTAGAAATATTTTAAAACCATAGAACAATAAAATCCTTTAAAAAACATTTTAAAATCAAATAGGCTTTGAAAATGTTCAATATCATAGATATTCAATAGTATAGAGAGAGTTTAAAAAAAATTTAAACTTGAGATTTTTTATTTTTCTTTTATTTTAACTTCATCTTGATCGATCAGTAGAAAATTTACATCTCATCATTGCGTCACATCACAAAAATAACAATTTTCAATCACATTAATTTTCAATCGCTACGTTACATTATTTAAAATATTAAATTTAAAATTATCGCAGAGTTCGGAAGACCACCACGGGGCCGCAAAACCACCGCGGAGTTTCTTCCGCCTACTACGGCATCACACGACACACAAGTCCTCGGCGGTACTACTAGAAGGCGATGGAAAGGCCTCAAGATTCTCGCAGAGGACTTCACCAAACCGGTCCTAGTTAATGTCGCCGGTTCGGTATCGCCACTCGGATTGTGGCGTGGGGGGAACGCGACGGCCGATGCCAAATGTCACCAGTCTGCGGTCCGAAGAAGAAAGGTGCTCGTGAACTTTCCAATTGTTCATCCAACGGGCGAATCCCGGGGAGCACAGAGTGAAATCCACAAAACTCCTCTTCGAGACTGTTTAAAAGTGGCATTCATTAATTTATTTCTTTATTAATTTTAATTACATATTTGAAGTTGTTCAAAAATATATAATCACATATAAAGCCGCGAAATCTCTGTGTACCTTTTTTCCGTCGGAAGTAGTTTATTTATAAAGGTAACTGCTTTTTGAAATAATAAAAAATTTGGTGTAGCTATTTATACCTATAATAATTACTGTTTTTTTATCCTTCTCGATATACATTTTATCCTCGTACTGATGAGAATAACAATGTTATAATTGTTTTAAGCATTATCCATTTTTATTTCTTTACTCAGAATCATAAAGTATCTGCTATCCTGATAGTGGAAGCGGTTCGTCTCTAATTTTGAAAGAATACTGTAATTTGTGATAAAAGCAAATCCTTTTGCACACGTGTGTTCATTAGACCAAAATAGTCGATTTGACCTGCCGCTGTTAAGGCCAAAAAGGCCCGAAAAGGCTCATGGGTCATTAAAATCAGCATGAGAGAAATAATTTTGGTTTATTAGCGACCATCTTGAAAAACGGCCGCTATTTTGAGTCCGCTGGGCCAAATATGTCGGAACGGCGGGTCAAATCGACTATTTTAGTCTAATAAATACGTGTGCAAAAGGATTTGCTTTTATCACAATTTGCAGTTTTTGTTATTTGCAATTTGCTATGAGCAATAAAATGATAAAATACGGGTTACTTCGCTTTGGCGGGCGACCGTCTGTTCAGCGTTATCAATGTATGCGATTTACTCATACATACGTGCGTGGCCGCTGCCGGCAAGCGTAAATTACCTACATTTGTGTAACGGCATAGGCTTAGGACCCTCTTAACGAATACAACCTTTTGGCAAAACAAAATTGAGATCAGACAAGGCACGTCTAAAATATGATTCCAAAGGGGTTCGTTTATAAGGAGCGTCCGTATCTATCGTAGGTACGAAACCCTTAATTCAATTCGTTCTTCCCATTGATGGATAAAACCTAATGGCGAAAGAATGTTTGAAATCGGACAAGGCACGAAAATAAGATGATTTTAAATATGGCAGTTTGTTTACGGAACCCTAAATCTAAATAGCTCTTCCCATTATTGTACAAATCAGATTAGCGAAAGAATTTAAGAAATCAAACCATGCGTTCTTGAGATATCGATGACTGAAACAGACACAGACAGATGGACTAACAGATTTTGCCTTGTTTGGCTGGCTCTAAACCGTGGATAAATTTGGTTTTGAGAAAAATGTACCTGCTTTTATTTTTTTGATGCATGCAAGACGCATCGCACAAGGTCGGCTTGTGTTACGGTGTCGGCTTCTTATGTTGCGGTGTGGAACCTGTCTCTAGCGAATCTGCATATGCAATTAGTTAGCTAATAATAAGTACCTATATAAACGGACTGCTATTAATATCTGCTACAGACTACTATTAATGTTATATATTAATATTATATATTAATATGGGAGCTGATGGACTCTGTTGGAGTTGGCCACGGAGACCCATTCGTTCAGGGTCGGTTGCACTCACGGGTCAACACCCATCCGGCGGCCTCCACGCAAAAGGAAGACCTAGGGTAGGACGCTGGCCTGCGGGTCAGTCTCCCCTAGGAGTCATCCTTCGGGCGCTCCTGGACGGTTTGCGCACCGTGCGGTATTAGCCAGCGATTGTGCACTCCGACTAACAGCCGGGGGAGTCTGGGAACAGTAACGTTTCCTATAGAGCGAGGGTGGTTGTTAATCCTATGGCAACTGCTCTTGAAACGACGATTCGGCCATCCGATCCTGGGTGAATAAGCCGCGCAAAGAATGCCGTGGTCCGCAATAGATTCGGTTGACACCGTATCACCGCTTCCTAAGGGAGAGGTCTGCGCAAGCGACCTCTATCCTGTAACCAGTCAAGAGGTAGGAGATATCCTGAAGGTTAATCCCAGACGAAGATATCCTTCCAAACTGCTAGTCAGGGGGCGAGGCTGTCCGCTGTGTACCTTTCCCGGTGCCTCGCCGTAAGGCGTTGTCCTGTGACGGGCATGTGGCGTAGCTGGTCTGTGGATTATTTTTCGTTCCAAGTCTTCTGCGCTCACCTCACGGGAGACAGAACGATAAATATCGTTAAAACTGTCTGAGGTGACGGTTTCGCCCGTTGTAGTTGACAGCTCTAGTTGCTATTAATATCTTCTTTCATAGTCAATTTGTGTGAATATATTTTTGCAAGTTTTTCGCTCATCAAGCTCAAATGTTAAGAGTCAATTAAAACATTGGCATTAATTATATTATTATCTTGAAATACCTAATCCTGTTTTACCTCAATTTGATAGATATAACTAGTTTTAAATTATCTACCGGAATATCTCTTTTATTTCAGTTCTAAATGTGTTTTCATTCGTTATACTGCCATGCCTATCAAACGATACAAACTTGATTTGGAGTATAAAAAAAATAAAAATATTCGAAAGGATGTAGTTCTTCAAATTCTGGACTGGGTTCACGGACAGCCTCACCTGCCAAAAGTTAAAGGTGAGAAACTGATATATTTATTGATAACTTCGAACTCTGTTAGAATCTTCTTTGGCTAAACGGAATCTAGGCACATACTGATAGCAATTTAATGATGACATAAATTTTTAATATTTATTTATTTATTTATTTATTTATATATCCTTCTAGCCGTGTTCGGCCATAGCGACTGCATTGTAGATTCTAGTGACTTCTTTAGTCTTCTCAGAGTCCACTGTTCGGAAGCAGTCAAGTGCGCAGGCTATATTATAGTGCACAGGTGGGCGCGCGACCACGGGTGCACTCTCTCTTCCTCCCTCTTCTGAACCCGATGGAACGGAGACCGTTACGACCAGAGAAAAGTTTGGATGCAGATACAATAAAATAAATTAACTAATCGCCAACGCAGCAATGGCTGTCATTGTTAAATTGCAGAGCTATTTTTTCGGATTTAGTTCGTTTTTCCACACTGTCATTTATGAAATTGGTAGTTATGGCTTGTGGTGATGTTTAAGGTTTTTCTGGAGCTATTGTAGAGATGTCCGGTGACTTATTGGTAGTTGTTATAGTAGGCGGTGATGTAGAAGATGCATTATTGGATTTATCCTGGTTTTCTGATAATCTCGTGTTGTTGCTCATGGGGCTGTGTTGAATACAGCATACAGTCTCTTGTTCCGACATTATACAAAATTGTGATAGTTTCCCTTTTTAAATCCCCAGTTTTTGGACAATTATTCGGCGGTAGACATACTCCTAAAACGCCATTTATTTCACATGACTCTTCACGGCAGTGTATATGCCAGGTCCCTTGGTACTTCCACAAGGGCTCTTTCCAATATTGGTAACGGCGATTATGTTGAAATTTATTTATTATGGCGATTATGGCGATTTTATTTATTTATTTTATAAGCAAATCAACATTACAGTTGATACCAATGCGTTGATATGCAATATATACATAAATATAAAAAAAATAGAATTCTTAAAAGTACATACACAACATGTTTAAATAAGCGTTAAATACAAATACAGGCATTAAGAATAGAAAAATTTACAAACCCTCATTATATAAAGAGCGAAAACAGTTTATATTATTCTGACATAAACAAGTAGCGCAATGCCCACACCTTGAATAGATGCGGGCTCGCTGTAAAAATATCAAAGTCAGGCGCATTTATTTGGCGCAAAGCTCGGGTAAGCAGACTCCATCGGCTTAGGTTGGTGCGCGAGGACGGCTCCGCAAATAGATTATGAGTGCGAGCACGATTATAATTGTCCGGAACAAAGAGACAAACCTTCGCTAGCACGCTAGGATTATCAACTCTTCCCCTAATCAGCTTGAAAACGTAGGCCATGGCGAGCATTTCTCTACGCAACTTAAGAGAGTGATAGCCCACCATGCCTAGTAGAAAACTAGTAGGGTATAAGTACGGATAATATCCGCACTGCTTAAAATATATAAAGCGTAAGAAACATTTTTGATTTTTTTCCAACATAGAGATATAATGATCCTGATGTGGATTCCATATAACTGCATTCGTTTTCAATCTGCTTCTCACAAACATAAACTTGTTAGTAAATAACTGTCTAATTCGTGAGCACAATTGTATTTGAAACTGCAAGTAAAAGTTCGTTCTACTGTCGAATATGTTCTCGCAGATTGCTGATTTTTCTCGCTGGATGTTTTTCACAATTTTGCAGAAGAGGCATGAAACTCCACGAAATGTCTTCTCCACGAAATTTCTCGGATTAGAAATTGATCAAAAATTACAATGGTCTGATCGCTTAAATGATCTCTGTAAAAAAATGTGCAGTGCCATATTCGCCATTAGAAATATAAGAAGTTTATGCGGCTTTGAAGCAGCTAAATCCGTTTATTTCGCATATTTCCACTCCCTAATAACGTATGGCCTACAATTTTGGGGAATGGCACCAAACTCAAAAAGAATTTTTCTCCTCCAGAAAAGAGCGGTACGCAGTTTATATAGAGTCTCACCAGTCTCCTGTAAGCCGCTATTTGTAAAATCAGGAATAATGACTCTATTTTCTTCTTACATCTACCAAAATATTATATACGCTCGTAGACACCTAACAGAAGCTCCGGTGAATAGTGATTTTCATCATCGCGATACGAGGAATAAATCCAATCTCCACATAAACCGACAGCGACAGTTTTATTCACCAAAATTTGTCCTTCTATAATAAGATTCCAGAGCAAATGAAAAGCCTTGGAGAGGACCAATTTAAAAAGATAATTATACATAATTTGGTAAGAAACCCAAGTTATGGTATAAGGGAGTTTGAAAATTCTGAGTTTATTTTCCATGTTGATGATTAATGAAATGCGTAAAGTTTTAAACATAATGGTATTATGATAGCTAACATTCTAATTTTCATATAATTTATTATACATCTATTCATTTAAAAAAAAATACGAAGGCATATTGCTTGATTGACAATGAAATATATATTTTTTGATTATTCTACATAGAATTTGCATTGCGGGATATATTAAAAGGGATAAAAACACGATTTTCATTACAAAAATTGAAGTAGTAATGTAGTGAAGTAGCAGTAATGTGTTTACAATATATTATATCTTTGTTTATTTATAAAATATATGTGGTTTATGTATCTATCTTTATTTTTATTTTTTATTTTATTTGGGAAACAGACAGTACAAAAAAACATATTTACTAAATCAAAATATAACAAACATAAACCATTTATCTGTTTCCACCTATTAAACGGTCATATAGTACGTTATTCTATATACAAGAAAAGTTTAAAATATACAAGCATTATTTTAAAGGTAAATTATTGGGGTTTTTAAATAAACAAAACATATTCTGAAAATTAATTGCTAAGTTACTAAACAGTCCAAAGTATTAAAAGAGTAAATATAAAGTAAATAGAGCAGGAACAAAGAGTAAATAGGTTCATAAATATATATATATATATATATATATATATATATATATATATATATATATATATATATATATATATATATATATATATATATATATATATATTAATATGGTAATAAATGAATTAATTATTAGATAGATAGTAATAAGAAAATAAAATATATAATTATGTAATGAAACACATTATGAGAACGAAAAATAGAAAAAAGGAATAAGTTATGTAAATACAAAGCTAAGAGGAGAATAACTATTTTCATAATAAACAGATCACTTAATTAAATTTTAATATATTCATAATTTGATTGTTAAATGTGTGGCATCTATGTACATAAATGTATATTTTCGGAATGTACCTACTCAATCAGTGTCTTAATTTGTACTTTTTTATTGTGTCAATTTGTATCAATTTGCATTTGTATTTTCATCGAAATCGGAATAAAGGTTCGCCAATAATACTTTCAATAAATAACACTGCCATTCCTCAAACTCATTGTACTAGATTTTTAGGTGTTCATGTCGACGAACTTTTAAAATGGAACTTTCACTGTGAAAACCTCGAAAGTAGGTTAAGTCGGGCATGTTATGCTTTAAGTATTGTAAGAAGGTCTTTGGATGAATTGCAAACAAGAAATGTTTATTTCAGCTATATTGAAGCTATCCTAAGTTATGCCATTACGATCTGGGGAAATTGTTATGCTTGTCATAGGGAACCCATATTTATACTCCAAAAGAGAGCAGTGCGAATAATTGCAAAGGTGAAAAGGGAAGAGTCATGTCGACCCATTTTTAAAAGGCTAAGAATCCTCACCTTAACCTCACTCTATCTCTTTAAGTTACTAACTGAGTTTTTTAAGAATAAAGAAACACATTATAAAAAGTTTTCAGATACACATACTAAAAATACGAGAAATAAATTAAACATTTTTATACCATGTATTAAACTAAACACAGCAAGGCAAGACAAAAAATACTCAGGGCCATATTACTTTAACAGGCTACCAGAAAGTTTAAAAACTATTCAAGTGGAAAGCTTATTCAAAAAGTTACTTAAAGAATTCTTATTAGACAAAGCTTTTTACTCGATCGATGAGTTTGTTAATTTTAAATAATTTTTCAAATTTTTTGGTCATTTTTTTTGACAATTTTAATTAGCATTTTTTAATTATTCTGACTTTTTCTGATTTTAATTTCTTGATTATTTTTATCAATTATTTTAATTTGTGGTTTTAGTAAATAAATCTTAAAAATGATTTGGATGCCCTAAAAGCAATAATGAAGTAACTGTATGTACGTGGTGATAATTTTAAATATTGTAAAAACGAACTAATATACTGTAATTTAAATGTACCTAAATATTAAGTTTCTACAATCTGTTAAGATTTTTTGGAAATAAATTGAAATTGAAAAAAAAAAAAAAATCTCAGTGTTAATTTGTACTTGTGCTTATTTTCAGAAGAAGATGTGATTGCTTACCTAACGGCTTGCCTTTATAGTTCGGAAGTGACGAAACAAACATTGGATTTAAACTACACCTATAGAACACATATTCCAGAGTTGTTTGCTAATAGAGATCCAGCTAATACACAAACTGATTTACTTCATAAATCATTGTCGTGAGTGTTTGTATAATAATTACTTTATTATAGCATATATATTTTTCGTTTATTTTATTGATAGATCGGCATAACTCTTATATAACCTAGTTTTCAGCTAAGGATTGTACCTTTTCAATGAGCAACTAACAATTACTTGAGTATAATTTAATTTAGGTAGTTGGTTTTCCAAATATACTTACTACATTACATTACCTTTTCGTCGTGTCCAATTGACGGCTGAAAACCGCTCTTGGACGTGTCAAAATAATTGGGTTAGGTAGTAAGTCTCATTACTACAATATACATACAGAACATATACATAGGTAATCAAAAATTAACTACTAGATTGTCAAACTATAAATATAAATAATCAAAATCCAAATAGAAGCCTTATATTGAAGTAGTTAGTAATTCGAAAAGATACCTAGTAAAATTATTCATCTTAATATTCAAATTGTCAGTAAAATGTTAAATAATCAAATTAGAGCTACATTAAGCATTTTAAACTAAAAGTACAGATATAAGACCATGTAAAATAATCAGGCAATACGCCTCTACTTCTTAAAGTAATTTAAATTGGCACAATATTTGAAAAATCATGGTCCTCAAATTCGGCCAGATTATAGAAAGGGTGGCCTATCAGTATCTCCTTGATGTTTTTATTTTATTTTATGTCCTCCAGCTGTTTAAATTTTATATAGAGTAGATTATAGAATTTAATGCTAAGGTACAAGTAGCTTTTCTGTACTTTTACCAGTCGTATTCGGGGTACGCATAAAAGCTACCGCGGGTATGATGCAAGTGAATGTCTGCATTAATTGCAGTTTCAGCGAGGTGTTGTCTAGCATACATTAAACACTGGTATTGAACGCCGAATACATTACCCTTGCCTTAATGAAATATTCTTTGCACGAGGGCCTAGTCGTTACCCGATACATGCTGCGCAGTGCTCTCTTTTGCAAAAGAAAGATTCTTTTACTTGTTGCGGCATACTAATTTTTACTTACTTGTTACGGCATACAAAACGCATACTCTGTTTACATATATATTTTTTTTGCATATAGAAATTTCTGATCTGGTTTATAATTGCTTCCAAAGTCAGCAGTCGATAGAACACATTATCCGTGGCTTCTATTACAATAGCTAATAACTCGCGAGTATCACTGCGTCTTCGGTCTACATTAGGGATCTATAGTAAGTAAGTCGTAAGCAGTCGTAAGCAGTCGTAAGCGTATACGCTGAGGATGGTCATGTGAATGTGGGCCGTTGTTTCTTCGCACCATTACTTGGTATGACCATTTTTATGCGTTTTTGATACAAATAAATAAATAAATAAATAGGTAAACGATCAGTCATACCTATTTTAAGTATATTTAAGTTTTATTTTCTTTATATTGAAAGTTTTATTTGAAGTATTCAATAGTTTATTTGCGGTAATATTTAATTAAGCAACAGCACAACGTACTTATAATATTAGCATACATTCTACTTAATATAATTTCCGGAGTAGCTAGTAGTAGCTAGAGTAGCTAGAGTAGCTAGCTAGAGCTAGCTAGCTAATTCTAGATATCTCTAGCTAGCTCTAGCTAGCGAGCTAACTAGCGAGCTAGCTAGCTAGAGTAGCTAGAGCTGCTAGCGATACCAGCATAAGCGATACCAGCGATACCACTAAAGATATCATTGCATGTGAATCCCTCATTTATTTGAGTAAATGGCGCAATGTCTTGTCAAACCTCCATCAACAGAAACTATTTCACCTAGAGATTCAGACCTCATCATCAATTGAAGCTATATCCTCGATGGAACTTACAGTTTCCATTGAAACGCTTTTAACAATAATAGTAATATTCTATGCTATGGTTTTCAAAGGAATACGCGTCATGGTCACCATAGACACTGATATTTAACCCTTTGTGGACCATAAGCTGTGCTGTAGAGTATGAAAATTTCTACTACATAAAGCTGTTAAAGCGCAATAAATAAATAAAGCGCATAAATAACATTATGCCAAGTTTAGTGATAAATAATTCAATAGCTTTTGTATAAATTGATGGTACACACGTGTCTATGTGGTCCATAGGAGGTGTAAATAAATTTTGTATATTAATAAATACGATTTTATTAACCTTATAATGGTCAGTACGTACTAAAAAGTAAAATTCAAAATATCAAGTTGCAATTAATATTTTATTTATATATTTAAACTAGCTGTTGCCCGCGGCTTCGCACGCGTTAAATTTGGGTTAAGATAGATCCTTTTTTCCCAGTCAAGTGGTAAGTTTTTGCGTGTAATATATAAAGGTAACTAACGTCCTTCTCTGTAGGTACTCCTGTCAATATGTACTTCATGATGATCAACTAAGTAATTAAGGCGTGAAGATGTGACGATCGCGGTGCTTGCGCTACGCATGTTATCGAGACAAATGATGAATTTATAATGAGGTTCTAGCGCCTTCTCACGTCCGGGAACCGTCGCGTGCGACTTCTATTTTGATTTTTAGGGTTATTTACCCCATCTCACCCCCTAAGTGGTAGATTTTAGAAAAATATGACACATGCATTTGCTTATTTGTTTATTACCATTTAAACCCCTTTTCGCCACATTAGGGGTTGAATGAAAAAAATACTAAATACATATTTGCCTAAATGTTTATTAGAGTATACAATTTCCATCTAATATCGTTTCTCCATACAAATTTTAAACCCCTTTTCACGCCTTTAGGGGTTGAATTGTGAAAAAACGCGAAAGACGTATTTAATTATTTGTTTATTAGAGTTATCCTACAAAGTTTCAGAATAAAAAGTCCATCTAATATCGTTTCTCCATACAAACTTAAACACCCCTTTTTACGCCTTTAGGGGTGAAATTTAAAAAAAATACGAAACACATATTTGCTTAGATGGTTTTTAAAGTAATCCTACAAAGTTCATCTAATATCGTTTTTTCATACAAATTTTGAAACCCCGTTTCACCCCTTTAGGGGTTGAATTTTGAAAAAACACAAAAGACATATTTGCCTGTTTGTTTATTCGAGTAATCTTACAAAGTTTCGAATTAAAAAGTATATCTATATCGTTTTCCATACAAATTTCGAAACCCCTTTTCACCCCTTTAGCTGTGAAATTTTGAAAAAATATGAAACACGTGTTTTCTTATTTATTTATTAGAGTGACCTTACAAAGTTTCGAAATAAAAAGTCCATCTAAAATCGTTTGTCCATACAAATTTTAAACCCCCGTTTTTCCCCTTTAAGGGTAGAATTTTGAAAAAACATGAAACACCTATTTCCTTATTTGTTTATTAGAGTAGTCTTTCAAAGTTTCGAATTTAAAAGTACATCTATATAGGTTTTCCATACAAACTGTGAAACCCCTTTTCACCCCTTTAGGGGTTGAGTTTCGAAAAATCCGCCCTTAGTGAGCGTTTGCGTCCTAAAAGGAACCTATGTTAAAAATTTCAGCTTTCTAGGTCTAAGAGTTTGGGCTGGGCGTTGATGAGTCAGTCAATGAATGAATCGGAACTTCTCTCTTTATATATGAGATTTACCGTTCGTTGGTCATTCGAGTTCGTTGATCATTTGCGATGCTTTAAAAAAACACGATTTATTCTTAAACAATATCTTTCTTGCCTATATTAAGACCCATATATCTTAATAACAAGGAAAATTTATAGTGTATACATTATTCGTTTTCGACAATTTAAAATTGGTTTTTGAATTAATGTGATTCTTATCTTCCGCGGTCATTTGAGGGTTATTTGAAAAGTTTTCGCCCTCATTGATTCATATCATGTTGATTTAGTTCATTATACTGTAATGAAAGATCGTCGATTGGCTCTTAATAATGTTTCTGGAGCTTTTAGGATACCACTTAAACGGGTGCACAAGATTTTACATCAAGATTTGGAAATGAGAAAATTATCAGCTTGCTGGGTGCCGCGCTTGTTGAGGATCGACCCAAAAGCGCATACGGACGGAGTCGGACATGTTGCGCGAGTTTGATTTGCTTTTTCACCCACCCTAATCGCTCCTAGCGACTTTTTCTTGTTTCCTAATTCGAAAAATGTCTCGGGGGTAGAAATGTATGTGTCAAACGCTGAGGCGGAAAAACTGTATACCAGTATTATTCAAGTTTAGACAATCATTTTTTCTGGCGGTATAACAGGATGGGAGAGACGTCGGAATAAATGTGTCGAGTTGCAGGGTGGCTACGTCGAGAAATAAATATTGTTTTGCTTCGAAATATGTGTTTTTCCTTAAAAGGCCGGAAACTTTTCAAATGACTCTCGTATAATACTAACGAGGTGACACGTATTCCATATAATGTCTAGGTAAAATTTCTTGTAAACAACATTTAATACTTTTTCAACTGAACTATAGGAAACCTTTATAATGCCTAGATATTTTATAGAATACTGGACTACATTGGATTACAGAGTAATATATAGGATTACAATACAAAAAATGCTAGTAACATCTATATAGTACCTCACGTTTTACGTGATCATTAATAATCTAAGATTATAATGTCGATTTCAGCAATTTTTTACCTTTGCCTGGACTCACTGAAGATGGTTACAAAGTCTTTTACTGCCAACTGAAATCGATGGAAGATTACTCTGCATTTAATACCACAGCTGAAATGAGGTCGATGGTCTACACCCATGATCAGGTGCTTTATGAAGAGGTAGGTTAATTATTATTGAAATAATTTGGTGACCTGAAACCCAAAAGCTGTGTATTGCCCATGAGATTTACTACACTCAGTGAATGAATTTCTTAGCTGTGTGATATTTTATCGTGGTCTGTAGCCTGAAGAGGTGCAAAACTAATATTGAACGGATTGACGATGTTTTCAAATTATATATGACGTGTCGTAATTGTTGAAGAGACAACTTTTAAAGCTGCTCATAAACAGTACGGGATCGAACTATTGCTCACCAATATATGTAATTCTTTTTAAAACTAAGAGTATTATAAATTTATTTGTAGCCGAGTCCTTGACGATTTTAAACCAGATTAGATACGGTTATTAAATTACCTGTTTGTACAATCACTCCATTGAATATTATTAGTCGTTTTAAGAATCATACATTATTATTATAACGATGTTTAGTGTTTATATTAATAGATATTTTTTAATCTCTTCTAATATATACTGTTATAGACGTTACAATGTATATACGCAGCTTCTCATACAAAGAGCAGTGATTGGACATATCTATTTAAAGCAGCCGAGCTCAAAATAACGTTCGCTTTGGAACCACTAAACTAATCTACTATGCGAACCACTTTGCGAATCACTGAAAAAGAATTCTGAGGGAAATAAATTTAGAGCTCAAAACGGAGAAATAAGAGTGTCATAAATGTTACAAAATGATATTAAACCTGTGAGGGACCACCCCTCACTAGACCAGTGGTGGTATCAACTTATGAGTTATCTCCGTATTGAAAGGCGGTTTTGAATGAAGTAGAAGGAATTTATTGATCGAAGGTTTTATATTGCCAGTTATAACGCTTCCCGAACAAGTTATGTTGACGCGAGCGTAACGATGAGCGACTGCGGTTACGAGGGTATATGGATGAGGATTGTATGTGTGCTCCTAGTATCTTGTACTGGGTACGGCTCGAGTCTGCGGGATTGCAGACTGATGCTTCGTGACCGGGGAAGGTAAGGAAAGGAAAACAAGGAGCCGGATTCGTTGACACACCTCGTGAGAAGGGTACCGAATATGCCGTCGCAACCTTGGGGGAAGGTGATCACTCGGGGAATGATATGTGACCGAGAAGACGGGACACCGAAGTGTGCCTTCGCTATCTGGAGACATGACCACTAGAGGAATGATATTTTGGTTGATTTTTTGCCGGTTTATATAGGCCGATAAATGATGCAATCCAAAATATTCCGAGTAAAAGTATTGTTTCATCGTGCTGATTGAAATCGATGCATTTGTTGATCGCATGTAATGGACTTAGTAAGATTTGTAACGGACTTAAGGTCCGTTACAAATCTTACTAAAAGCTAAATGAAAATGAGTAATAATAAGATATTATTTATAATACCTTTAGTGGATAGCAGATGAAAAAGCAAGTAACCACGCGAGTGAAAAAAGCGAGTAAGATTGCTGGAACCCTCGAATTATTCTTGTAATTCAAATTAGACTATCTACATGGTGGTAGATAGATATATAGATTGCAACGATACTGTAGTTCCGTAACCTGTGAGAGCATTTGACGCGACTACGTTTTAGGCATGGTCGACGGACCATATTAAAAGAAGCTGACTATTTCCCACTTTGTCTTGCATTCAGATTATTCTTAATACTTCCAAGCCACGACTTTTCAATCGTAGTCGTCCTGGAGGCAGACGAATGTTCTTTTTTTGACTAGGTATTTTTATATTAATTTCTTATTACCTAATATATATTAAATATTAATGACCTCTTTATTCTTTTCTTACTTATTCCTTTATTTTTCTCTTTAGTTTAGCTTTAAGAGGCCGTACACGAAATTTTGCGCATTTCGTGAATTTACGTAATTTTGCAGACGTGAATTTAAGGTTAAAATACTGTATTTCTATAAGTATTATTGCACAACATAAAATATCAATCATATTATTGTCTAATGATAGAGATACTTTTTTGAAAATTATTATAGAATTTTGATTAATTGACCTTAAACCGGCGACTGTTTGTGAATTTTTGCTGTAAGAGGTTTAGAATATAACATATTTACGAATCTTTTTGACATCTAAACAGTATGAAAAACATACAATGTATTGTTGTGAACGTACTCTATATAATAAGTGAATCACTTTTTACTACTTTCATATAAAATTGTTGATAAAAAAAATATTTAACTTTGTCAAATTTTTAAGAAAATGGGCGAAGAATTACTTTTGATTGTGGCCTTTTAGAACTCTCGTTCATAAAATAAAAACAACAGAAATAAACTTTAGTTCAATATCAATCCATTTCCTCAAAGAAAAATGCAAAACATTAATTAAAATTGGCAATAAAGTCTTTTAAAACAATCTAATTCTCGCGTTATGATACTCGCCTATGATACGATTCACGCCTCAAGTCAGCTAGTCCCCGCCGAGCGCTTCCAAAGGGTGGACGTATCTCTTTGGCTCCAAAAATCCTACCTACCTATAGTTATATTATACCATTGATTATAGAGGTATCACGGCCCACATCGATTTCGTACACGGCCTCTTAACCCTTGGAGTAAATGGGTATTTTCATGGATGCATCTGTCTCTTTTGCAGGATTTTCGGCGACATCGACCTTTAAGTACTATAACTACGAAACTACTACACCAATCATAAAAAGAACAACTGCACAATGATTGCATTGAAATTTCGAATATAGAATATTGAAATATCATTTTGTAAAACAATTAGATAATTATGAATAAATATGAGAACGTCAAAGAAGTGAAAAAAACGCGGAACCAGATCTGGTCGTATCGATCTCAACGGATAATTGTTTCAGAACCAGATTTGGTCGTATCATACTCAACGGGTTAAGACTATTTTCTTTATCATTCTCTATTCAATCGAATATTATGTTCCTTTTAATGCCGATTATAAAATTGAATAGCGTTATAATATCTTTTTTTAGGAACACAATTTGTTAGCATTTTACTAAAACTTTTACATAATTTATTGTAATATGAGTGCCGTCTACCCTAGAATGGGCTAGTTCCATTTGGGTGACGCAATCAAATATGCTAAAGGTTAAGGTTTTGCCATTCGGTTCCTGTAATTTTGGTAAGCAAAATCAATATGTTATTGTAATTGATCCTTAAATAAATAAGTAAATGAATAAATGAGCGATGAAAAATTTGAAATAGGACACCGACTTTGTGGTGGGCTGATAAGCTCGATATATCCGGTAACACAAATAAAAAAACGTCATTTCTGTTTCGTTTCAAATATACTGTGAATTCTTAAAATAAAAAGTGTAATATATTTTTTTAATTTTTACTGTCAATTCGTATACATAATTTAAACGTATCTACCTACCTATTTGTCATAAGTTCCTATATATTAGGATTTTAAATAAAGTGTCAGAAATGTTCCAGTATTATATGTCAATAGTCAATAGTTTTATTCATCGAAAATTGCAAATATAGTTGGAAATATTATAATTGTTTAAAACACAATAATAAAAATATACCTACATGTAACAAAATAACATATTTTTTTAAAGAAGTCAAAGAAATCATAACGAAAACTAATGCAACGAATAATCAGTAAAATAACAAGAGTCAGACAAAATAAAAGATAATTAATGAATAATCACATATTATTATGTAAAACGACGTCTTTTATTTTCTTTTAAAAGTCTTTTATATTTTCACCCTAAAAATATATAACACTGGTAAAAAATGAAAGTGAATCGACGACTAGCCGTCGGGCAGCAAAATTGACTAAAGCAGATGGACCCTAGTAGCCCTACGACCGGAGAATCAGAGATCGTTCAGAACCAACAAGCTGTTGGGTAAACGATTTACTGTAACAACTCTGAATCTTCGGAAACCAAATAGGGTTGTCAACTACAACGGCCAAACCCGTCATCTCAGGAAGTTTCGACGATAGTGATCGTTTTATCTCCCGTAAGGTAAGAGTAGATAACTTAAAGACAATACAAATCTACCGTCTAGCTAAACCAACATGCCCGACAGAGGCCAACACCTTACAGCGAGGCACCGGAAATGGTACCAAGCGAGCAGCATCGACCCCTGTTTAACAGTTTTGTAAATATATCTCCGAATGTAATTAACCATTATGATACCTTCAACCTTCCTACTGCTTGCGCTTGCGCGACCTCTGCCTGCCGTATATTCCGCGATGATTCAGTTTGATTCTATCGCGGACATATGGTATATTTCGCCCCGCTCTAAATTCAGGAGCAGGTAGCTATTTGGTAATTTTAATAGCGGTTGACGATAGGTCAACATCCACCCCCGCTCCTAAGGAGACACTATGTTTGCATTGTCTCCAAACTCCTTCATCAATTAGTCAGAGTACACAACCGATTGTCGTCGCCGAACAGTGCGCAAACCCTTCAGTAGCGCCCGGAGGCAATCCCACAAAAAAAAACCGATCGACCAGCCGTGAGACCTCTGAATAGGAGAGGATGAGGCTTCTGAATAGGAGTTGAATCGTGAGTTGAACCGATCCCTGAACACAATGGAACTTATGGCCCAAGATGCACGAAACCGTTCGTTACCAACCTCAGTGCACCGTGCTACCCAACTTGGTGCACACCCAACACGGCGCCAATAACGGCCAGTGTAGACTACTACACTAAAAAACTACAAGTGGTGGTCGTCAGATTGATGAGAGCCCTATCACGAGATCTTACAATTGGGCCAAGCGAACACAATACATATTCGTCCAATGTTCTCCTAAAATATATTTTTGATTTTCTAGGGCGCCCAAAAAGGTGTGATGCTTTTATTAGACATGTGTCATGCCCGAATAAGCATAATGACGAAATTATCACCCACTATTTTAATGAAAACCGCCAACTTCGCACTGGTAATATTTATTTTATTTTAGATTACAGAAATCGTTTGATACCTACAATTTTATTTTTTTATTTAAGAACGCTGCTGCCATAAGTCTGATCAAAATCCACATGATTCATCCGCCATCATTTGTGGACAAGTTTATCATTTTTGTGAAATCTGTCCTTAGCAAAGATATAACGGATAGAATAATAGTTCACAGCAATCTCGAAGACTTGTACAAGTTATTTCCTACAACGATGCTACCATCAAATGTTGGAGGAGACTTAGAAGATTTGGACATTTTGTATGGTATCGTATATTTGTAAATATTTATTTTTCATTGTCATGCATATTTTTTATTGCATTGTTTCTCATTTTTCCTTGCATTGAAACTCCGATTTCCGTAATTTATATTTCTAGTCATTAACCAATTTGCAAAAAATACTTTATGTCAAAGCGTCATCATACTTTATGTCAATTAGGCTTCAATTATCAGTCAGTGTCATTTCCTTGAAGTGTCAACAACGGTAATTTTGTTAGCTTCGAAGATGTCGAAATTTGAGCCGACAAAACGTCATTTGCGGGAAGCAATGCTTTTCTGCTTTCATATTAAGAAAACTGCCGCAGAATGTCATAGATTGCTGCTGAAGGCTTACGAGGAATTTACTCCGACAGAAAGGACTGTTGAGACTTGGTTTCTCCGATTCAAAAGCGGTGATTTTGACGTGCAAGACAAAGAGTGCCAGGCCAGAAGCAAAAATTTGAAGAAGCCGAATTGGAATTCATACCCCATGAAGATTCAAGTCTGATGCTGGAAAAATAAGTGAAGTGCTTAACCCCTCTAATCGCGGGGTAAAAATTTAGTCGTCACTTCTGCCAGGGACAGTTTTGCGCGTGAAGTCGATGGCCTTGAGAAAAAACGACCATAACTTTTAAACTACTATACGGATCGTAAAAAGAATAACTGTAAAATGATCGCATTGAAATTTGAAATATTATAATACTATAACATTATCTCGTAAAACAATTAAGATAATAATGAATAAATATTACAAAGTTAGCACAGCGCGGAGCGCCCTAACCAATATTGATTAGATACCATTTTAGGCATGTGTAAGCGTCTAACCAAGAATGGTTAGCTCAAATAGGAAGGGTTAATGTTCATCCCTCAACCATTTCAAGACGTTTAAATTCTATGGTAGTCATTCAAAAGGAAGGGCATTGGGTTCCTCACGAGTTGTCGCCAAGAGACATCGAAAGACGTTTCATGACTTGTGAAATCATGTTTTTTCATACAAACTATGTGGTCCCGTTTTTTTAATAGATCACGACGTAATAATTATTTCATATTAATTAACCATCCAAAGTCTTAATAACAAATTTATTTTATTACAGAACGATACAATAAACGGATAATAGAAAACCGTGACTACTTCATAGAAGAGGCTAAGTTGCGAGTGGATGAATCTCTACGACCAGGAAAACCAACATCTGTAGATACGTTTCTTGGAGTTACTGGATCTTTCAGAAAATTGGACATTGATTAGGGGTCTTATTCCCGAGGCAGACGAGTACTACTGCGTTTATTTTAAGTATTATTTTGGTGTAATTCCTGGCGAACTTCTACATTTTATACAGGCATGACATTAAAATGATGTGATATGGTAGGTGTGCTGCATTTTTGCATATGTACCGCTGCCTCGAGAATACAACACAATAAGTGCAATCAATACTAATACATATCATTTTATTATAATAACGAATTTCATTGCATTTCATTTGATTATAGTTTAAAGTTTAAATTTTAGTTATCAACCGATATCGTACCTACCTAACGCGATTTTTTTAATGTTAAAGTTCTTAATATAATTTTGTGTAGTAATTCAGATAGTAGACAGCTGGTCACAAAACTTCGTCCCTCTCACACTGTTGCCTCCCTACCCTGCTGCGGTGACTAAATAATATTAGCAACAGCATCACAAAATTTGGCAATATTTAATGCGCTGTACAAGCGTTTTCTGAATTTCCAACTTCTTTTTTTTAAATAACCTTTTTTAACTGTAGCAAAATGTTTGCGAACTATGGGACTATAACCCCAGATCCAATGCATTAGTTGTATAAATTGCCGATAATATTGAGATGCTATCAATACATGTCACTCCAAGCAGTTTATTATTACATCATTCGAGTTGAATGATGTACATTTTTATTTAAAACTAGATGACCCGGTGAACTTCGTACCACCTAAAATTGATTTAATTGTAACTCTTCATAAGCGTTTATTGATCCTAATCAACCTTCCAAATCCAATTTATTGAAATCTTTAAATATGGCCGAATCAAGTACGTTTTGAGTTTCGTTTGGTGATTAAATGAAAGTCGTTTGTAATTAAAATAAATTCAATGTATTTAATTTATACATGATGAAATATAAATGCTTTTGCGACTTTTTCGACTTTTTTGACTTTTCCGACTTCTTCGATTTTTTCGTTTTTTTTTTGCATTTTTCGACTTTTTGGACTGTTTGACTTTTTCGACTTTTGTGACTTTTTCGACTTTTTGACTTTTCCGACTTTTTGGACGTTTTCGACTTTTTCGACTTTTTTTACTTTTTCGACTCTTTTGACTTTTTCGACTTTTTCGACTTATCGACTTTTTGAAATTTTACACAATCGCACGGAATGAATAACAGTTATGGATGGCGCAGCTGTCAAACAATAGGATCGCCGCGAACGCCATCTATTGAAAGTGGCCCATTTCCCAAAATGACCAATTTCGATGTTTTCGATTTTCAGTTGTTTCTTTTAATTTTTCCAAAAAATTTTTTTTTCTTTGTAAACCACCCCTGAATCAGGGCAAACAAAGCAAAAAAAAATAATTCAAATCGGTCGAATCATTTCGAGATCTTGCAAGACTAACGCACGGCGATTCATTTTTATATATAAGAAGAAGAAGAAGAAGAATCAACATTATAATCACCCGCCAAAATGACGGTTCTACGAATAGTTTTCATTAATATTTGCTCTATAAATTGTTCTAATTTACCAAGAAACTTATTGAAATCCCTTTCGGGACCAAGTCCAGGAAATTCGACTCCGCAACATTTAAATATAAATTCCTCGAAAGGTAACGATAGATCCGGTCGGTCGAAGTACCCCAGACATACGAATAAACAGACAGCTCCATGGATGCGGTATTTACGAATGTATTTTGCTCCTATTTCATAGTTTGATAGTAGACATAGTTCTTCCTTCCCAGGTCGTATCCAATGTTCGCTCCATACACATTGCATTAAAAGAATATGATGTTTTCAGGAATGACTACATTGGGTCCTTACCTATGAAGTTGATATTCTATTAAGGAAATTTTAGGCCAAAAACTTTGTAACGAAAATATATATTAAATTAATTAAAAAAATTGACCCCTCTTACTTATCCAGATTCGTTATTTTAATGGAAGTAGCTTAATTCCTCTGCTGTAAAACTCTCGTGGACAGGAACCAATGAATACTTTGAATGTGTTTTTCACGGACTCTTCAAAGTTAATTGTTTCCCTTGTAAAAAGGTATCTAAATCCTGAAAGAAAGCTTTGTTGGAGCAATGTCTGATAAGTACAGTGAGTGACCAAGAGTCTCCCGCCGAAACTCCTGTGAGAATGGCCGCCCTTCACTAGACTCCAATTGCTTGTGAGCGAAGGGTGGTTCTCAGCATGAAGGTTGCTCCGTTAATGAGAGTCGTAGATGCCCGTGTTGAAGAGTTTATTCAGAAGATTGAAGAGAAGTGAGTCGAAGTCGCCAGTTCTTAACGCCTTGAGTTGCTTTCGCCGTTGTGTTGTAGTGTGGGCGCGAGGTGAAGCCGTGGCGGTGCGTGTGTAGTCGAGGTGCGAAGTGTGTAGTCGAGATATCTGTCCACTGAGGGGACGATGTGTAGAGCGCGGTAACTGTCTGCCGAAGTAATGATGTAGAGGGGCAACTGTCTGCCAAAGGAATGATGTAGAAGGGCAACTGCCTGCCAAAGGAATGATGCCGATCGAATGCAATGTACTGCGTTTTATAGGGTGATCGGTGATGCAATAGCTACGAGTGGGGCGACGCATGTGTCGCTTGCCTGGGCAATATTTGCCAAATTTAGCTGGAAATTAACTGCAGCTGCTCGTGTAAGTTTGAGCGAGTCTGCAGTTTTTCTGTATATATATGTCTATTATATTTCTGTATATAATAGACAACACCGACACAGGATATTATATTTGAAAATATTGCAAATTATCAACTTTACCATGGTTGCACAAACATAGCCCTGAATTTAAATTTATTTGAATTGAAAATTCCAACTCAAACCTAAGTTATCCAAGTTCAACTTGACCAAATAGAGTTGTCATTACAACGGGCGAACCCGTCACCTAAGGAAGTTTTAACGATTAGTCGTTCTATCTCCCGTGAGGTGCACGCAGAAGACTTGGAGAAAATAGTCGACCGTCAAGCTCCGCCACATACCCGTAAGAGGCCAACGCCTTATCCGCGAGATTACCAGGTATGTTACCCATCGAGCTTACACTCACGCCCTTACTTCCAATTGCGACCAGATTACTCCGATTGGTTACGAGTTCGAGGTCGCTTGCGCGGTCCTCTCCATTAGGAAGCGGTGAAACAAATCTATCGCGGACCACGGCATCCTTTGCCCGGCTGTTCACCCAGGATCGGGTAGCCGATGGTAATTGCAAGAGCAGCACACGTCGCCGTAAGGTCCGCAACCACCCCCGCTCTATAGGAAACAGTACTGCTTCCAGACTACCCCGACTGTTAGTCAGAGTAAGGCGTTGGCCTCTTACGGGTTTGTGGCGGAGCTAGACGGTGGACTGTTTTGTCCAAGTCATCTGCGCTCACTCCAGGGAGATAGAACGACTAATCGTTAAAACTTCCTGAGGTGACGGGCTCGCCCGCTGTAGTCGACAACCCAAGTTGTTAGTCAGAGTGCACGTTCGATTG
Organism: Micropterix aruncella; assembly: GCA_944548615.1. Taxonomy (NCBI): domain Eukaryota; kingdom Metazoa; phylum Arthropoda; class Insecta; order Lepidoptera; family Micropterigidae; genus Micropterix; species Micropterix aruncella. The sequence continues at coordinate 31,033,898 of OX155964.1, read as the reverse complement.
GCTTACGCCGCACGGTGCGCAGACCGTCCAGGAGCGCCAGAAGGTTGACTCCTAGGGGAAAATAGCCCTAAGGCCAGAGTCCTGTCCGGGCTCGCACTTCATGCGTAGAGGCCGCCGGATGGGTGTTGAGCCGTGAGTGTGACCAACCCTGAACAGAATGGATCTTCGTGGCCAACTCAACAAGGGCCCATTAGCTCCCGGTTCAAGTTCAACTTGATCAGTGTGAAAAAACAGCGTTTATATTAGTAAGAACCCAATATAACATATATTTTCTTACGTTTACTTTGTATATTAGAATGCATCACAAGCAATTCAGTGATGTTTGGTAATCACTGTTTAGTAACGTAACCTACTGCGATTAAATTGAAGCGCATTTCGGTTACCGCATAGATTTTATTTTCATTAGCGCCCTCCGATATGTATTACTTTCCCGGTAGAGGGAAAGTATTGTGAACCCGAACGCTGTTTAGGCTATTTCCTCGAATTCTCCATCTGTCGAGTTTAGCTAGCAATATTTGATAGTCAATCATATCGAACGCTTTTGATAGATCGCAAAAAACGGTAGTCCAATAAAGTTTCTTGTTTCGTGTCATTATATATTCATGACAGAATATTGTTCTTTGTTTTTTCTGAAACCGAACTGTGATTGTATTAAAATAGTCTTAATTTCAAGGTAATTTAACAACCTTGTGTTTCCTAGTTTTGAAAGTAGTGTAGTTTATTACAACATATAATAATAGTATAAATATCTCGCTCGCCAATCCTGTTTTACCTCAATAACAGAGAAAACGGGTTTTAAAATACGTTCCAAAATATCACTTTTATTTCAAGTATTAAAGTGTTTTCATTAGTTAAACTACCATGCCTATCAAACGATACGAAACTGAGTTAGAGTATAAAAAAAATAAAAATATTCGAAATGACGTGGTCCTTCAAATTCTCGACTGGGCTCGCGGACAGCCTCATCTACCAAAAGTTAAAGGTGAGAACCAGATATATATTTTTATCGTGTAGGCCTCTATAGGGATCTTCTTTAGTTAAAAGAAATTATTTTTGAAAGTATTAAAATAAACTCTGACAGAAAGTGTTGATCATGGTAATACTTGGGTAGGTAACGGAACAGAATAATACTTAAGAAAATGAAGGTGCAAATTGCCTGTCCAGGGAACCGTCATTGAAACCCTTCGTGGGCCAGAACTGGGGAATCATATAGTCTCTTAAACATTGAAAAAGAACAGGATGTGTACTAGGGGGACGCGACCAGCATGAAGGCGATCCAAATCCTTCAAAAAGCCGCCCTTAGCAAATATATCCGGTTCATTGCTCAAGAAAATTAAGCCTCAAAATAAAAGGTTTGCTATGACTAATGACAAGAGATAAAATTCTAATTAAACGCCTCGCAGTCATAGGGGTGGGGATGGAGTTAGGGGTGGGGAAATTGGGAATTGGAGACGATACTGCTCTACATTTTATTTTGCAAGCTTTAGCTAATTAAATGTTAAACCTGATAGGGGACACACATTTAAATCGAAACAAACTGCTTGTCATGCAATGTTTCTTGAATATCGTAAATAGATAGCAAGTTTTAAAGATAGTGGAGATGGATGGAATAGGAAATGAATATGAAACATACGCAATTCAGTGATGGTCTCAAATTCAACACGGTAAATGACTAAGTGGATATAATACCGAGATCATAAGTGGATCTACCGAGAGTTAATAAAAGCCGAAGTTAATAAGAGATAAATAGAGCGTATGAAGAGGATGCCATGGTAACAGTCGTTAAAACGCATTCCTTATAGAAAACCGGAAAGAAATCGTAAAGTCGGACGACTGAAGCTGTCAAGACTTAATTCTGTGGTTAAAAATTAAATAAACTTGGGGAACTGGAAAAACTAGGTAATAAAGGTCAAAGCAGGGTGGATTAGAAGACGAAGCCAAGACCCAATGAAATGTAGCACGAACACGACAACCAACCTTTGGTGACGAGCATGATACCAACATAGAAGAAACGCCCATAGAATTTATTTGAAAGCCATAGGAAAAGGAAAAAATGACAATCGATTTTTACTGATGCAATCCTCATTCCTGTTATTATTGAGGGTCTGCAGTGTTTATTTGTAGTTGTATTAATTTTCAGAAAAAGATGTTATTGCCTACCTAACGGCTTGTCTCTATAGTTCGGAAGTGACGAAACAAACATTGGATTTAAACTACACCTACAGAACGCATATTCCCGAGTTGTTTGCTAATAGAGATCCTGCGAATGCACAGACTGATTTACTTCATAAATCATGCTCGTAAGTGCTTTTATTTTTATTATTTTTGTTATAGCACTGGTTGGTGTTTATTTTCTTTATTGATTAGCCTAACGATTAAATAACATATGTAATTCCTTACAAAGGCCTTTACAATGGGTAATAAACAATAATTTGTGTATATTAAAATTTATCTAGTTGGTTTTTTAAATATCTACAAAAAACATAATGAAGTTAATTTAGAATGTTACAAAGAGATTGTTTTACTCCCATCCCATCAGCCAACGCGGAGTAAAGGTTTTGTTAACGCGCTCTTTTTATTTCGTGATGAATACTCAAATATACATTCTGAGCCCCCTTGAGACGATTATAGCCGTTTCCAAATGTAAGTCTCTCTGTGTGTCTGTTTCTCTGTGTGTATTCCTATTCCTGTGCCTATGTTTTCTAGAGAAAACCGCTTATTTGAAGTTTTCAATATAAATTCGCATTACTTTTTAATTTAGCATGTGCATACAATATACATATAATATTAGCATAAAATGTACATTATTTATTCTCCGTAACCTTATTATTTATATTTTATATATTAACTTATTTATTCTCCGTAGCTTGCGACAACCAGCCTTCGTGAAAAAAAAGCATTTATGCTATTTCATATGTATAGCGATATTTTTTGAGCAAATGGAGCAATCCATTTTCAATACTCTATCAACCTCAGGAGTCACTTTATGTATAGATTCGTGTCTCGTTATCATTTAAATCAATATCCCCGCTGAATCCTATAGTTTCCATTGCAGGACTTTTGACAATGATATAAACATTACGTGCTGTGGTCTTCAAAATATACTGTCTCCTAAGCAGTGGATGTTGACATGTTGTCATGCCACTCTTGAAATTACCTTGGACAACTCGATCCCGTATGGCAATACAACCAAAGAACGCCCAGATCCGTGATAAATTCAAATCGAATTACCGCTGTAATTACAACAGGTAGAGGCCGCATAAGCGACTTCGAACCCGTAACCAGTCGAGAGGATGGAGGTATCATGAAGTTTAACTCCAGATGAAGATATCCTACCAAAATTGGTAGTTACGCGGCGAGGCTGCCCGCTGGGTACCTTTCCCGGTGCCTCGCCGTAAGGCGTTGGCCTCTAACGGGCTTGTCGGCGGAGCTAGATGGTAGATTGTTTTGTCTTTAAGTCTTCTACGCTCATCCTACGGTTGAAAGAAAGATCAAATATCGTTATACCAGCCTGGGGTGACGGGTTCGCCTGCTGTAGTCGACACCGCCCCACTGTGGTTTCCAAAGAACTAAGCGTCTTGTTCACGTAGTCCCTAATATGTAATTACTTATAATATTACAAATATTACATATTAGAGTCAATGTGTATAATGCTAACAATATTATATAATTGTATAATACTAACAAGGTGATACCCATTTTATAAAATGCCTAGGCATATATCAAATAAACCATAAGGTACTACATAGGACACCGGATTACATACATCGCAGGTACAAATACATGGTGTCACAATTTGCTTTACCATTATTAATCTAAGTAAATAATGTTAATTTTAGATATTATTTCCCTTTGCCTGGACTCACTGAAGATGGTTACAAAGTAATTTATGCACAACTGAAATCGATGGAAGATTACTCTGCATTTAATACCACGGCAGAAATGAGATCCATAATCTACACACATGATCAGATACTTTATGAAGAGGTAAGATAATTATTGTTGTAATACTCAGAAATTACGGCCCAGAATAAAGAAATACTCGAAGCAATTAGCATGATATCGGGAAAATATGATGAGCTGTCAAAGAGGATGAAGGTGGTCGAAGAGCAATGTCATACTTTCAAAAAGGTTGTGGAAAAAAATGCTGCGTTGTCTGAACGTGTCTCGTTCCTGGAAGAAAAACTGGATAAGATGGAACACGATGGAAACAATATGGACATTGAGATCCGTGGAATTCCGCACGAACCGAAGGAAAATCTATCTAATATGGTTGCAGTAATTAACGATGTCATCCAAAGTACGGTTGAAATGAAGCAAGTTACGAGTGTAAGCCGCAAAACGACAAATCAAGGAAACAGAAACCCGGCACCGGTCATCGTAAAATTCTCATCTGAACAATGTCGTGATAATTTCCTGAAACATTTTAAAGTGTTCAATCAAAAATTTTAAAATTCGTCGAAATTGAAATGTTTCGTCGAAATTGAACAATTGCCACCTGCAACTCTCTGGAGAAATAAAACCCATATATATTTCCGAGCATTTAACCCAACGAACGAAATTTATTTACGCTATTACCCGGAAATTTGCTAAGGAGAACGGCTTCGCTTATGTCTGGTGTAAGAGTGGAAAGATTTTTCTGAAAAAACAAGAGAACGCTAAAACATTTCGTGTCAGAAACGAGGCAATGCTTTCTCAACTCTGCTAAAATATCCCACTCTATAATAAAATCGCATCTGGAATTCCAGAACACCCATAAAAAAGACATGCAATCTAAACTCTATAACGACTTCACAAGTAAACAAACTTCATTTATTCTTATACTAACTATTTCTAAATGTAATATCTATAACAAAACTAATATAAAAAACTAGAATATTCTATGATATATTGCTATTTCCGATATAATCAAAATATATTATCTACTATTAACTTAGTATTAGACCGCCTCTTTTCAAATAAAAATAATATAACATATTCGTACTATTATGCAATAATATTGTCATGTACCGCAAAATACAACGTGAAAAACGCAACATGCTCTCTTATCCAAGTACACGCACACCATAAAAAGACTCAGTGCATGTACGAAGATTTATGCCGCTCTCACTTAACAGTATGTCAACAAAAACTAAATAATAGAATATAGAGCAGCCGCTGCGATACCATGTATCATTCCCGCTAAGCAAATATCTCAACGGGCTCGAATATTTGTGAGAATATCGATTAGTTGGATGAAGTTAGTACACTTATAATGGAGTGCCCATCCGAATGTAAGAAAATAGTCAATCAATACAAACTATATACGATGCTTTCATTAAATATACGTAGCATCTCAAAAAACATAGACCAAGTGTATTGTTTACTTCACCAGCTATCCTTTGATGTTGACATAGTCATTTTAAGTGAGTGTTGGATACGTGACATTCCTTATTTACCACGACTACAAAACTACGATTGCAGAGGGACTAAACATAATATAAATAGATCCGATGGAGTGGTAATTTACAGAAAATCGACTTTAAATGCATCTGTAGAGGATCTAGATATTACAGACGCGGCTGGTTTAAATGTATTAATTGGAGAAACAAGAATCCTTGCCCTTTATACATATGCCACCCTCGTTCCCCAACACGAATAGATTTTTAAAATCTCTAGATGATGCAATACGTACACTTTCAAATGATAAGATTAAACACTTCATAGTGGCAGGGGATATCAACATATCCATACATGGCAACAAACACACTCATTCCGATGAATACTAGAACCTAATGAGTGAACTAGGATTCAAATCGACTATAAATACAACTACCCGTCCTGAAAATAATACTTGTATTGACCACATCTACATAAAAACTAAAAACAAGTTCCAGTATGCTATCATACAGTCGACTATTACTGATCACTACAGCACATTCCACGTTATATATGGTCCTTACCGAAAACAGACCTATAATAATGAAAAGCTTACAAAAACTATAAATTACGACGGTCAACAAAGTGACTTAAATAACGAAACGTGGCAAAATATTTACACAGATAACGTAGATACAGCTACTGAAGAATTCGTGAACACACTGAAAATTCACATTGAAAATAACACCACGACGAAAGTGAAAAAACGTAAGCACAGAATACTGAAAGCATGGATAAATGCAGGTATTATAAGCTGCATCAAAAAACGAGACAAGGTCCACAAACAACCTAGAACTTTTCCAAAAAACATTACACTGTTGAACTATTATAAACGATATAGAAATATATGTGCAAGCATAATTAAAAAAACAAAAGAAAAATACTATAAGCAAATGATCGAAAGAGACAAATATCATCCAAAGGTAATATGGAAGGCAGTCAAGGAACTAAGCTCCAATACAGAAATAAAAAGTAAAGTTACCGAACTAATCTCAAACAATGAAATTATATCCGACAAACTGAAAATTGCAAATATATTAAATGGTTACTTCACAAACGTTGGTGTAAATTTATCTAACGACATCATGCATAGGAGGAACTCTTGTATAGGCAATAGCACTATCACAAATAATATAACTACAATAACTAATATTCCGATATTTAAATTTAAATTAATTACAGAATCTGATATATGTAAAACTCTACTCGATCTTAAAAGTGACTCAGCCCCGGGACCTGACGCTATTAGTGGCAGCTCACTCCGAACTATCCACCGCTACATAATAAAACCCCTAACATACTTGGTTAATTTATCAATTTAAAATGGCGAATTTCCAAAACAATTTAAGGTGGCTAATGTAACTCCGATATACAAAGCAGGTGTCAGAACAGATCCCAAAAATTACTGACCTATATCTGTGCTCAATAGTTTAAGCAAAGTCATGGAAAAAATTGTAGCCAAACAACTGACACACCATCTTGAACAAAACGGTATTCTATCAAACGGTCAGTACGGCTTTAGACCAGGTCGAGGAACGTCTGAAGCAATCTTGGCTATCACAAAGTATGTGACAGAAAATATTGATGCAAATAAGCGATGTCTAGGAATTTTTCTTGACCTGGCTAAAGCATTCGATACAGTTCCACATGACAAACTATTAAAAAAGTTAACACAACTTGGTTTTGGTGACACCGAGATAAGTTGGTTTACTAGCTACATTACGGGAAGATCACAAAGAGTGAAAATTGACGATGTTCTAAGTGATGGCTTGCCTTGCAACTACGGTGTTCCCCAGGGAAGTACGTTGGGGCCTTTACTTTTTCTCGTGTACATCAACAACTTTTGTCAACTGGAAATAACTGGCTCTGTTTTGTCATTTGCTGATGATACGGTGTTACTTTTCCAAGCAGACACATGGGAGTTAGTATTCGGCCAGGCAGAGACTGGATTAAAAGCAGCCCATCAATGGCTAGACAAAAACTTGCTAACACTCAATAGGGAAAAGACGAAGTATTTGACCTTTAGTATCGACAGGAGGCAGCAGCCATCACCTGAATTGCAACTAATACTGCACGAATGCAATTATTATAACTACTGCAACTGCCACCCATTGGAAAAAGCATGTCAAATAAAATACCTAGGAATCACTATTGACAATAACCTAAAATGGTATGACCATGTTGACATCACAGCGTCAAGAATGAGAAAACTAATGTATGTCTTTAAAAATATTCGAAACGTCTTTGAAATCAATGTCTTGAGGACGATATATTACGCGTTAGCTCAATCTCTGCTAATATACGGACAACTAGGCTGGGGTGGTATGGCCAAAACAAATCTGGATCCTCTGATAAAGGCCCAAAAGGCCTTGATTAGGGTTATAGCCAGGAAGCCATACCGCTACTCCAGTGACCAGCTCTACAGGGATTTTATGGTGTTGGATGCAAGACAGCTATACGTACGGCAGGTCTTGATATGCTACAGGAAGGAACTCCAACGGGACAACAGCAAGCCGACCAGTAACGCCCATAGACACGACACAAGACATAAAGACAGACATGTACAACCAAAAATGAGAACGACCTTTGGACAAAGACACTATATTTACCTAGCGAAAAAACTCCATAACATATTTACCACGCAATTAGGCAAGGCTACAATCATTCAAAATGACGATCACTACAAAAGACTGGTAACATTACGGTTGTTACAGTCGACGAGGGAGCACTGTGAGTCGTTAGTAACTAACGATATTAAATAGGTGCACAGATGACTTATATTACTTATTATTGTTATTATTATCTCATTAGCCTCATAACTGTATTCATTTATCTCCCATATATATTATATCTCATTTAATTTAATAAATATTGTTTGTTTAATATATATATATATATATATATATATATATATATATATATATATATATATATATATATATATATATATATATATATATATATATATATATATATATATATATATATATATATATATATATATATATATATATATATATATATATATATATATATATATATATATATATATATATATATATATATATATATATATATATATATATATATATATATATATATATATATATATATATATAATATTTGATTGTAAAATTTGAAAAAATAATAATTTACACACATTTCATTTATTTAGTTATAAACATAATTTCAATTTGAAAAAATAATAATTTACACACATTTCATTTATTTAGTGATAAACATAATTTCAATTTGAAAAAATTATAATTTACACAACACTGAGGGAGGAGAAGAAGAAGGCGTGGAGTCACTCCTGGTCACCACAGACCAGATAAGTGCCCTTTCATTATTTTATCATTTCATTTATTTAGTGATAAACATAATTTCAATTTGAAAAAATAATAATTTACACAAACCACAATGAATATTTAGTATTAGCTAAAGGTCTAAATTTCACACCGACTCAAAATGTGAACCATTTTAGTTTTGGTAATGATGTTGTTAAATTTTGTCGTAATTTAAGATGGCGCGAATTTTGGCATTCAAATCAAAAGAATAACAATAATAATATTAAATTACACAATGCACTAGCTCAATTTCGTCCACACTCCAATAAAGAACCCCCTCCATTACCAAAAAATCATCCGGTAGAAAATTTTATTACTATTTTATTAAACAAAGTAACACAGCCATCTTTTCTAAATAGCCTCAAGCCAACATCAAACTTGTCAGTAGATGAACGTGCAGCTCTTGAGAGTCTTAGCAAGGATACCAGCATCGTCATTTTGCCGGCTGATAAAGGTTCCACTACTGTCATACTTAACAAAACTGACTATGTTACTGAAGGCTTGAGACAACTTAGAGATGAAACTTTCTATAAAAAACTATCTAGAGATCCAAACAAAAATTTTGCAGTGAAAATAAAAAAATATATTGAACAAAATAAATCAAATAAAAATTATCAGACGAAGATGTTAAAACTTTAATTCCTGATCCTATCAGAACTCCAAATTTTTACCTATTACCTAAAATTCACAAGCCTAATAATCCTGGACGACCAATAGTCGCAAGCTTTAACTCTCCGACAGAAAGAATTTCGGCTTTTGTAGATTATTTTTTACAACCTTTTGTGAAAAATCTAAATTCTCATATCAAAGACAGCTATCATTTTATTGATATTTTAAAGAATACTGTAATTCCAAAGTCAGACGACCTATTATTTGTTACTATTGACGCCATATCCCTGTATACCAATATTCCTCATAATTTAGGATTGGAAGCCATTTCTTATTTTCTTGATGAGAGACCTCATCCTCAAATACCTTCTACGGATTTTCTTTGCAAATTAGCCGAGTTTGTCTTAACGTGTAATGCTTTCTCCTTTGAAGATGAATTTTATCTTCAAATTAAAGGGACTGCTATGGGCACGCGAATGGCACCTTCGTATGCCAACCTTTTCATGGGATTATTCGAGCAAAATTTTCTTCAAACGCAAAATTTAAAACCCATATTATGGTATAGATTTATTGACGACATAGTAATGATTTGGCCACACGGACAAACTACTCTAACAACCTTTCTTGACGACCTAAATAATTTTGGCCCTTTGAATTTCACTCATACCATTTCTAAATCACAAATTACTTTCTTAGATGTTGATTTAACAATTTCCGAAGGTAAAATTAAAACCGCGATTCATATAAAACCTACAAATAAAGAACAGTATTTACACTTTGATAGCTGTCATCCATTTCACACCAAGAGATCCATTCCCTATTCAATGTCCATTCGCGGACACCGTTTAGTTAACAACAAAGAAAATATAGATAAATATCTCAATAATCTAAAGCAATCTCTTCTTGAAAGAAAATACCCTGCTCCTCTATTGGATAAACATATTCTAAACTCTGAAGTAAAATATATACCAAAACCTAAAATTTCTTCAAATAAAAATAATAATAATAATAAAATCTTTCTTAGCACCACTTATTTTCCTGGTGCTGAGAAACTGCGAGATATATTATCTGATTTATTCCCCATCATTTCTAATGATGCATCCACTAAGGATCTCTTAGATTCACCGCCAATTTTATCTTTCCGCAGACCACCTAATATTAGATCAATATTAAACAAAACAAAAAATAATCAAAATTTCTCTATTGGTAATAATACTTTTGGGCTTCAACCTTGTGGTCGTCCACGTTGTAAAACTTGTCCTCTGTTAGATCTAAGTCCTTTTTTTACCAGTCCAAATACTACTAATAGTTACAGGGTTCCCTTTCATTGCAGTTGTATTTCAAAAAATATAGTATATCAACTTCTGTGCAGGACTTGTGATGCCTTTTATATCGGTGAAACAACAACACCACTTAATATTAGACTAAATAATCATAGGGCTAGTGTAGGAAATGAAAGCCAACTCCCAATATCTTTGCATGCCAGGGCGCATAATTTATCTTTTGATCAATGTTTTAAAGTTAAAATAATAAAATGCCTTGGGGATAATGCAAAAGAAAGGGACGACAAATCTTGGGAATTGGCTTATATTTATATTTTAGGCGCTTGCAAAGGTTCCGGTCTCAATAGGCAAAATTAATAAGGTTTATCATATTATCATAATCATCAAATGCTTTTTCTTTTAATTTATAATCATTCATTTTAAAATAACGTTTTGCACGGTTGGTTATGGTACCTTAACTAAATCGTGTAAAATATTATTAATCCATTTCTTTTTGTTCGATTCCTTGAATTTAAATTTTCAACGAATTGTTCGATTTCAGAAATGTCACATATCTTGACGACGGCTGAGCCGAAATATTGATATACATTTTATAACAATCATTAATATTTAAGAAACACTAATCGCCTATTATTTTCCAGCATTCATTCTCGTCTCGCATTGTTGTGTTGCCGCTGTGTGAGGCCATTTTAATCGGATTCTAGTGCCACAGCAGGAAGCACCAGCAAACACTGAGGGAGGAGAAGAAGAAGGCGTGGAGTCACTCCTGGTCACCACAGACCAGATAAGTGCCCTTTCATTATTTTATCATTTCATTTATTTAGTGATAAACATAATTTCAATTTGAAAAAATAATTATATATATATATATATATATATATATATATATATATATATATATATATATATATATATATATATATATATATATATATATATATATATATATATATATATATATATATATATATATATATATATATATATATATATATATATATATATATATACCTATATACTATAATAGTTATACAATATACACTTGTAGGATTTCCCAAGATTGAATAAATTACCTATACACCCGGCAGATGAACGCAGTACTAAATATCACCTCAATACAGGCTCTGCCTAGTGAGGTGATAAAATCCCGCCGAAGCCGCACCTTTAGTAAATTGCCAGGGTTCACATTTTGTATGTACGACTAAATCATGTAAAATATACTATAGGAAATTTAATCATGTAATACTAGGGATAAATCAAATAAATAAATAAATAAATAAATGGTTTGAAAACTTATAAACCCAAAAGCTGTGTATTCTTTATGCGATATCATCCTCTTAGGGAATGATATCGTTATTAAGTCCTGAAAGTTAAGTGCTGTTTTACCATGGTCTGTAACCTGAAACAATAATACTAATATTGATCGAATTGACGATATTTTGAATTCTTTATTTATTAATATAATTTTACAGTACACTTGCAGGTGGTAAACACATTTTATTTGTATATTTTTTTATCTTCGAGAAACATACAGAGCTCCATTAATTAAAACTAATTATAATATTACAATGTTTTGCTAGCCGATGAAGTATTTCCTACAGTCATGTCTTACATTATTTTTATATACAATATTCATCAAAATTTAACTGAATTAATTTAAATTAAATTACTATAGAACTATCACTAGGATAAAAATGGAGAGGAATGGGATATAGGAAAGGATATAAGTATTTAAATTATAGTATATTGCTATCTCTCATTTTCGATCTGTTCCTTTTTGAACCCTTCATATATGTATATTACGAGTGTATACCTATTTTGTAGTCGCCAGGTCGATATATTGAAACGTTCGTTGTTTTTTTATCAGACATCGCACTGATTCACCCAGTTCAAGAATGCTACTAATTAAAACCTCAGCCTTTATATTTAAAAATATTCAAAAATCATGATCACAGAAATAAAACTAATATTAAATAAAAATTTAAAGAATAAATAAGTAAATATTTCCATTGTGAATTTCCCAATTTGATTTGTTTTCTTTTATTACGGTTGTTATTATACAATGTATGATTTCTTAGTACAAAATAGAATAATGTTTTAGTAAAAGTTGCAACTTGGCATCTTTATGGACACTGGGATACTTATATCCCATCAATTCAGACAAAATCTATTAACTAATTTTTACAAATCTTGACATATATTGTATTTATATCGCCCTTTAAAAAAAAAATTTTTTTATTTTTTTCATACTCTACCGCATAGCTTATGGTCCTTAAATAGTTAAACGCGTGTATAACTCTCTTTAATATAGTTATCACATCATTTATAAGTGCATCTTATTTAAGGGCTATCAAATAAGAGACGAAGATATCGGGCTTGAGTTTTATGTTATTGTTGTGCAATTACATGTCAACAATGGATGTAAGGAGGCGATTTTTAGGACATGGGATACAGAATGAATTTTTAAACCTGTATACAAAAATCCCTGCTTACCAGTAATAGAAAATATACCATTTTTTTGTCGCTATTTAATGACAGTAGGGTTTTCCATACCTAAATATAAATATTGATTCGACCCATTTCTGTGATTTTGCATACGGTATTCAGCCAGGTCTTTTCTCGGAAAAGTAGGGCAGTAACATCAGGAAATAAAGCTCCCTTACTTCCCTTTTACGTAATGTTGGAAAAATGATTTATATACACAAAATATAATCGGCTGTAGGAGACATCCTTGTGGCACTCCGTAGCTCCGTACGACTTTCGAAGCTCTGTGCTCTATTTAGTTTCGTAACTTGTATTTTATTGGAAATATTTGGAAACTATTAAAATGCTTTACCATAAATGTTATTTTTTTTAAATTACTTATTAAAATAGTGTACGATAGTGTGTCGACAGCATTGCAAATGTCCAGAAATACCACAATGAACTTGTTTCCCCTAATGCATACCATTTACTATGCTATTGAATAGAAAAGCAATGGCATCTTGCCTATAACTATCAGGACAAAATCCGCAATATCTAGAAGATATTGGTCATGTTTATTTAGGAAAGACATTAACCTCGATTTGACCGCCGTTTCTGGAATTGCAGACAATGTATTCGAATGAACTTAGCGGACACAAAACGGAGTAATTAGGAAGTGTCATTAATGCTATATATTACTTTAATACTATATGTCGAAGCAAGAAGCTAAGTGAGTGGACAAGTAAATATATTAAAAAGGATAAAAATACGACTGCCGGTACAGAAGTGAACTATTGTACTTATAATTACTTTTGTTACGTTTTTTTATGAAATATTTGTGGTTTATGGAATGGAATTGCATTTTATTTATTATATTATCTTTTAATATTTTTTATTATAAATATATTTTTTTTTACTTCTTTTTTTTTTTTTGAAGACCACATTTTAGGGCAATTTAGTGTTATTAGCTTTTTACTAAAACTTGTACATCTGTAAGCAATCAAGCAATCAAGCAAACTTGATTGTAATATTAGAGTCCTGTCCACCCTAGAATGGGCTAGTCCCAGTTGGGTGACAGAATCAAATAAGCAAAAGGTTAAGGTTTTGCCATTCGGTTCCTGTTATTTTTGTAAGCAAATCAATGTCTTATAGTAATTAATTCTTAAATAAATAAACATGAATTTATTCTATAGATAGATGAGATTTCCAGAATGTATCCCACCAGACCCTTTATTTGACACTAAACACGATATATTTATATCAATTTATTGACATTTGGACATTTAGATATCTATTTACTTCCTATTTGGAGGGTTAATCTACACTATGACACTCGGGATGACATAAGAATTCTATCAATACTATACACTTCTAAATCGGTTCAAGCGTTTAGAAGTTATAGTAAAATAAAGAAACGGAAAACATACATAGATAAACCCTGAACATATTACACTCATTTGTTGTTGGGCAATCGTGTAAAAGAACAAGTGATTCACCTATGAGTAATATTATTATTATAGTTCAAATTAGACTGTTTGCATGGGTGATCATAAATTGCAAGCAAATAACTGCAACCGCCGCTATAGATTATATATAAGTAGTATACACAGATCGGCATTCCAGCCGAGATCACAAACACGACACAAGGAAGAAGCAAACCCAGAAGCAAATTCGGACGAACACAAGGTTTGCACAAAGACATTATTTGTTTCTGGCCCCTCGGATGTATGATGCATTCCTTGCGACACTCACCGACGGGCAGAAGCTGAGAACCAGTACCGCTTTCAAAGCTGACGTCGCAAAATGGTTACGTACAAAAAGTAGAGGCGAATGCGAAAGGCAGCTCATGGAAATTGTATCTTAAAAAAAAAATAATAAAGAAAAGTTTTTGCAATTATTTATGTTTGTTTATTGATATATTATTATATATGTATATATAAAATATATATTGAATATAGGTAGATACGTTTCCTATATATGTATGTGTGGGTGTATGTGTGTATATATATTTTTTATATGTTTGAGTGTGTATTTATATATAAATGTACATATTTATTATAATGCCTATGTAGGTAAATATCCTTTTATTCTTTTATTATTACCGCTTTACTAACTAACATTAGATGTCTTTTCTTTAAACTTTCTTAATTATGTTGCTAAATATTTTCATTACTTTAACCGAAAGTTTATAAAAATGTGTACTATATAACAAATATAAGACTGGTATCACTCCAGAACAGACTGTAGTCTAGTGGAGCTGATAAAATCCATCAAATCTGTACTTTGTTTGATTCGCAAACAATGATTAAATATTTGTATATTTTTTTTATACACTGTATTATTTATGTCAACATTGTAAAGTTTTATTTTGGATTAAAATTAAAATAAATAAAAATAAAATATTCTTTATAAAACCTATTTAACCAATCTTCTCTAAAAATACATTTTTCAGAAATTTAATAAGATTTTATGTTTTTGTAGGGCGCTCAGAAAGGCGTGATAATTTTATTGGACATGTGTCATTCGCGACTAAGCGTAATAGCAAAATTATCACCTACTATTATAGTCAAAACCTCCAATTTCGCAATGGTAATATCTACTTATTTTTATTACCGATTACAGGATTCGTTTGATATCTACAATGCATAAATTTTTTTTCAAGCACGCTTCTGCCATGCATCTGATTGGAATACACATGATTCACCCGCCATCATATGTCGACGCGTTTATGAATCTTGTCAAATCTTTCCTTAGCAAAGGTGTAACGGACAGGATAAAAGTTCACAGCAATCTTGAAGACTTGTACAAATTAATTCCTAAAACGATGCTACCATCTGATGCTGGGGGAGATCTAGAACAGCTGGATATTTTGTATGGTAGATATATTTTAATACGTTTATTCATTTATGGTATTGTTTATTGTTACGGCTTTCTTAATATTTAGTACAGAAATATTTACATCTTAGATACTATAATTGAAGTACTAATTTTAGAGGTACTTATCCATATCACTGTGTATAAATCCTGCATTGAAATGAAGTTTATTTCTTTCCTATTATATAGTTAAATACATTATTCGTTATTATTAATATATTATTTGTTATTATTAGTTAAATATATTAAATATATTATATTATTATATAATATATATTTATATTATTATTAATATAAATATATATTATATTTCATGACACTAGCCAACAAAATTCAACTTTGTTTCTGTAAAATTGATGAAAATAGTTCAACTTTATGTTTTGAAGAATGCGGAAAACGGTTATGAAAATGAAAATGCAAGTTTAGCTCTTATTTTTTAGTTATTGAAGTTTTCAGAATTGCCCTTAAAAGCGTATGCATGTATATTACATAAGCGTATGCGTATGCCTTGAAGTTCTCCCTCGGAGGTAAGTCCTTACTTATTTTTTAGTTATTGAAGTTTTCAGAATTGCCCTTAAAAGCGTATGCATGTATATTGCGTAAGCGTATGCGTATGCCTTGAAGTTTTCCCTCGGATGTAAATCACTGATGGCGCAATATGAGGATTCTCCACTTGCCCTAATGAGGATTGTCCACTTGCCCCAGTATCTTTCTTCTATATCCGAAATTTCCTGATGGAAGAGTTCGCCATGTTCGTCACTATACTCAACGCCATCCTTCCTGATACTCGGGACAATAAAACGTGGAAGCAAGATAGCACATCACTTTTCTCCCTCGCACAAGATTTAGAGATGCGCTATCCCCGGCCACGCCTCACTATCGATATCGATATTGATATGGTCGGATACATAGTAAGACACACACTTGCACACATAACATAACAAGGCACACACTTACACACGTTACATGCACACATACATATAAACACTTCATATTAGGGTTGGTTGTAGGGGTGTCTTGCTCGCACGTTTTACGACCCGGAATGTCATGAAGGATTGCGGCCACTATAAGAGTGTCCAAGTGTTAATGTAAGTAGTGTAACTTTAAAGATATATTACACCCCAGTCTATCGTTGCATTGCAGAAGATTTTTCACAAAATCCTAATACTTTCTGCCTTATTATCTCCAATGAAGTTTTTGGACAACCGAAAACCACAGCTAATCGGGGATTTTCATGGTCGTTTTCGTGATCGACCTGGTCGATTTAGTACAGAACAACTGGCTTTGTTCTTGATACATCGTCACTGTTGGCTAGTGTAATACATACTTTTACAAAGTCATCTTATACAGATTGTTCGCGACAAGCCTAAATTCCTTTCAGAGGAGTAACATTGCACATGGAACAAGAAAAAGATTGTTTTTTTTTAATAATTTGCCTTTAATTTTGAAAAAGAAATCTGTTTGTACAGTAGGTTATTTTATAGGAAAAATTGGGTTGGAAGTTAATTACAACTTTTCTAGCTTTATACAGGAAAGCTTGGTTATACAGGAAAGCGTTTTTAACACTCTTTTTAACACGATTTTATTAGGTCGACCTGTATGTATTTTTATTTGTTGAGTGGGTCTTTTCTAAGGTCTTTATGAGCCTTGCAACACTGCGACCATTGCTGATCTATTGTGTTCGCCACCTACTATAGTTCTGCGCTAAGCCTCCTGTCATTTAAGAACCGCAGCAGGCTTTTGGCGCCAGATTGTTTTACCTCCTCAGGTTGGAGGTAGTGACCACCCAAGTGGGTGAATCTTTTACGCATCAGCGGGCCACACTCGCACATGAGGTGCTGGGGAGTTTCCTCTGCCCCTTGGCAGAACCTGCACATTTTTGTGTCTCTGAGTTTGAGGTTGAACATGTGTTTGTTCAGGTCACAATGCCCCGTGAGCGCCCTCACCAGTATGCGTAGATTGTTCCTATTTGTAACTTGTATTGACCTGTATGTAACTATGTAATGGAATCTAAGGTAACTAATTTAACCATCTTCCAAGAATCGTAGCGTCATTAAAATTGGCAGCTGTATGTAGTTCTGATGACAATACAATAATATGGTACTGTCGAACTGATCTGATGATGGAGTCGGAAGATATGAACTGGAACTTCATGATGGAACATCGTATCATAGCTGTGTTTGGACTTGTTAGAAAAGTCTTGTAATGAACTTTGACCACGATTAAGTTTCAAGGTCTGATGATGAAGCCGGAAGACAGGAACTGCCATTCCATGATGGAATATCGTATCATAATCGTGTTTGCACTTGTGAGAAAGGTCACGTAATGGACTTTGAACACGATCAGGTTTCAAAGTTATAACAAACCTTTTTTGGTTTTTACGTGCATTTATAAAAGCGTGTTTTTAGTGTTCTTTTAACACGCTTTTATATACGGAGTCGGACATCAAAGGTGGTCTTATTATGTTCAAACTTCGGACTTTCAGATTTTTATCTCAGTAGTAAGGGCCTAAATTCAAAAAACTTGTAGATGACGTCCAATTAAGTTGTTCATGTAAAATAGCCTCCTAAACGATAATACCATCTAATATCCATAAACTCAGTTTTACGTAAATTCCATCAAGATGCAATGATGCATCAACGATGTTTGCAATGATGGAAAAGCTCGTAGTTAAACAACCGTGCCTGATCAATCGCTTTCTCAATTGAATCTGCACGACACACACTGTGCAGAATACTGTTGCAAAGTTGCAGGAGTTTCCAGTGGAGACTCTTCGTCAGCCACAGTGCTCGCCAGACCTTGCTCGAACAGATTTCTAACTTCGACACCGTGAAAAACGCCTTCAAATCATCCATTTATTCCAGTCTACCAGTTTTACAGCAGAAGTTTTAAGCAACTCTTATTAAAATTGGGAAACAGCACAGATATAGAGCTCAATGTTTCGAATATTAAAATATATATTTTATTTTATAAAAGTTGAGGCTCTATTTTCTTAAGAAAACAGAACACAGCGTTATAATTATGTCGTATTAATTGGCCTTCCGAAGATGAAATAATGTATTTGATTTGATTACAGAACGATATCAGAAACGGATAATGGAAAACCGTGATTACTTCATAGAAGAGGCTAAGATGCGAGTGGATGAGTCTCTACGACCAGAAAAACCGACATCTTTAGATGTGCTTATTGGAGTTACTGGATCTTTTAGAAAACTTGACATTGATTAGGTGTCATATTTTCGAGGCAGACGCGTACTACTACGTCTATTTTTTAAATTGTTTTCCTGCGAATTTTGACTTTTACGCAGTCATGACGTCAAAGTGATTTCACTTGGCAAGTATGCTACGTTTTGATGTACGTTCTGCTGCCTCGAGAATATGCCATATTGAGTGCAATCGATATTAATATGTTTTTCTCGATCATAATATAGATTTTCGTACGATATCATTCGATTATTTTATCAGCCGAAATCGTACCTACTTAACGTGAATTTTGTATGGCAAGAGTTCTTCAAAGTTTTTTAAAAGAATAATAATTGTTTATATAATCTAATAGTAGTATATTGTACCTTAAGTAGTATATAATCTAATAGTAGTATATTGTACACTTTTTCGATCTTTTTTACTGAAAATCATAAACTATCACCGAATATTCGCATAAAATCCCATATTAAAATGTCCGCAATTTACGAAATAAAATATCCATTTTTTACAAACTTTTATTACAAACTTTTATGCCGGACGCCGTGCTAAAGAAATAAGGATTGAAATAAGGATTATTAATGAAACGATAAATAGACTTGCTGTCTGGTTCCAATTTATTAAACTCTCGTTGAATGTTTCAAAATCTAAAACAGTGTGTTTTTCTTTACGGCCGTTCGACTCTAATAATATAGCCTTATTCTTTGGAACAGACGAATTGGAAAATGTATCTTCTGCTAAATTTCTAGGTTTGCAGATCGAACAAAAATTGCAATGGTCCGATCACTTAGTAAAAGTGATCGGACCATTGCAATTGCATTGCAAGAAGAGCTTAGTAAAAAGCTGTGTAGGGCTGTTTACGCAATAAAAAAGATTAGAAATTTATGCTGCTTTGAGGCTGTTAAATCTGTATATTTTGCTTATTTTCATTCTTTGATGACATATGGTCTAATGTTTAGGGGAATGGCAGCAAATTCGAAGAGGATTCTTATCCTTCAGAAAAGGGCTTTACGCAGTCTTTACAGAGCTTCTCCAAGAACTTCGTGTAAGCCGTTTTTCATCGAGTCGGGAATCATGACGATGTACTCGTGCTATATCCAACAAAATATTATGTTCGATCGTAAGCACATATCGGATGTCCCGGCGAATAGCGATTTCCATCAACACAATACAAGAAATCAATTTGATCTACATCTAAATCGGCACAGGCTTAGTAAAGTGCGCAACAGTTTCCTTAACCAAAGCCTGTGTTATTATAACAAGGTCCCAACACATATCAGAAGTTTTGGAGAGAACCAATTCAAAAAAAATTCAAGAATCCAGTATATGACTTAAGAGATTTGGATAATGCTGAATTCTTATTCCAAGAGCATCCTAACGTAAAATAACGGAAAATTCACAATAATCAACTTTGCCAAAGAGCGTAATTTTTTATTTTTATTTTTATCGACGACGGCTATATTGCTAGATTTGACAATTAACTTAAATTTAGATATTTTTAATATACCCTTATCTATTTTCATGACCATCATATTATTGCCTTGATAATTATGACTACAGACATTAAGCTTTTTTTTTGATCTGCAATTTTGATTATTAGATTATTTTCTATTTATGAATGGTTTTCAAACCAATTATAATTTACTAAAACTAATTTATATTGCCACAACTGTATCATGATAGTAAATATTCTTTAATTAATTACATTATTTAAAATTTTAGAGGCAAAGACGCATCCAAGTGTAGGAAATAAATTGAAATTGAAATTGAAAGGATACCGTGGTCCGCGATAGATTCGGTTAAGACCGTTTCACCGCTACGTAAAGGAGAGTACTCGAACTCGTAACCAGGCGAGAGACAGGAGTAATCTGGTCGCAACTGGAAGTAAGGGCGTGAGTGTAAGCCCGCTGGGTAACTTACCTGGCTATCTCGCGGATAAGGCGTTGGCCTCTTAGGGGCATGTGGCAGAGCTTGACGGTGAATTGTTTTTGCCCTAAATCTTCTGCACTCACTTCACGGGAGATAGACCGATCATATTTAGTTAAAACTTCCTGAGGTGACGGGTTCGCCCGTTGTAGTTGACAGCTCTAGTTGCACAAAGTATTTAGGGAACTAATGGGCCCTGTTGCAGTTTGACCACTAAGACCCATGTGTTTAGGGTCGCCCAAACGCACGGTTTCACAACCCATCCAGCGGCCTTCACGCAGAAGTGCGAGTTCGGGTTTCCCCTAGGAGTCTACATTCGGGCGCTCCTGGACGCTTTGCGCGCCGTGCGGCGTCAGCCAATCGACTGTGTATTCCGACTGACGGCCGGGGGAGTCTGGAAACAGTATTGTTTCCAAGAGATCGGGGGTAGTTGTTAACCTTATGGAAACTGCTCTTGAAACGACCATTCGGCTACCCGACCCGGGTGAAGAGCCTGGCAAAGGATGTCGTGGTCTGCGATATATTTGGTAGACACCGTATCACCGCTAAGTAAGGGAGAGGACCTTTACCAGTCGGGAGGAAAAGGGTGTCCTGATGGTTAATTCCAGACGGAGACGGACGGTCTCTAACGGGCATGTTGTCATAGCAAGACAGTAAATTTGTATTGTCTCTAAGTCTTCTACGCTCATCCCACGGCTGAAAGAATGATAATATATCGTTATACCAGCCTGAGGTGACGGGTTCGTCCATTGTAGTCTACACTGCCCACTGTACAAACTACCTAATTCTATTTCTATTTATATTTTTTATTCGACTTCCATTACATTCTGTCATTTTTTATAAAATCGGTTAGTGGTTAGTAAAAGCTATCTTAAATATGATAGCTTTGGTTCTTTTTTTTTGTCTGACATAAATATAACATGATCGAGACATTTGTCACCACTAGTAGGTTTATTGATCAAAGAATATAAGCCATGTAAAGCCATTAGAACCAGATAGCCATGTTTGTTTTTTTTAACATTATTAAATAATAATATCTTCACACAGTGCCACGTCTTTGGAAGATACATCTTGGAGAAGGTTATTAAGTGACTTCCTTATAGAGCAATAATATTAATTTCATTGTTGATATTCAAGACTTATCAAAAAACTTTTTCTAGTTTATTAGTGATATTTTTGGATAATGTAATAATCTTTATTTTCACAATGCGGCAATAAGCTCGCCTTTTTGTATACTAATTGAGTGCAAATAAAGAGTTTATTATTATTATTATTATTATGTGGTTAACATACAGTTACTCCTTCTTCTCTAGACCCTGTCCCATTACTTGTGGTTAGCCTTCCTTGTCCTTCTCCTCCATTGAGCATTATCTTGTACAGCGTCGGCGTCGAGTTGAGCTTCTCTCAGGTTTTTTCAACCGTCGTCAACCAGATAGCGGATGGTCTTCCAAGAGCACTTTTCGTCGTTGGCAACCTGTGCGTCGCTGGACGTGACCGTACCACCGTAAGCGTCTTTCTTTGACTTTATCAATTATCGGATCGACTTTAAAACTCCTCATTGAGGTAAAACCAAAAATATGCTTTTCTGATAAAGACTTACCAATCCATGCTCCAATGAGAATGATAATATATATTATAGTTCTTAAATCTTAGTTCTTAAATCATAAGATGTTTTTAAATCATAAGATACGTTCTTAAATCTTACATTTAGATTTAAGAACTAAATATTTAGTTCTTAAATCATAAGATTTAGGTTGTCGTAGTTGTAATTAATACTTTTTATATTTAAACATATGACTTTTACGCTTCGTTTCTCCACCATAATATTCTTACACCATGGTATATCTCAAGTCACAGTGACCTGGTCTGAATCCAGGAAATGATTATTACCCATATAACCTTAAAACAAGCAAAGGTGTTCCTAAAAAGTCTACAAGGAGTGACCAGCTATAACATGTCAAAATTGACCATTTTTTGAAATCGAATAATATATTTGTATGCATGAGAAGTGTATGCATGAGAAGGGTCGTATGCATGAGAAGGGTCCTTCAGTTCTTCGGTCATGTTGCCACGAGAAACCCAGAGAATCTGGAAAAAATGCTTTCCGGGGGTCAAGTGGAGGGAAGAAGAAGCAGAGGCAGATCACCGGCCAGATGGAACGACCTCATCAAAGAAGTTACAAAAGGGTCAATACAATCTGCGACCCGCCATGCAGAAGACAGGTCAAAGTTAAGAAGCCTCGTAGGCAAACTGTTGTCTAGTGGCCACGATCCTCAATAATGAGGGAACGACGGAGAAAAAGAAGATTTTTTTTTTTATATTTTCGATGCTAACAAGATCACATAATGTCGTTGTACTACGGAGCTCGAGGAACTTCATTTGGCTTTCCAACATTATTCTAATGGACTCTTAAAAAATGTTAATTAAAAATTATAAAATAATTATCACGTCAGGGGATCTGAAACGGTACTATATCAGATATCAAAATATAGACTACAATTGAAATGCACATTTTAAGACAAATTGTAATCACTGAACAAATATAAACAACCACAGATAAAAATAAAATTGAAATACCTAAAATAAAAACAATCCAATTAGACATATTAGGAAAAAACCCAAATTTAATGAAACATTAAAAGTAATATTTTAGTGACATGGCTGATGAAATAATAATAATGATTAACCAAGTTGTATGAGATCAGCGTAAATTTTAGAAATGGTATAAAAATAATATTATTAAAATCTGATTTAACAATTTAAAATTATATTAAAATTACTAATAATATCAATAGTAATGAATGATAAAATTGTATACATAACTTTGTTTAATTATAAATATTAGTTTTTTTAATAATAATTGATAAAGAAATGTAAAATAACCTTCACTGCTAATCAATATGGGTGCCATTGTACCCTTCTTGCGCATAAAGTTTCTGCCATTACTAATCCAGATATATTAATTATATATTTTTACCTTAGCAATTATTGTCTTCGAGTGGCCAAAAATATATTTACTATTCTGAGTGAGTTGTTCACTAACATGTACTGGAACGGTTCCATTTCTAGATAGACCAAGATCCATGGTGCTCAGTTTTTGCTGCTTGCTTGACATGTTTCATTGTATTTTTTCACTTCTTGTTTAATAAAAACTATTTATAATAATTACATTTGCAAATCTCAAAATCATAGTTCGTGGGTTTTTTCGATTTCATATAATCTATGTTAGAGATCGATGATATATCAGCTGCATTAAATGGTGTTTTTGCAATTGTTGCGGTTGTAAAGACATTTATATGAGTATATTTTTTTTATAGGTATTCATATTTATTTTATAGTATTTTTATTACTTAGCTAATTAGAGTTGTAGCTGAAAGTAGTTACCTAATTAGAGCTATTCATAATTTTTTCATGTCAAATAATGTGAATATATTTTTAGCAAATATTTTCCTTTGCAAGCTCAAATGTCAATGGTCAATTTAAAACATTAGCAATAATTATTTTATTATCTTATAATGGAAATCCTGTTTTATCTCAATAAAAAAGATGGTTTTAAATTATGTACGAAAGTACCTCGTTTATTTCAATTCTAAAAGTGTTTTTATTAGTTATACAACCATGCCTATCAAGCGATATATACCTGAATTAAAGTAGGTATACAAAAAATAAAAGTATTCGAAAGAATGTGGCTCTTTTAATTCTGGACTGGTTTCACAGACAGCCTCATCTACCGAAAATTAAAGGTGAGAAATAGATGCATTTTGGACAAAGATGTTCTTTGGCTAAACGAAGTTCTTTTGAAGGTATTAAAATACACTCTGAC
The DNA here is from genome assembly GCA_944548615.1 of Micropterix aruncella. Classification (NCBI taxonomy): domain Eukaryota; kingdom Metazoa; phylum Arthropoda; class Insecta; order Lepidoptera; family Micropterigidae; genus Micropterix; species Micropterix aruncella. The sequence continues at coordinate 31,008,954 of OX155964.1, read as the reverse complement.
AGTAATTGTGGAACATGGTAATCCTAATATGAAATCGAAGACTATCGCGGTTGTTTGGCATTATAAATAGGATAGAAACGAATTTACCGCGTAAACAACTTCAATAGAGACGACGGTTACAAACTTTTCCTTAGAACCCTCTTCTTAAAATGTTCCCACCGCCGAACGCCGAACGCAAGGACGTAAGACAGGATACAATGAGTGTTGTGTGCAAGACGGAATTTCGAAATTCACGCTCTCCAAGCCCTCCCCCCCACCCCCACCACCGCTATAACCTACGCAGTGGCGGGCGGTATGCGGCCTACCCGCGGAACAACGGATTGACAGCTCTTTCAGTCTAACCTAGACAACGGCGGCTGCATTGTCGCCGAAATGCCGGATGCTACAAACTTCACGCGGTAAACTCGTTTCTATCCTATTTATAATGGTAATACTATACGTATGCATTTTTTGTGTGTACAGTAGAATAGAATACGATAGAGGTTGGTTGTAGCAGACGATACAGGAAGTGTTTCCTGTATCGCCTGCGTCGCCGCGGTGTTTTGCAACACCCTCTCCACTTGCCGCGCAATATATTCTGATAGACTCTTTTTCTACTTATTTTAATTCTAATTCAATTTTATCGTAATTCATTCAAAAAATATATTTTTTAACTTGATATTCGCTAGGAACTAAAAATCACCGAAATAATTAATAAATTTTATTAATTAGCGAGAACTCAATCCTATTATAAATTCGTTTTCTATCCTACTCAATCCTATTGTTTTGCATTTTGATGTTAGTGCTATCTATGGAGTAATTGTGATACCTTCTAATCGTCAACATGTAGATGAGAGCCAACAAAATTTACAGAAGGAGAGGGATTTTTTAACTTGTAAATATTTCCGTTGTTTCATTTTATTGTACTGAGAGAAAAAGGGACATCTTTCTACTCCTGATTTCAATAGGAGTTTTTAAGGAAAAAATCCTGAATATCATTTTAATTCTTTACTCCAATGTGTAACGTCCCGCTCGGGACGATCGCCTACCTACGGCAAAATGTCTAATAGGCAGTTAAAAAAAATCATATTCAATGCGATCATTTTACAGTTCTTCTTTTTAATATCCGTATAGTGGTTTATAACTTATGGACGTTTTTCTCAAGGCCGTCGATTCACGCCGATTTCACGCTCGAAGGTTTCACGTTCGAAACGGTACGGGCGAGGTTTTACTTCGCAAATTAAAGGGTTAACAATATATTTCGAGTAAAAGTGATCACCTTTGTCCTAAAAAACTTTTATAGAAAAATACTTACCTTTAATAACTCCCCATTATTCACCCAGGGTAAATTTTTGAATGACAAAATGTGTTTCTAAATATTTTAAAATTACAGTTTTTTTCCCTGACTTATTTTTCTAGCTTTGATATATATTTTCCCTTTTTACCGATTTCCCTTAAGGAGTTGTTTAGGGAAAATCCTGAATATAGATTCTTGGCACCTATATGGAGAAATTTTATTATCCTTTAAAAACAGAGATGGTTCAATTTGAATCATAAACGAAGGGTGCTAACAAAAAATAAACTAATTATTTTGAGGGTTCCACGACTTGGATAAGTTTGCGTACCCCTGCCTTAAGAAACTAAAAATAATTTAAAAGTCATGTAATCAGCAAAAGTGCTTAATAATATATATGTTGTCCGGATGCCAAACCTGTTTTCACCTATTAAAATAATATAAAAGTAAAACTATTATTTTATTTTCCATGAAAAACATCTTGTTTATATCTATTGGTTAGGTTTATTCCAAGGTGTGATAATATGGCCATCAAACGTTATTCAGCTGATTCTGAATATAAAAAAGACAATAATATTCGAGAAGATGTGGTTCTTCAAATTCTGGACTGGGTTCACGGACAACCTCATCTACCGAAAGTTGAAGGTGAGTTGAGAAATATTTATCTGCGAGAATCTCCTAGGATATGCAAAATGTGTAAGTATGTTTCCTATGTTTTGAAAAATGTGTGTCGCCGTATTCTTGAATTCGGCGTGCTAAAATTATCGCTTTCTTATCGCACTAGAAATCTAGTGTGGTCAAAAGTAGTCTAGATTCAATTGAATATGTATTTATTTTTTAAATTGTAATATGCATACTGTGTATCTATTGTTTAAATCTCTACATAATATGCTCTATTCTTTATACGTCAGCTGGCAACAAATGACGTCATAAATCGCACATCTGGAAGGAATAGCCGACAGCATAGATAGATTGCAATGAACTAATTGGGCACTTTATTTTAACTTAAACGTCATTATTTTGACACGACTGCCTAAAATGAGTGTTATGTGTTCGGGATTCATCTATGTATGTTTTCTGTTTCTTTATTCCACCATAATTTCTAAACGCTTCAAACGATTTAGCAGTGTGTCGTATTATTAGAATCGTCTTGTCCTCCCAAGTGTCATAGGGTACGTGCCGCGACCCTTTGCTCTCATATAGGGAGAAAGCAGAATCTTCAATATAAATCGCCGTGTTCGCGGTGCGTCTTGATATTCATCATTTGACAGTTTATTTTTTTTTCGTTCTTACTCTTCGCGGTCGTCAGGAATAGTTGGAATATTAATTTTGCAAAATAATTTATACAAAGTGTCTAATTATTAATTATTACACTCCAAAAAAATATTACCGATTTTTAAATAACCGTTTTTGGTTCTTACGAATTTATTCCAATCCAACAATTTGGAAAATTATAAAACTACGCAATTGTACCTACTCGAAAAAAAAACCGGTATGTAATAATGACGAAACCCTGATTTTTAATTCCACTATAACTTCTAAGCGCTTTAACCGATTTAGAAGTGTGTAATATTGTTAGAATCGCTATGTTATTCCGAGTGTCAAAGGGTACCTTATCTGACCAAATGTCAAAAAATACTTGTCTAAATGTCCAAATGTCAATAAATTAACATAAATATATCGTATTTAGTGTCAAATATGAGGTTTGCTAGAGTACTTTCTGGATATACATATATATGTAAAAACCGTAATAAAAAAATATAAATACAATAATTCACTTTCTGTAACGTCAGGCGTGTTTTTTAGTCTTTTTAATATATTTACTTGCTTCCTATTGTAACCATTGTTAAATTATACGTTATGAAATATGTGATAAATAAATAAATTATTGCTTTCGTTTGGTTTCAGCATCATATGAAATTGCCATTTTATCAATGATTTATAATTTTAATATTATTCCACTAATATTTCTCAGCTATGTACTTTATTTGTTAACATTATTCTGTTAAACATAGCCTAAAATCTCATTGAAATTGTTTTATTCTTATTGACATTGTAATTGTTAATCCCTAAACTTGTGAAGTAAAAACTTGGCCGTACCTTTTGCATCCCGGAAGGGACGTTACACATTCTAGGGGGTAACCCCAATTTCATGTTGTTATTTTTATTTAGGTATTATTAGAAATAGAGAAGAAATATATTTTTTTAGAAATTATTTTACGCTTCTGTCTAAAAACCTAGATCACTAGATTATATTCCGTGCGTTCGAGAATAGGATATCGCAAAGAAAGGAGCGAAACATGTTAAACATTAGCACAACGAAATTGTGTGTTTCCAAGAATCGCCCCCTGGAAATGATCATAATATTCAAGATGCTTTTTGACGCAGAATAAAATAACGAAGCAAGCAAGAAAGACGGTTTTCAATGAAAGATCGATAGATCAATTATAAACGATTTAGACTTTTTTAGATGTTTTAAGTTTAAATTCATCCAAAACAATGGTAGGTATACAGGGTTAAATATTTACTAATTTTCATTTCCAGAAGAAGACGTTATATCTTTCTTAGCGGCTTGCCTCTACAGTTCAGAAGTGACGAAACAAACCTTGGATTTAAACTACACATACAAAACCCATATTCCAGAGTTGTTTGCGAATAGAGATCCAGCGAATAAACAGACAGATTTATTTCATAAATCATGCGCGTTAGTATTTGCTTTTGTATTGCTTTTGTAGCCACAATTATAAGAATAGAACACATAATTAGATAAAAGAGTGATTAGTTAACATTGTTAACTGTGATTAGTTAACTTATTACAGTTAACATTGATTAGTTAACTTAACATTGTTTCGAATTGTTATAATTTCAGCTATATCGTACCCTTACCAGGCGTTACAGAAGACGGTTACAAAGTTTTATACTGCATGATGAAACCAAGTGATAGTATAAATATCTCATTGTTTACTGTCACAGCCGAATTGAGGTTTCTAACCTAATGTGCAAGATCACTTACTTTACGAAGAGGTAATTATAGGCCATTATTTATGTTCTGTGAATTCAGATCGACATCAAATGAATCATACATACGTCTTCAGCAAACGTCAGACAACTCCTGGGCTATCAACTGGAAAACAAATCGAGGAAACAACTATACAATTTTAAACATTACAGGTTGATTTTTGGTATACCAAGTTTCTTGCTGAGTCTATTTTATTAGTGCGGTTTTTGATGCAATATCATCTCGTTATACAGCAGATATTACATTTAATCGAAGAAAAGTTATGACATGTGTTATGATTTAAACCTTTTTTTGTATCATTGTCCTCCATTGTCCATATTTTTAAAGAAAATGCGACTGCCTGAAAGTGTATGGATTAATGAAATGCAATTTTCTATTTTATCAACAAAGATTGCAATAATGTCGCTCGCCTTTTTCAGTTATAACTTGCTTGACTTAGTTAATTGTTAGATTTCTTAAATTTATCGGTCTTTTAACCCTCTATTAGGCGCATCTAGACCAATTAGATGAGAGTCGTCTCACTGTGCTGGTCTGGTTCCAATAGAGGTTGTGTATGATCCTCATTAGTACCTCGTGTTTGACACGGTCAAAGGCTTGTTAGGGACCCCCGCCATCACGTCGGGGTCACCAATGTGAGGGACCACCCCTTACAAGACTCCAAATTATTCGATGTGAGGTGGTGGTGTCACTTACGAGTTATATCCGAATTTAAAGGCGGTTTTGATGAAGCAGAAGATATTTATTGATTGAATCGATTGAATATTGCCAGTTATAACGCTTGCCGAACAGGCTATGTAATCGCGGATGTAGTGACTCGCGGGCCGAATGACTGAATTAGTGAATGAATGCTTTGGTTGCTTTTTGGCCGGTTTATATAGGCCGTGAAATGATGCAATTTGAAATATTCTGAGTAAAAGTATTGTTTCATCGTGCTGATTCATAGCTGCACGAGTCAAAATAATAGCTGAATTGTGTCAGTGGATTTCACTGGAAATCGATGCATTTGTTGATCGTATTTAGTGGACTTAAGGTCCGTTACATGCTTTTTTATAGTCTATGAAGAAAATAATGACGTCAATCTGCATGTTTCTGCATTTCTGAACAGGGACATTCGGCGCAAACAAGGCCTCTCTGGTTTCTAACCCAGATCTGAAACCAAACTGGCTATCAGCAATCTGTTCATCGCACTTGAACCTAATCCTTTCATGGATAATCGAGAGGAACAGTTTTAAGAACTGACTCATCAGACTTATTGTGCGGTACTCAGTGCATTTCGCCATTGTTTTTTTTTATGGAGAGTAACGAAGATAGAACTAGTAGTAACTAGTTTGCAAATTAAGGTAAATCATGTAAAATCAATTTAAATACCAAGAGTAGGGATTCCTACCAACTATAAAATAAATTTAAAAAGTTACACAATTAATACTGTGCGTTAATCGTGCTGTCACTAGAGATGTGCCATATAATAAGACACAGTCGCGGCTGAATTTTTAAACTCGTGAGCAAATATACAAAATTAAGAAAATATGCTTTTTGCAAACATTGAATTGAAAAATTAATATTTATATATTTCTCTGTAGGGTGCACAAAAAGGTTGGAGAATAGTGATGGACATGTGTAATACACCGGTGAGTGTAATGACAAAAATGTCACCTACAATGTCATTGAAAGGAGCCAATTACTTGATGGTAATCTTATTGCATATTTAAATGACAATACCAATGTATAGGTAACTAACGAACTCTACACCAATTTTGTTTTTTTTTGAAGACAGCTTCTGCTGTGCGTCTGGTCGGAATTCACTTGCTTCACCCGCCATCATATATGGACGTGTTTCTCCATTTTCTGAAATCATTAATGAGCAAACAAATAAAGGACCTCATAAAAGTCCACAATACTATCGAAGACTTGTACAAATACATTCCGAAAACAATGTTACCCTCAGATATTGGAGGAGGTCTGGAATCGGTATCAAATTTGGATGGTATTTTTTTTTTGTTTTACATATGAAATAGTTTTAATGGTGCATTTTAATGGTGGTGCGAGTTATAATGGTAGTTTTAATGACGTAGTTTTAAGCCTACTTTTAATGAAGCATTTTACTTTCCTGGAAAGGAAAGTATTGTGGACGCACTTCTGTGTGTCTGTCTGTGTTTATTCCTGCACGATAGCGCCAAACGCTTCGTCCTATGGAACTAAAATTTGGCATTCATTCCATTGGTCATGGCAAGAGTTCAAAAGTGGTTGGAATCGGTTTACCAGGTGGCGCGCTAGTCATACTTCAAACTCCAAATATTGGACTTAGAGGCTTGAAATTCGGTACACAGATGCCTTGTCTGACAGAAATTACGTTGAATAATTGGTTGGAATATCTCGTATACGAGCGACGCAAAAAAAATATATACCGCCGTATTTAAGAAAATGCTCATTCATTCTTGGTAAAATACCATTTTAATACCACGGAAATGCTACAAAAACATGCCACACTCGAATGGTAGGTACATTTGAATAGTGGATATTTTCTCGTAGGTATTGCGCAATTCCTTTTTCGTTTCGCACAAAAATATTTTTCTTCTTGCGATGCTCTTCTTCTTCCGTAAGTTCCTATCCCGACTTATTTAAAGTGCTTTAACTTTGAAGACGATAGAACAAGTACTCAGAAAGCATAGTTCCGGAGTAAAATATTCTTCATCTTCCGATATTCTTTTTCTTCCTCTCCCGCCTTATCTAGAGTGTTTTAAAAGATACCCAAGTACTCAGGATGTATAAAATTTCGGACGAAAACACTCTTCTTCTCCGATATTCTTCCTCTTTTGTGAGTTCCTATCTTGCATTATAGAGTGTTTTAACTTCGAAGAAGGTAGACCAAGTACTCAAGATACATAAAGTTACACAAGTTACTCAAGTTACTCAAATAAATTACTTAAGCTACTCGAGCTACTCGAGCTTCTCGAGCTACTCGAGCTTCTCGATCTTCTTGAGCAAGTAAGCCCCCGCCCCCCCCCCCCCCCTATCCACCGCATCCGCATTCATGCATCCTAACATCTCGCGGAGCTCACTGAAGAAGAAGAATATTTTCATCCGGAACTTTTTACATCCTGACTACTTAGTCTATCTTCTTTAAAGCTAAAGCACTCTTGATAAGGCGGTATATGACCCCTTCCCCCCACGCTTGATCCGATTAAGCTGAAATTTGGCATGCAGACATCATTTGGTAACGGGTTCATCATTTGGTGCGCTCATCGATTTTATTTATGCAAATTAAATTTTGATTAAAAAAGTCCGTGGTTATTTTCCGGCAAAGTATTAGGGTGACACAACCGATTTTTTTTGTTTATTTTAGAGCGATATCGGGAGCGAATAATGGAAAACCGCGAATACTTCATAAAAGAGGAGAAAATGCGGGTGGATGAGTCTCTACGACTAGGAAAAGCGATGTCTGAGGATACTCTTTTTGGAGTTATTGGATCTTTCAGAAAATTGGATATCGATTAGATATTGAACGCAATAAATCCGACTAAAGATTTAAGATTTTCTTTAAATCTATAAACCGTAACATTTTACCTAGCCCAAAATATATTTTTAAGTATATTGTAATACGGTGAATATACTCACAATTGTAACTATATGTCTAATTAAGTATACCGTTAATTTTATCTGTATTTTATGACGTGTCTTTTGAACCTTTAACCACCTACCAGCGGTCAAAAAGACCACGCTGATTGTATAGACCTGAATTTCGCGAGTTGTGTGCAACGTATGTGCGTCCATGTACATTTTTTACACTTTATTTATTGCCGCACTTGCGCTCGTCGAGTATGTAAGTGCGCGCGTTTGCCGGGGCAAGTAAAAAACTTCTAAGAGCGGTCACTGTGACCGCACGTAGGTGGTTGCGTATTTTTTTTTTGTATTCAATTATTTGTATTGTTTTAATTCAATAATGAATGGAACCGAAGAACAAAATTAGAAAGGCTGGAGGAAGGGTTATTAAATGAGGAAAGGATTCCAAACGAGGATCGCAGCGACGTAGAACCCGATATTTCTGCTGATCATGTACTCCAAGAAGATTGTGAATCCTAATCTCTAAGAAAAACAAGTCGGTGATTTTACTATCAAGTATAAACCATACAGTGAGCATTTATCAAAAGACCAAAAACCAGGAGATGATAATGTAACACAAACAAGTGAAAATCGAGTTGCTTTACTAAGTAAAGGTGATTGATTAAATCAAAGGTGTTGAAATTATTTCACGTCTCGTCTAGCACGAAGATGTGCTTCGCCAGATTTTTACAGAAAACTGGACATATACATTGTATGCCTATGTCGTGAGACTACGCAAAAAATCACAGAGAACTGAAAGTATGTTCAAGTTTATTTTTAAAAATGCGGAACAGCTTACAAGCTCACACATAGAGCGCCAAAGAATAAACATAATCAGCAAGATATCAAAAATTCTATTCTCCTTATTCTTCAGATCGGAGAGGTCATACCAACCAATCGTAATGCAGACAAGCTCGAAATGCGTAAATCGTGTTCGATTTGTGATCCTAAAAAGAAACGCAAGTCATTCCATATTTGTTTCGTATGCAAGGAACCAATTTCGATCGAGTGCTCACAAAAAAAGGTGTTTGGGCTTCGTAATTTTTGAAAAATATTGTTATTATAGTAATTTATCTATTTCGCTATTTAGTGTGATAACTAAATTATCTAAATAATTTATAAGGATTTATAAATATAAGTTATTATTGTTTAAAAATCATTTTCCAAACACGAGTAATTTTTGTGTTGATTTTTTTTTTTAAATTCATTAATATTTAGTAAAGAATGTTATTTTGTTGTTTATTTTTTATTTTGATATATTAGTTAGGACCCTAAACGTGCATTTGATGTACCTAATCATATTTCCCATAATTGCCGTAGATATTAAAACAGCTATAATAATTCGCCAGCGGTCACTATGACCGCACGTAGATGGTCAAAGGGCGAATATTGAGGGTAGGTAGTTAAGGGTTAAATAAATTACTGTCTCTTCACTCGTATAATTTATTTTATTATTTTTAAGGAAACATACAGCTGTTACAATAAATTTGTTACAGAATTATTAGGTTAAAAAAATAAAGCTAATTACATGTTTCCACTTAAACATTCATAATTTAAACACAACAATATATTTTTTTTGAAGAATTAACTAACACTCATAGGGACAGGTGGGAACTGGGAAGAAAGGAGTCATAATAAGTAAATAAAATTTTATGTAAATACACATTCCATAATATAGACATACATATTATTTAAAGATATTCTTGAATAAATATTATTTATAATATATTATATATTGCGATTACAATGATAAATCAATACCATCATTAATAATTGCTTTCTTAAGAGCGAATGATGACGTATTGAATACGTCAATATCGCCGAACTGCGTATTACAAATTTTACATACCCTATACATGAAACAGTTTTGTGCATAATTAGTACTTACCTGCGGAAGGTGGAATAACTCCGTTTGGCGAGTGAGTCGCGATGGTACACGGAAAGATATCATTCCAAGAAGATCAGAACAATCAATATAACCTGCCAATATTTTATGGAAAAACACCACGTCTGCGCATTTTCTTCTTGATTGTAAGGATTGAAGCCCATGAAAAGCAGCTGCTTCGTTGTGATTGGGAAAGGTTGTAATAACATAACAACCGCCATAAGTTGTTATAAACTCATGAAAAACGATTAGGCCGATTTAGCCTCGATTTTGTGTTTATTGTTATTACAATTATGCTAATTTAGATAATTTTTAAAAAGATAATCTTTTGAATATCAAGGTTTACATGGAATAACGACAAATGTCATTTTTTTGTAAACAATAAGAAAGGAATCGAAACATGAATCGATTTTCGAATTCAGCTTTGATGTCTTCTGTCAGTCGCGTGGCTATGGGCCGTTTCGTTTGTCCAAAATATAGCTCGATTTTTGAGGCCTGTAAAGGATGTAATACCACTGCAAACCCCGGGTGTGTATAAAGTCGAATGCAGCTGCGGTCTAGCCTACGTTGGACAAACGAAACGGCCCATAGCCACGCGACTGACAGAACACATCAAAGCTGTTAAAAACGTTCAGCGGGAAAAATCGGTGATCTGCGAGCATATATTGGATAGCGGAAGTAACCACTGGATGCAGTTTCAAAATCCCATTGTTCTATCAAAGGAACAATTCTACTTTCCTCGCATGATCCGGGAAGCCATTGAAATAAGAAGAACTCCGAACTTCAATAGAGATGACGGCTACAAACTCTCTTCTACGTGGAACCCTCTTCTTAAAATGTTCCCGCCGCCGAACGCAGAACGCAAAGACGTAAAACAGGATACAGTGAGTGTTGTGTGCAAGACGGATTTTAAAAATTCCCGCGCTCCGAGTCCGGCCCCCCACCACCGTTATAACCTACGCAGTGGCGGCAGCGGTTTGCGGCCTACCCGCAAAACAACGGACTGACAGCTCTTCTGTCTACCCTAGACAACGGCGGCTGCAACGTCACCGAAACGTCGGGTACTACAAATTTCACGCGGTAAATTCGTTTTCTATCCTATTTATGACAGATGTCACTCCAAATGTACTCAAAGTTTTGTAATGTGCAAAATAAATAATTACATCACTCATAATCGACCAGGCAATACGTTTGGTCAACCACTCGCTGAAGAAGTCATAGCAATCGGTACAAGTCGTTAGACTGAAAATATATAATAAAATATTATATGTTGTGGTTAGTTCTGAAACAAAGACTATTATATTACAAAACAGTCTTTATACCGTAAAAGATTTTTTTAAGTATAAGCATAATAAAACAACCGAATGTATTTAAGATAGACCTTTAAAATTCTATGTATATTTATTATGAGTTCTAAGTTGACGTAAGCAATTTAAAACAAATATGATTGGAAAAAACCACAGAAAAACCGAATAAATGATCACCTCAGGTAGTGAATCCTGTTTAATGAAATAAAAAACCAGATACAGATTTTAATTAGACAATGTCGGTCATTTATATTCGCAAGGTGTACTGGTTAGGCATGCTACTATGTCTATCAAACGATTTTCAGCTGATTCCGAATATAAAAAAGACGAAAATATTCGAAGAGATGCGGTTCTTCAAATTCTTGACTGGGTTCACGGACAGCCTCATCTCCCGAAAATTCAAGGTGAGTGTAATAAATACAATGTTATAACATTGTTCATGAACAAACTTGATGACAACATTTAACTCGATAATATTAAAAGTAATAAACAAGTAACAACTTTTGTAATTACTATTTTTTCCAATTTTTTTGCTAAAACATCAGTACTGATATCAGTCGATAATTTGAGGGATCAAACTTCGGTCCATATCTGTCACCTGATACTTGATAAGAAATATGTTTCGGTTGATTATGTTTTAAAAAAATGATAATATTATATTAATTAATTAAATTCACAATTTTATATGTGCACAGTAAGAAACCTTTTTAGGCTACTTAATTTATTGGTCAATTTAGTTATATATTAATCTATATATTTATTTATTTTACTTATCTATAAACTTAAATATTTTCTTTTTCTTTATTTAATATTAGTTCTTTATTTATGTACACATTTATATATTTATATTAACCTTCAAATTTATAAGAATGAATGAGCGATCGGAATGAATGAGAAAAAAAAAAAAGAATGTGAAGTCACTATGATTAAAGTGAAGTCCTAAATACTATCACCCCAGAACAGATATACAATCTAGTGGGGTGATAAAATCCACACAAATGCAATCTTATCTGCTTCGCAAAATCAATTGTATTGTATTGGATAATTTTATAAAATAAAAAAATAAAATAAAATAAATATTAAAAAGAATAAAAAACACGACTGCCGTTCCAGAAACTAAAATATTGTCATTATAATTATTTTATTACGGTTTTTATGATAAATTCGTGGTTTATGCATATATCGATATAGATTAATATAAATTTCAGAAATGTTCTCGATAAGACCTTTCGTTTGACACTAAACACGATATATTTATGTAAATTTATTCACATTTGGAAATTTAGACAAACTACTTACTTGATATTTGGACAGTTTAGGTACCCTATGGCACTAGAGATAACATAACGATTCTAACAATACCACACACTTCTAAATCGATTCAAGCGTTAAGAATTTATGTTGAAATAAAGAAACGGAAAACATACATAGATGAATCCTGAAACGTGACTGCAAATCTATTGCTCTCATTCGGAGAGCTTTTTACCATATCACAGAGGAATTGATGCTGAAAATCTATAAGTCATTTGTAACACCCATTTTGGAACACGCCTATCAGATCTGGAATCCATACTTTAGGAAGGATATCGATCTTCTAGAGAAGGTCCAGCGAAGAGCGACTATATTGCCTTTTAATTTGAAGGATCGAAAATACGACAAAAGTTTGTTGGCTCTCGGTTTGGCCACTCTGGAGCCACGCAGGGCACGGGTTGACTTAATCTAGACATATACGATCCCGACGGCTTCGTATGACGTTCCTGGGTTGCAGACTATCTGCACCATGAACACCAACACTCATCTGCGTGGGCATCACTGAAACTCCAGCGTGAATCATTCCATTTAAATCCTAACAAACATTTCCTTAGCAGTAGAGTAGTAAACGAATGGAATGCTCTCCTTAGTGAAGTGATCAGTGCCAAAAGTGTCAATGACGTTAAAAATAAACTGAACTTATTCCACACGGACACAGGCACATCAGCTTAAGCTGCCTGGTTGTTAAATATATAATAATAAAAATAATAAAGAATAATGTATAATTTCAAATGAGACCCAGGTTGCTCGAAACAATCTGGAGATTTTGATGAAAAATAATATAAACCAGAAGATATAATGTTTGAAAGTATTCCGATAGAAAAAAGTATAGTTTTAGCACACATATAAATCTCTTTGCAATTCGAATTCGAGTTTTAGACTTTTTAGAGAGAACAATTATCAAATCATTTCTTCGATCATATACAGCTTTAAATTTTGTACTTGTTTTCCATTTCAGAAGAAGACGTGATAGCTTACCTTACTGCTTGCTTTTATAGTTCGGAAGTGACTAAACAAACCCTAGATTTGAACTACACATACAGAACACACATTCCAGAATTTTTTTCGAATAGAGATCCAGCAAATGAACGATTTGATTTATTTCACAAATCAATGTCGTGAGTACTGTTTTTAGGCGTCAAATAAGAAACGAATTATTTACCACTTATTTTTGAAAACCTATTGTTTTTGCAGCCACATTTTTCCACTACCTGGCATGACGGAAGATGGTTATAAAGCTATCTATGCGGAAATGAAACCTTCTGACCAATTAAACATCTCTTTGTTCAATGTCGCTGCCGAAATCAGGACGATAATATATATCAACGATCAGATTATATTTGAAGAGGTAATTTTGTTTATATTGGTAATGATATGTATATTGCTAAAAATGGGAGTGGATTCCATAACAAAGCTTTAACCTTAGCACCAACCGTTTATGTGATTTAAAAAAATGAGAATCTAAGCAGCGAGCATAAATAAAACCAGAAATCAAACATAAAGTTTCTTGGGTTTGGATTGTTATTTGGCATACGAGTAGGTGCAAAACACTTGTAAAGTCTTATAAACAAGATAAAAACGAATTTACCACGTGGAAATTACACCAGATGTTTCGGCGATGTTACAACCGCCGTTGTTCAGGGTAGACTGAGTGTAACGTGGCTCAGTCTACCCTGGACAACGGCGTTTGCAACACGCCCAAACATTGCCGGGTGTTAAACACTTGACGGGGTAAGTTCATTTTTATCTTATTTACTGGGTGAGTTTTAATTCACCGGCATCCTTGAAGGGTGTGAATCAGTACGAGAAGAAAAGCAACTTAGAATATTAAAAAATGTAAGACAAAAAAAAATATTTTTTTTTTTTTTTTTTTTAAATTTGAAATTTTATTTTTTTGGAAAATTGTATAAAAAGCGCTATTTAGTGGTAGGTAAAATATCACTAATATCGTTTCTTAGCTAAATTTTACCTGCCGATAGATGGCGCAAAGCGCTCAAACGCTTAAGAGCCTTATTACAAAATAGCGTAGGTATTCTTTTAAAATGAGTTGAAAAAATGAACGCATTTTTTTTTGGATGTAACTATAAAAGATAGGATAAATAAATAAATAAATAAATAAATAACTATTCAACCTTGGGAGAAAACCGCGGCACTGAGCGCTCTTCTCTTGCGCAAGCAAATATATACACAATTTCTAATTGTTTTTTGCAGTGTTTTCTCCTATCTAATGACAATAATTTATATTATGTCGTATTGCTAAAAGAGTGAACTTTAATATAGTATAAGTATTATATAAGAATCTTATTTTATTTCTGAGAAAATTAGAATGATACAGGAAGATTTTTTTTTAATTTTGTGTAATTGTAAGTAATGTATACCTTGGATATGTGGTCAAAAAACGAAAAAATAAAGCCGTAGTGTACATCAAGAATACATGACGGACATAAAAAAAAATAGTATACGGTTTTCGTTGTAGTGATATTACTGTATTAAGGAGCTCAAAGTTTGCCTTCCGAGCGTTTTACGAATAACGACTTTCGGAAAATGGGCTGAATAAGTAAATAATATTCGTTATATCTAAAATTAAAGGCCGCTATGGTCAACATCAAGAAATGGTCCAGGTAATTCAGTAATTAAAGTTAGTAGAAATCTCTTCATTTCTTGGAATTAGAACGCCAAAAATCCACTTTTCTTGCCTTTCTGGAAAAAATATGTGATAGGGCTCTTAACAAACTTATTTTTAACAGTCAAGTTCTTCAAATTTGTGAATTAAAAAAAAAACTAAATCATATATATTTTCTTATATTTTTTTTTCCAATTTTTTTTTCAAAACTTGTGTATTTGCTCGTACTGATTTACCCCCTTGAAGGATGCCGGTTAATAAAAACTCACTATCCAATAAGAAATACTGACTGGCAAACAAAATACAATATTGAAAGATGAATAATATTCAAAGATATGTAGAAACAGTTTTCTCGATGATTTCAACACTATTTATATTTCTACAGGGTGCTCAAAAAGGCTGGAGGATAATTGTGAGCTTGTCTAATACGCCAGCTGCAGTTTTACAAAAACTATCACCAAATATTATGTTGAAAGCGGTTGACTACCTAACGGTATGCCTTATTTATCAAACAAGACGTCTGTATATGCCCTGTAACTTGCCGTAAACTAGATTCTTTGTTTTTTTTTCAAGCGTGCTTCTGCAGTACGTCTGATTGGAATCCACATGGTAAACCCGCCATCATTCATAGACATATTTTTCAACATTTTGAAATCTTTCCTGAGCAAACAAATGATGGACTTTATAAAAGTCCATAGCACACTCGAAGATTTGTACAAACTCGTTCCTAAAACAATGTTACCGTCGAATGTCGGTGGATATTTGGAAGAGTCGTCAATTTTGGACGGTGACTTTTTTTGTAATTATGTGTGAGCAAGTATGATGAAACTGTTTTCAATGATGCCAAAATAATATTTTATTATGTTCTAGAACGATATCGCAAGCGGATCGTCGAAAACCGCGATTACTTCATGGAAGAGGAGAAGATGCGAGTGGATGAGTCTCTACGACCAGGAAAGGCGACATCTGCGGATACGCTTTTTGGAGTATCTGGATCTTTCAGAAAATTAGATATTGATTGAAACTTCTATACCAAAAACGATCAGACGCTACTCGGACAAACGCCCTCATTTACGAGTATATATATATACGAATTGAGAAACAAAAAAACTAGTTAACAAGTAAGGGTGATTTATTAATACGCCCTTATATCTGTCAATTAATTGACATTCTTATCAAAAAGCCCTTAACCCTCGTTATCATCAGTGAGCCTTTGTTGCATCTTTCAACCCTCACTTATCTCCATCAGCCCTCCTATCTATCAATCAACCCTCGACATTATCCACCAGCCCTCGTATCTCTCACAACCCTCGTTATTATCCATAATCTCAAGTATCTATCCCCTGACCCTCTTCCTCAACAATGTTCCCCTTATCTATCACTAAACCATCTTCTGTATCCATCATCCCTTACCTATAGGTATCTGTCACCCAATTGTTGCCATTATCCATCAGCCCTCTTAGCTATCAATCTACCCTCGTTGTTATCCATTATCTCTCGTATCGAGGTTGTCAAAACTTGGGTCGATTTCTACGGAACACTGGAAAACAAGCGATCCTCTCAGTAATTACTTCTTTAAAAGGGTACGTTGTGTACTCGTACGACTATACAACGCTACCTATTAGTTTATCAACTTTAGCTTCTATGGCATCTACCCTTTATTTGGTGTCTAAAACAAATTTCAAAAGGACTTAGTCACACCTAAAAGAACCCTACATTTTAAAATTTTAACTAAATCGGTTCACTAATTGGTCTGTGTGTTGACACCGGAGAGACATATTTTAAAAGCACATTTTTGGGTTCCTGCGACCTCAAAATATAAAACCCACTAACATCGCAAAATTGATTTTTCGCATTATAAATCTCTCTATATTACTCCATGTATGGGTAGTAAAAAAGGGTGGTAGCAATCAAAAATAAAAAATAGAAATCATTAAAGCCTAATTCAATAAGATTGGTGAAAGTTACGTATTTTATTATGTATGTTCGTTTGCACTGATTGCGCTTGCGTTCGTTCGTGGTTTTTAAAATTTTAAATAACAACACTGTCACCCAATAACCGTAACAGGAAACTGTTATGGTTATTGGGTGACAATGTTGTTATGGTTATTGGGTGACAATTCAAATTATAGAAGGATGATCGTACCTAACAATTTCATATTATTCGATTATTTATATAATATTTACACCTCTAGTCACAGAGGCAATCGCAGCTGTTAGAATATTAACATCGGAATTACTTACGATTTATTAAATAACATCTGTTTATAACTTCTGCCCTTTTATTTCTGGCATTCATGTATATAACTCAGCTATCTAATTATTTATTTTAACTATATTTTTGCACAATTATTGGTCATATTTACAAAATAATGTTTCATCATCTTGCGGTGTCGACTACAACGGGCGAGCCCGTCACCACAGGACGTTTTAACGATTAGTCGTTCTGTCGCCCTGCAGTGAACGTAGAAGACTTTGGACAGTACAATCCTACGTCCAGCTACGTCACAACCCGTGAGAGTCCAACGCCTTACCGCGAGTTAGCCAGGAATAAACCCGGCGGGTTCGAGATACTCGCGCCCTCACTTCCAATTGTGACCAGATTTCTCCGGTCTCTCGATTGGTTCCGAGTTCGAGGTCGCTTGCGCGGTCCTCTCCCTTATGAAGCGGTGAAACGGAGTGCACCGAATAGACAGCATGTATTTAGTTTCTTTTTTTTTTGATATTGTATTTCAAATTAATAATAATCTGAAACATGTTTCCAAAATTATCTATAAAGTGTTAGTGAAAATCTTAAAATGTAGTCAAAATTAAAAATACAACACTACAAAAAAAAAACATGTAGAAATCAACAAGTTATATTTTGCAATTAATATTGATTTCCGTTGATGCAATATGTTCTTTATATACCTATTAGAACTTACCGCTATTCAATAATGAACTACACGTGTAAATTTATATTAAGATTAAGTTATTAATGTCTCTTTTCTTTATTTTTATATCCATAAAAAAACAACCACAAAATATCCTATTACATCAACAGATTATTAGCGAGGATACTTGTATTCGAGCGACACGATGGGCGCCACGTTTTTGTCGTTTAAAAAAGGCATCTATAGGGTTTACCAATTAACTATTATATCTATAAAACAGACTGGGAAGAAACACAAGGTCCCTTAATTTGGGAGCCAGATTTTATCGTATATTTTTTTCTTCAAATCGAAATGTTATTTTAACGAATTTAAAAGATTGGTAATAAAACGGTAATTTTGAAAATGGGCATCTGAGGCAAAAATGATTTTTTTCAGTAGGCATAAAGAACCGTTTCTAGCCTTAAATAACTTGAAATTGTTTAACCCCTGAAATGACTGGCAATTAGCTCGGGTTTGCCTACGGCAAAATGTATATAAATTTATATTTACATTTACATTTACATTTACATAGAGCGGGGTTTACTATAGAGCTATAGCATTACTATAGAGCGGATTACTATAGAGCGGCGCACATTTACATTGATATTTACATTTATATAGATTTATATACATTTTGAATACATTTTGCCATAGCATCCATTATTGGACGCCTTACATTAGAGGGGCAAAAAATATTTCAAAATACAAGCTAAATTTGTTTAATTTGATATTGAGCTATGTATTTTTTATATTGTTGAATTAATTTGTAATTAATTATTAAATATTTAAAAATATGCCCTTTTCAAAGTGATTGAGATGTCTCCATACAAAAGTGCCCATTTCAAAATAACCATGTAATCTGCATATAGTAAAACTGACTTCTGACGTCTAATAGACCGTGAAGTATTAGGAAAAGATTTTAAGTCTCGAACAGCCTGTATATTTCCTTTTCAAAAAAGTTGCCAAAACGTAATTGACATTCGATAGCTGTATAAATAAACAAAAGTTCCAAATTGACTCTATCTTCGTAACTAAACTGGGTACAGGTGCTATATTAATTTTAAATATACGTTGAGGTGTAAGGAATCGATTTTCGTCAAAATAGTTTTGGGTAACCTTTCGCATGTTTTTTTTTAATTTATTACCATAATAAAACATGTAAATAATGCGCCGTTCTGCCTCAATACCAATATGATAAATGTCACTCTAAGTGTACACCTAATATTGTTATTCGTTAAAATCTGAATAAATCCATAAAAATATATATTACTCCCATAATATGACAAATAAATCAGGACACCACTCAGAGCCGCTCCAAACGATGCGGTGTGGCGCCATACTTCAAAATGTCGCCGTATGCACTGAACACACGTACAGTGCACGGTGCGGCGCCGCAACGTTACTACGACGCCACAGCGGAAGAATGGTGTTGTAGTTAATTGTACGTAGAACTAGTGAAATGAGGTAGTCAATGCCAATATCTTCTTTGCTGATACTCATTTTAAACACTTCGATTAAAAATTAACAAAAATACGTGAAAACAAATTAAACAGGCAGCAAAGTACGCCTTACACAGACACAAAAGTCCTTTGGATATTTGAGCTATAAGCTCTTTAACCAGCTACCACTCTCCACAAGAAAGATGGAAACAAAGGTGTTTAAAAGATTTATTAAACAAAAGCTACAATCCACACATGCATTCTATAAGCTGGGTGATTTTTTTTGAGCATGCCAATTCCTTCAAATGGGAATAACATTAATATGTAACTTTCAGGTACCTCATTTTAGTTCTTATTGTTTAATAATAATATTATGAATTTAATATTTAATATGTAGACTACAATGTGTAATGTAACATTCCTGATCATATACATACGTTGGTTTTTCCAATTTTGTTTTGATACTACCTATTGTGTGATTATTTTTTGTATAAAGTGCTTGATGACGATTAATATTCTTATAATAATTAGGTATCTATTTTATATGTATACTCATGTACATGGATTCAGCTCTTTTTTTTTTAAATTTTATTTGTCTGCCGTGTAAAGCCGACTTTAGTCAACGCTATTGTCGAATTAATATTTATGCTTTAATCGTTTTATATCTACATTTAAACTGACGAATTCTAATATGCGATAATTAGCTTTAATTGATAATTCATGCTGTTATTGTATATTCTGAATAAATAAATTGAATACTGAATACTGAATACATGTACCCTCCTTCGCGGTGCCGCTCCGGTGCATATTACCGGTTTGCGTGCGGTGCAGCGCCGGAATGCACCGTGTGGCATACCATGGATATTTGCATGTACGCGCCGCGTCGCAGCCTCATCGCATCGTGTGGCACGGCCCTAATACGCGAACAGGCAAAGCAGAGCATTACGTTCGGTCAAACACTCGCTGAAGAAGTTAGAACAATCGGTACAAGTTATTGGACCGAAAATATACAATAAATTATCAAATGTGGTGGGTAGTACTGAAACATTCAAGGGATTAAAAATATCCGCCATTTTTTAAATCATAAAATAGTTTTATGCCGTTAAAGATTGGTTTAAAGCATACTATTAAGGATCCATTGTAGTTAAGATAGACCTATTCACATTGTATGTATATTTATGATGATTTCAAATAAGACGTAATCAGTTACAAATAATTATTACATAATAAAAACAACGAAACAATCGTAATAAATTATAATCTCAGGAAGTCAATCCGGTTTACCGAAATGAAAAACCAGGCCTTTTAAGTAGATAATGTCGCTCATTTATATTCGCAAGGGTTAGTTTCCTGATTAGGCGTGCTACTATGTCTATCAAACGATTTCCAGCTGATTTCGAATACAAAAATGACGAAAATATCCGAAGAGAAGTGGTTCTTCAAATTCTTGATGGGTTTTCCGACAGCCTTATCTACCGAAAATTCAAGGTGAGTGCAATAAACACAATGTTATTATTATATACATGGTAAATCAAGATATTGGTGATGAGAGTTAAATCGATTTCCTAAAGTGACAGTAATGATTTGGAGAGGATATCGAAACAGGACAGTATATTTTGGACACAGATTTATTTAAATTATTTAATACAGGTTAAAACCTAAACCTTATGTATTAATACGGATCTTAATATATAAATATAAAATTAAATACAATCGATGTATGAAAATGTTCGATTGTAAGTGTATTCTTGAGTATCTTGAAATCAAGTTTGGTCCATATAGACACAATCACTTCGCAATGCATTTACCAGGTGTACCGCCCTTTCAATTGGACCGTACTTGCCCATGTCAGTGAAGTAGTCCAAATGGTGCAACAGAGGGTAGTTACAGGGTCTAAAGCAAGGGTGCTCAAACGGTCGATCGCGATTGCTTTTTCAGTCGATCTCGAAAAAAAATTGATGTACAAATTTTCTAATTATATTATACTAATTCTACGTGGATTCATGGCCATGAAATTCGACTATCTAGACGACAATCCTGCATCACACATACTTGCAGCTTCTCAGAGTCGATCGATCGGAGTCTAACAATATTGAGGTAGATCGCAAGCAGTTCCAGTTTGAGTACCCCTGGTCTAAAGTATAGGGTGGATGAAGACAGCATACATTCGCATGATACTCGTGTGATTCCTTCTCGTCTGCCTAAAAGTAGGGAAGCCTAGCATTCCCATCAGGAAAATGGATAGATATTCATTCGGGTGGAGCTGAGGAAAGTATCCATACTTCCGCATGTACAATTGCCTCAGGAACCTACATACTTTGTATCACCTCCAGTGATGAGGAATATATGGCTTTTTGTGGAGATCAAACCATCCAGCAGTATTCCAGGATAATCCTCTCGTACGTGGTGTATATTTGCGATATTGCATTGCAGTTGTTAAGGGTACGGTTGAATCTAAAAACAAAACCGAAGGATGTGTTCGCACGTTTGCATATGTCACTGATATGTTGGTGGAAGGAGAGGGGGTTGTTGAATGTTACAACAAAGCCTCCCAGTACGGTGACGAGCCTGATGACATCAGCGGCTATTGTATAATTGTATACTTACAGCTCAGGAGTATTACATCGACATACACTCTTCGGGGTTGAAAAATAGACTATTTCCAGCTGCCCGCGCAACTAGTGCGTAGATGTCTACTTCACATGAAACACAGGATGTGCGAAACGATCTGGTGACTTTTAGTATATTTACAAGAATATATAACTATAAACAAGTAAACAATAAATAAATACAAACGGAGCTGCCATGGAATTCACCGACCGGAGTCGGGCCCATCATAATACTATTTTTTTTACACTTCTGGGGGGTGAGCAGTGGATTCCGGACTTACGAACCGGCTGTGGTAGGTTTAGGACAGCTGTCTTGCCACATGTGAGCGTTCACCTTGCCACCCATTCACTCCCCCTTCGAAGCCATAGAATTTATTAAAAATAAAAAAAACACGACTTTTGTTTTTTTTTATATTTGTGGTTTATGTATTTATCTATATTGATAAATGTATATTTCCGGAATGTACTCAATCAGACCTTTCATTTGATACTAAACACGATATAATTAGGTTTATCTATTGACATTTGGACATTTGGACATTTAGACAACTACTTACTTGATGTTTTGACAGTTAAGGTACCCTATCCTCGGATAACAATAACAACAATGACGGTTCTAACAATACCAGACACTTCTAAATCGGTCTAAGCGTTTAGAAGTTATGGTAGAATAAAGAAACGGAAAGCATACATAGATGAACTTAGATTACATTACACTCCTTTTATGTTGGGCAGTCGTGTAAATAAGATAAAAACTAATTTAGCGCAAGAAATTTGTAGCAGCCGACGTTTCGTAGATGTTGCAAACCGCCGATGTCCAGGGTACACCTGGATCTCAGTCTCCTCGGATAACGGCGTTTACAACATCGAAGAAAAATATTTGAACACGCTTATAAATCTCCCTGTCATTCCAAGTTGAGCTTTAGACTTTTTAGATGGTATAATTTTAAAATCACCTCTGCGATTTGTATTTTAACAGACTTTTAAAAAAGTGGAAGTTTATCAATTCGGTTGTATCTTTTTTTATGTTTTCTACCTCAGAGCTCCGTCATTTATGAACCGATTTGGAAAATTCTTTTTATTAATCGAAGAAACCAGATTGGTCTAATTTTTATCAAAATCCTGTTCTAATGATGGGATCTATGATGAATTGAGGAAACTCCACAAATATTATAAATAGGATAGAAAACGAATTTACCGCGTGAAATTTGTAGGACCCGACGTTTCGGTGACGTTGCAGCCGCCGTTGTCTAGGGTAGACTGAAGAGCTGTCAGTCCGGGAAGCCATTGAAATAAGAAAAACTCCGAACTTCGATAGAGATGACGGCTACAAACTCTCTTCTACGTGGAACCCTCTTCTTAAAATGTTCCCGCCGCCGAACGCCGAACGCAAAGACGTAAAACAGGATACAGTGAGTGTTGTGTGCAAGACGGATTTTAAAAATTCCCGCGCTCCGAGCCCGGCCCCCCACCACCGTTATAACCTACGCAGTGGCGGCAGCGGTTTGCGGCCTACCCGCAAAACAACGGACTGACAGCTCTTCAGTCTACCCTAGACAACGGCGGCTGCAACGTCACCGAAACGTCGGGTCCTACAAATTTCACGCGGTAAATTCGTTTTCTATCCTATTTATAATGTCAAACAACCGCGATAGTCTTCGATTTTATATCCACAAATATTGTCATATGAATTTGAAAATGTACATCAGCTCCGATGATAATGCATTTTTAATGGTAAGCATGACCTGATTCTTCATCCAGGATTGGCTGCCGACGAGGAGACTCCTCATCGGTTAGTAGCACAGACACGAAATTTTGTATACGCATTTAGTTACGATAGCCCGTTCTAAGTTTTACCATGACATAGCTGCTGCACCCAGGGTTGGTTCCAGACGAGGGGACTATTCAACGGTCATTAGCACAGACACAAAATTTTGTATATGCATTCAATTACGACAGCCCGTTCTAAGTTTCACCAAGACAGGACTGCGGCACCCAGGGTTGGC
This sequence comes from Micropterix aruncella, assembly GCA_944548615.1. NCBI lineage: Eukaryota > Metazoa > Arthropoda > Insecta > Lepidoptera > Micropterigidae > Micropterix > Micropterix aruncella. Next base: position 30,984,970 of record OX155964.1, on the reverse strand, counting down.
TTCCGACGAGAGAACTCTTTAACAGTCAACAGCACAGACACGAAATTTTGTTTGCCCATTCAATTATGACAGCCCGGTCTAAGTTTCACCATGGCATGGCAGTTGCAATTAATTTAAAAAATGCAGTGCGTTTTTTTTTGTTGTTAAAATTTTGTATTACTTTTTATTTCAGAAGAAGACGTGATATGTAGCTTACCTCACTGCTTGTCTTTACAGTTCGGAAGTGACTAAACAAACTCTAGATTTGAACTACACATACAGAACACATATTCCAGAAATGTTTTCGAATAGAGATCCAGGGAATAAATATTCTGATTTATTTCATAAATCAATGGCGTGAGTATAGTTTTTGAGCCTTAATTACAGAAACGAATAATTTAATATTTATTTTTATAAACCTACTATTTTTGTAGCTATATCGTTCCACTGCCTGGCCTGACAAAAGATGGTTATAAAGCTGTCTACGCGCAAATGAAACCGACTGACCAATTGAACATCTCATTGTTTGATGTCGCTGCCGAATTCAGGACGGTAATCTATATAAACGATCAGATTACTTTTGAAGAGGTAATTTAATTTATATTGGTGATGATATGTATTTTGTTGAGAATGGAAGTGGATCCCGTAATAAGGCATAACCTGAGCACCTACCGTTTCTGTGATTAAAAATTCGGTTGTGTTACCCCAACACGTTCCCAGCAAGTAGACAACCCCAACCCCCTCCCCTACGTGCGGCAACCCAACCTCCCTAAAGTATTATCTTAAATATGGCAGATTTTAAATATTATTTGCGTCTCTTGTATACGAGATATTCAAACCAAAATTTCACGACGTCCTACAAGGAATCTGTGTACAGAATTTTAAGTCTCTTACTACAAAATTTTGAGATCAAAATATAACCACAGTATACCCCTAACTAGCGCTTCCCCTGTTAGACCGATTTCAACCACAATCTTTTCAACTCTTGCTGTGACCAAATGATGCCTGAATCGAATGAAGCGTTTAGGCGCTGTCGTGGAGGAATACACGGACACAGCCAGACTCACAGACAGATTTCTGTCTGAAATTGGTTTTAATCGTCTCGGGGGGGGGGGGATCAAAATGTATATATCCGTTTTCATCTCGATAAATTTCTTTTTAAGACTTTACCGGCAAGTAGACAGGCCGCTCCCCAAGCCGCCCCACCCCCCGCCCCCTCCCCCGCGCGCCAACATAACCTCCCCCGCGCGCCTTTTCGTAGTATATTTCGTAGTAGTATTTCCGTGTTAGTAGTAGTATAGTAGTAGTATTTCCGTGTTATTAAAATTATATTTTTCCAAAAATGAGTGTTTTCTTAAATATGGCAGACTTTAAATACTATTTAAAATCAAATCGTCGTTTCACAACGTGATATCCGTCCAACGAGGTATTTGTGTACTGAATTTTAAGTCACTAACTGCAATATATATAATTATATAATTATATAATTCCCTTAGTGAAGACATGAAAAATTATCCTAACATAAAAATATTTAAAGCAAACCTTAATAGATGGCTACTTAACAAGGGATATGTAAAATCTGATCAACTTCTTTGCAACGCACGACAATTTATTTAGTATCACTTATCTATTTTTCCTAATTAAATTTTATTAAATTACAACTATAAATGTATATATTTATTACATAGCTATAATTTTTATAAAATTGGTATATTTATGTGTATATACAGGTGGTGGGTCCAAATAATTTATTTTAAAAAAAAAACACTTCATTTCTTAAAATTGCAAAAAATATGCACATCTAGAGACGGGCCAAATTATCGCCTAGTTAGATGTGCTATTGGCAGTAAAGGTCATGTAAGATGTGTTAAACCTCCCTATATTAATTATTAAATAATTTATATAATTATTATAATATTACATGACCTATGAATGAACTGTATACCTAATCCTATGTACCTAAATAAATAAATAAATATTTCGAGATTGAAGTATGACTAGCGCGCCCTCTGGTAGAACAAATTCAACCACAATCTTTTCAACTCGATGCCTGCTTGCCAAATTTTATCTCAATCGGATGAAGCGTTTAGGCGCTGTCGTGGAGAAATACACTCACACACACCGACACGCAGATAGACTTCTGACTGAAAATGGGGGGGGGGGGATTAAAATGTATGTCTTCATATCGATAAATGTATATCTTCATCTCGTCATCATCTCGAAAAAAAATTGCGCGTTCACAATACTTCCCCTATGCCGGTTAAGTAAAAAAATAAGAATCAAAGAAGCGAACATAAATGGAACCGGAAATCAAACATTTAATTTCTTGGTTTTGGATTATTAATTGGCACAGGAGTATGTGCAAAAAGCCTATAAAACAAATGAATAATATTAAGAAGATGTCTAGAACTACATATTTTATCTAAAAATTCAACAGTATTTATACATCTACAGGGTGCTCAAAAAGGCTGGAGGGTAATAGTGGTTTTGTGTAATACGCCAGCTGCTGTGTTGCCAAAAATATCGCCAACTATTACGTTGAAAATGGCCAATTACTTAACGGTATGCCTTATTTTTTAGTTGCTCCAACCAAGACTATATATGCTCTGGAACTTACCAAACTGTTTCTTTTTCAAGCGCGCTTCTGCAGTACGTCTGATCGGAATCCACATGATCAACCCGCCATCATTCATGGATATATTTTTCAACATTTTGAAATCTTTCCTTAGCAAACAAATAATGGACTTTATTAAAGTCCATAACACACTCGATGATTTGTACAAACTCGTTCCTAAAACAATGTTACCGTCAAATGTCGGGGGATATTTGGAGGAGTCGTCAATTTTAGATGGTGACTTTTTTGTAATTGTGTGCGAGCCTACTTTCAATGATGACAAAATAATATTTTACTATGTTTTAGAACGATATCGCGAGCGGATAGTGGAGAACCGCGATTACTTCATGGAAGAGGAGAAGATGCGAGTGGATGAGTCTCTACGACCAGGAAAGGCGACATCTGCGGATACGCTTTTTGGAGTAATAAACGGTTCGATTCTACTCGAACAAACGACCCATAAACGCATATTAAAAAACAAACAATTGAAAAACAAACAAGTAAATATATTAAAAGGAATTAAAAACACGACTCCCGTTACAGAAATGTATTATTATATCGCTAAAGCTAACTTACGTACTATGTAGCCTTAAGCTTTACGATAAGAAACTAGAAATAATTGCAATATGGTATAACTTAGGTGCTAACTAATAACTATTTAGACATACTAGTCACTGCGTAGGCAATGGACATAGTTTAATGATAGGACGAACAAAGTTGCCTTTCGACGTCCTAACAGTAGCAACACGAGTGATGCCATCCTTAGAAGTATGCGCTTCCTGTATTACCCCTAACGGCCATGTATACGGCGGAGCGTTGTCAATGATGACAATGACTGCAGTTCTCTTTACAATGGGGACGGAAGAAGTGTTCCATTTAGCGCGAGATTGCAACTGGTGTAGATATCTCAAGGCGCCATCGCTGCCAGAAAGATTGAACTAAAGTGCTTAGCAACGAATGCTTTTCCTGCAGGTTATGACTTGTCGCTTCCATTACAGGAATTGACGATAAGGGACCTGAACTCAAAAAATGTGTCGGTATGAGAGCTGAAGGCTCTGACGGGTCGCTACTCAAAACTGTGAGCGGTCGAGAATTAATCAACGCTTCTATCTGTGTAAGCGTAGTCAACATCTCCTCGTATGATAACATTTGGCTACCTATTGTTTTAAACGAGTGTGTTTTCACTATTTTAACTATACTTTCCCAACAACCACCAAAGTGTGGTGTAGCTGGTGGTATAAACTTCCAATCGACTCTTTCTTTGGAAAGCTCGGACAAGAGAGGTTGATAAAAAAATTCTAGAAATTTATATAAGTCTCGCAGATAAGAGTTCGCGCCTACAAAATTAGGCCCATTATCTGAGTATAAACACTTGACGGGTACTCGGCGAGAGAGAAAACACTTGAAGGCTGAGAGGAAACTAACGGTAGACAAATCGCTAACTATTTCAATATGTACCGCTCTTACGGTCATACACGTGAATATAGACAACCATGCCTTGCGAGACTAAACGCCTCTGCCACGATAAGGGGTGTATTCATAATGATTTTTTAAATGTTTTTTAAATGAAATATTTGTAGTTTAATATACGATACAAGGTAATAAAATTTTGAATTTCAAACGAGCGTCATCTCTTTCCATTTAAAACTCAAATTGCAAACGCAATTCGCCGCGAGCCTTCGAATTCGAATTTGGAACGATCTACGCTTTGCAAGCGTCGTCGCTTTTAGGGGCCTTACTATTTAATGCATATATATCGAACTTTAAATATTATTTGTGTAGCTTGTATATAAAATATGCCAACCAACATTTCACAACTAGAGTTGTCAACTACAACGGGCGAACCCGTCACCTCAGGAAGTTTTAACGATTAGTCGTACTATCTGAGTGAGCGCAAGAGAGAGAGTGAGCGCAGAAGACTTGGACAAAACAGTCCACCGTCAATCTCCGCCACATGCCCGTAAGAGGCAAACGCCTTAACCGCGAGGTAGCCAGGAGTGTTACCCAGCGGGCTTTTGGATTACTCCAGTCTCTCGATTGGTTACGAGTTCGAGGTCGCTTGCGCGGTCCTCTCCCTTACGAAGCGGTGAAACGGTGTATACCGAATCTATCGCGGACCACGGCATCCTTTCCCCTTCTGTTCACCCAGGATCGGGTAGCCGAAGGTCGTTTCACAAGCAGTCGCCGTAAGGTCCGCAACCACCCCCGATCTATAGGAAACAGTATTGCTTCCAGACTCCCCCGACTGTTAGTCAGAGTGCGCAATCGATTGGCGCAATCTTATGCAGGAGCGCCAGAAGGTTGATTCCCAGGGGAAACTAACCATAAGGCCAGAGTCCTACCCAGGCTCCCATTTCATGCATGGAGGCCGCCGAATGGGTGTTGACCCGTGAGTGTGACCAACCCTGAACAAGATAAGTCTCCGTGGCCAACTCAGCAAGGCCCCCTTGCTTCCACCAATATTTCACAATGTGATTTGACCAATTAAGGCACCTTTGTACAGAATTTCAATTCTCTTAGTTTAATAATTCGAGATTGAAGTACGACTAGCGCGCCTTCTGACCACAATCATTTTAACTTATGACCAAGTGATGCCTGCATGCCAAATTTCAGCCCAATTGGATGAAGCATTTGGGCGCTATCAGGGAAGATTACACACACACACAGACATACAGACTTCAGTTTGGAAATGGTCTTAATCGTCTCGGGGGGTGCTAACATGTATATATCCGTCATCTCGAAGAAAATTCGCGTTCACAATACGTTACCTCCTTGTCGGTTGGTCAGTCGGTAAAGTAAAAAATATATTAAAATACCAACTTACTTTGTGTGGGGTGCCATTATCTTCTCACGGTAAAATCGTAATTATGCCGCCATTCTCCAATATGGCGTCTTTTCGCGCACTGCATTGATTTATTAAGACTGCACATTCGTGCTATATCTTTTGTTAATTATAATTATCTTCCCTGAATATCGTAGATTCTTCCACTAATTTATAGTCAAGTTAAGCACTAATTTTCCACCTACCGAACTTCCTGCCATTTCCTCAAGTAAATGTACGGTAACAAAACTGCAATAAATCTCAGCAAGTGTCTTTGCCCCTAAATAATATTGCAAAGAAGGCACACATTTTCAGGGAGCATAAATTCCCGAGCATTTTATGAGGAACCTTCGCTGGGAGAAATTGATTTATCATCCTCCGAGGAGGAATATTAAGTCAAGGAGATTTACATCAAAAGAAGAACTGCTTTTCTGAGCAAACTTTCAGAGGCGGAGGGGTGAAATTTTTCGGACGTATTCGGCATTTATTTCAAGGGTGGGAGCTTAGTGTAGGTATTAAGGTGCTCCCAGCCTGGACGACGTCCTTTATTTGTAAAATGTGGAGCGACTGAATTGTACGTATTTTAATGATTTACTTAGAACGTACATTTAAGATATAAGCGGTCAAGTTCGAGTTTCACTCGCGCGCAGAAGGTATCATATTTCTAAAACCTTACTTAACGCAATTCACAAAATTAAGTCACTACCACAATGTAAATACGAGAAGAGACAAGCTCACATTTCCTAAGTTTGATCAAAACCATTTGGATTATCTTTTATGGGGCCGTGTATGGGGAAACTTTTAAAATAGAATTCCTAAAGAAAATTTTATGTTAAAGGGAAAGAACTTAAGGCTCGTATTAAAAACACACTGGAAAAGATAAAGACTACAAATTGAATTGTGTTCATATGGATATGGAAACAATACAATTCAGTATACAGAACGGAAAGCATTTATTATTATATAATACAAATGCCAAAGTACAAGAGGCAATTGGTACTCAATTGTTATCCCACTCTCCGCACTATAAGCGACAAGGACAACGATATATCGTTAACAAGTAAATATATTAAAAAAGTATAAAAAACACGACTGCCGTTACAGAAAGTGAACTATTGTATTTATAATGATTTTATTACGTTTTCTTTATAAAATATTGGTTGTTTATTTATTTGTTTATATAGATACATATATACTTCCGGATTATACTCAATCAAATCTTTAATTTGATACTAAACACGATATATTTAGGTAAATTTATTGATATTTGGACATTTTGACATTTAAACATCTACTTACTTGATATTTGGACAGTTAAGGTACCATTGGCACTGGAGATGATATAGCGGTTCTATCAATATCACATATTACACATTTTAAATCGGTTCAAGCGTTTAGACGTTATGGTGGAATAAAGACACGAAAAACATACATAGATGAACCCTGAACAGATTACCGTCCTTTTTTCGGGCAGTCGTGTAAAAATGTACTTTCATGAAGATCAATTACACTAGCCAACAGTGAAAATATAACAAGAACAAAGTCAGTTGCTCTACACTAAATCGACCATGCTCATCACAAAAACGACCATAAAAATCTCCGATTAGCTGTCGTTTTGTTTAAGTGTGTAAAAGCTTCCTTGGAAATCATAAGGCAGAAGTCAATGGCAGAACAATAGAACCATTGTTCTATCCAAGGAACAATTCTACTTTCCTCGCATGATCCGGGAAGCCATTGAAATAAGAAGAACTCCGAACGTCAATAGAGACGACGGCTACAAACTCTCTTCTGCGTGGAACCCTCTTCTTAAAATGTTCCCGCCGCCGAACGCCGAACGCAAAGACGTAAAACAGGATACAGTGAGTGTTGTGTGCAAGACGGATTTTCAAAATTCCCGCGCTCCGAGCCCGGCCCCCCACCACCGCTATAACCTACGCAGTGGCGGCAGCGGTTTGCGGCCTACCCGCAAAACAACGGACTGACAGCTCTTCAGTCTACCCTAGATAACGGCGGCTGCAACGTCACCGAAACGTCGGGTCCTACAAATTTCACTCGGTAAATTCGTTTTCTATCCTATTTATAATGTTGTAGGAGCCTACGGCCCTACATACCCACAACAAAAAAGTCAATTTCACAGAACAGAAAACTGCAGACTCGCTCAAACTTGCACGCGCAGCTGCAGTTAATTTCCAGCTAAATTTGGCAAATATTGCCCAGGTTAGCGACACATGCGTCGCCCCACTCGTAGCTATTGCATCACCGATCACCCTATAAAACGCAGTACATTGCATTCGATCATTATCATTCCTTTGCTGGTCAAGTACACCTACACACCTCTACTCATCATTCCTTTGGCAGACAGTTGTCACGTGCTACATCATTCCTTTGGCAGGCAGTTGCCCTTCTACATCATTACTTCGGCAGACAGTTACCGCGCTCTGCACATCGTCCCCTCAGTGGACAGATATCTCGACTACACACTTCGCTCCTCGACTACACACGGACCGCCACGGCTTCACCTCGCGCCCAAACTACAACACAACGGCGAACACGACTCAAGGCGTTAAGAACTGGCGACTTCGACTCACTTCTGAATAAACTCTTCTACACGGACATATACGACTCTCATTAACGGAGCAACCTTCATGATGAGAACCACCCTTCGCTCACAATCAATTGGAGTCTAGTGAAGGGTGGCCATTCTCACATTGAAGGTTGGCCATTCTCACAATGTCAAACAACCGCGATAGTCTTCGAGCTTATCAGGTAATTACCTGTAATATAATACAAGCGATTGCGCCATCAACGACCTTCCTCCGAGGGAGAATATAAGGTAAATTTATGCATATGCTTTTACAACCAATTCTAAAAAGCTTAAATAACAAAAAACAAAAGCTAAACTTGCATTTCCATTATCATTTCCCTATTCAGCCCCCTTAAGAATAAAAGTACGATTTGTTTTCATCAATGTGACAGAAAGAAGTAATATTTTATTTGCTAGTGCTATTATTACGGCGGCTAAACTCTAAACTTGACAGTTTCTCACATAACAGTTTTTAGGTATAATTATACGTAAGCGATTGCCTTACTTTGCAAGTCTTTAAAAAGACTATGCACCTATCTGTCCGGCAAACGCACATCATGAATTTAAACTCACGGTATTTCCATCATTTATTACTTTGGTTTTGGTATGTTTTTTCAAGCCTCTGCTATAAATTAAATGAAATTAAACACATGTAACGGACCTTAAGTCCACTACATACGATCAACAAATGCATCGATTTCCAGTGAAATCCACTGACACAATTCAGCTATTATTTTGACTCGTGCAGCTATGAATCAGCACGATGAAACAATACTTTTACTCAGAATATTTCAAATTGCTCCTTGCATGGCCTATATAAACCGACCAAAAAGCAACCAAATTATTAGTCCCCGATTGATCACCTTCCACCAAGGTTACTACGGCATATCCGGTACCCCTCTTACGAGGTCGCTCAACGGATCCGGCTCCTTGGTTTCCTTTCCTCATTTTTCATGAGTCTCGAAGCATCAGTCTGTAATCCCACAGACTCGAGCCGTGCCCAGTACAAGATACTAGGAGCACACATACAATCCTCATCCATTTTCCTAAGTAACCTCCGTCGCGCAACCCTCGCGTCTCGATAAAGTAATCCGGGCACTCGTTAATTCGGCAAGCGTTATAACTGGCAATATTCAATCGATTCAATCAATAAACATCTTCTGCTTCATCGAAACCGCGTTTAAATACGGAGATAACTCGTAAGTTGACACCGCCACCTCACATCGAATAATTTGGAGTCTTGTGAGGGGTGGTCCCTCACACACAAAAAGGCCATAGCAATATTTTTTTCTATATATCTATTTTCTATATATAATAGCTTCATCGGGAAAATAACTTCTCTCCATGAAATACAATAAACAGAGGATAAAAAAGAGGTTGCGTCACCCCAAGACTTTCCCGGCAAGTAGTCACGGAACTATTTCATCTAAATATAATTTTCATAAATAAAGTCGATGAGCAGTTGGTAAAAATTCCTATTAATATGCACGCAACGCAATGAAAATGTGCATTCCGAACGCGTGTCATATCATTAGATTTGAAAATCAAATTTCAAATGCAGGTCGCAGTGAGTCTTCGAATTCGAATTTTGAACGAGCCACTCATCGCTAGGGTCGGCGAATTAAAGGGCCCTTATATTTAATAAATATATGGCGGACTTTAAATATTATTTGTGTCGCTTGTATATGAGATATTCCAATCAAAATTTCACATCCTGATTTCCGACCAACAAGGTAAGTGTTTACCTAACCTATAGGAACTAATGGGTTTCCTATAGAGCGAGGGTAGTTGTTAACCTTACGGCAACTACTTTTGAAAAGACCAATCAGCTACCCGATATTGGGTGAACAATCGGGCATAGTCGGGTTTTTCCATTTTCGCTTTTTTTCTTTTTGGTTTAAACTACTTTTTTTTCTTTTGAATATGTTTTCATTTCTAAACTACTAGTATATGTTTAATATGTTTGCCCTAGAACAAGTGTTTACTTAGTTAGGCGACATGGGACCGATCTTCACTATAAGCGTGACACAACTTGCTGTGGGGTTTATTTAAGGTGTAGATATTAAGTATGATTTGTTACGCTTGTTGCATATTAAATACATTACCATAAATAAATAAATAAATAAATAAATAGGATGCCGTGGTCCGCGATAGATTCTGTAGACACCGAATCACCGCTACGTAAGGGAGAGGACAGCGCAAGCGACCTTGAACCTGTAACCAGTCGGGAGACCGGACTAATCTGGTTGCAACTGCAATTAGGGGCGCGAGTGTCGACCCTGGTTATCTCGCAGTAAGGCGTTGGCTTCTTACGGGCTAGTGGCGTAACCAGACAGTTAGCTGTTTTCGTCCCAAGTCCTCTACTCTCACCTCTCGAGAGACTGAACGATCAAATATCGTTAAAACTTGAGGTGATGGGTTCGTCCGTTGTAGTTGACAGCTCCAGTTGTAGCATTCGCCTATCTAATGCATTCTTTTAGCTGATTTTTAGGCGCCTATTATACCCTCTACAAATTAGCCAGTAATGTTACAGAAGACGCTATCTACAGAAAGAAGCATTTCTCCGGGGGTGTTTTTTTCCGGCGGGTTAAGCGAGACAAACAGGACGGAGGAATGGCAAGGCCGCGAAGGTTACTCGTGTCTTAATTAATGTTGCCATAAATCTGCCAAGGAGGCCAGTAATTTAGTCGCGACCGTGGCTTGACACCTACACCGGCCTCTAATTAATCTTCCTCAAGCAACTGCGAGAGAGGGAGAGCGCAAGAAACACAACGAGACAAGATAAACAGCCGGAGCTCCACCGCTGAACAGATGTCTTAATTGTAATGGCCGTTTCATTGTAGCGCTATTATTATTTCTTTATTCTTACAAGAAATCTATTTTCAGTTTTGATTTCGTAAAACACCTCGACATAACCGCAAAAAAAACTATATATAAAAAAATGGATGTTGGTATATATGTCTGTCTGTCTGAGATTAACCGACTCCGAAACTGTTTGACCGATCACCGTGAAAGTTGGCAAATATATGTACTTTTTCAAGAAGAAGGTTTTTATTATACCCGCTTTGCACATCAACTTCTATACCGCTCAACCGATCGCCATGAAAATCCATATACATAGACATTTTTAGCCCGCATAATATTTCCGTGCTATTATCTTTATTGTAACTCGTCACCAGATGGCGCTGCAGGACATCAACTTCTATACCGTCGAACCGATCGTCATGAAAATTGCATTTTAGGAAAGAACATAATGGACTTTCAAGAATATTTAAGTTGGCTCAGTATTTATTAGCACCTCCTTTATTTTTAATTAGTGATTCAATCCTTTTAGGCGTGCTATACTCAGAGACTGGTAGTAAGCTTGAGAATTGTTTGCACACCAGTCATCCTTTATTGCTTCAACTAGCTGACCCATGCCCACTTCGTTGGGCGGTAAAACTTTTTACCTGTGATGAAATTATGAGTGTGGTTCGGTTAGTACTGAGTGCTATGATTTATTTCCTGACTGCCAAAAACTTTTCTCCAGAACCTAATCATATATCTCTCATCGTTAAGGCAGCGTTAGTTAGAAACGTTTTTGTTCGACCGCTTATTCCCCGACTTACTTTGCAAATCCGACTACCACGAAAAAGTCTTTTCATTTTTCGGATTAATATATAGCCTATGACACTGACAAATAATGTGGCTTTCTATTCGTAAAAGAATTTTCAATATCGGTTAAGTAGATCCAGAGATTACTTCCTACAACGTCACAAACTTTACCTCTTTATATTATTAGTATAGATTACTGATTCAATCCTTTTAGGCGTGCTATACTCAGAGACTGGTAGTAAGCTTGATAATGTTTTGCACACCAGTCATCCTTTATTGCTTCAATTAGTGATGTAGTACCGGAGGGTTGCTTTCCAAAACTTTATTTTTCAGAATACTACACAGATTTTCGATTGGGTTTAAATTTGGGCTGTTACCTGGCCAATCAAGTACTTGGATTTGTTCCGCCTTCAGATAGTCCTTAACAGTCCTTGATCTGTGGCACTGCGCCCCATCATACATGAAAATAAAACAATGATGAACATCCACGTACAGTTTCAACATAGCACATAAAATTTAAGGTACCTTCTTCCATTTAAAGTGATTTTAGACGGTATGAAATACAGAGCAGAAGTACCAGACACAGACATTGCACCCCATATCATCTGACTTGGAGGATGTTTCAGAGTTAGAGTCTTATATACTTCCTCAAATCTTTTATCCACTGGGCAGACCTCAACTCTAACACATGCAGATAATTGCTGGATATTTGACTTATCAGAGAATACTCTCCGTACTCTCCGATTCTTATGTTTTCGAACGAAAATCAGTTGTTTCTTTTTCATACTCGGGGTTAGGTAATCGACGTTTCCTTACAGGTTTATCGGATGATTAAGCAAAATCTATGGTGAAACGTCTTGGAATAGTACCAAAACTAACGTTGTTACCCTTTTCAGCCAGAGTATGTTAAACCTCCTTGCAGGAGATTGATGGACATCGTACTACCAACCTTCATATCGCATGATCATCAGGTGGACTCGTTTTTCTTAGTAAACCGCTTCTCTTAAGGTCCGTGTATTTTCCCGAAATGTTAAATTTACCAACAGCTTTATGAACAGCTATCATGTTCATGTTCATAAAATCCAACTTTATGCTGGGCCACTATCTCTGCCTTTTTTAAAACAGTAAGTGATGGTTTTTTACCCATTACAATAATTACACAACAGCTGTTTCTACGGCTAAATCTACGATACAACTGACGATAAAGGAGACCGAGAAGCTTATTGCCAGCAGTCTAATACGTCTAATGCAATCAATAAGTGAGAATGATACCAGCTGTAAAATTCGGGTATGTGGAGTAAATGATTTCTTACGTTTTAAACTCTGAAAATGGTAATAAACAGGAGGAAACGTATAAAACAGAATATATTCGTCTCTTTCAAGCACCCACGCGCACCATTGTTTTAGAAAGAGAATGATTCGAAATTACTCTGCTAATAAATGGGTAGGTAATTATAAATGAATATACTAATGAATTTATTCACTTATTCGTTACATAAACAGCAGAAAAGAAATATAATGTAGGTACAATCCAGAAAATACCGCTATATGCTTCTAAATTTAGGCATACATCTGTCTGTGCCCAGGCCAAATTGTGCATAAATTATATTATGTTAAAGTGCATAAAATTATTCCTAATGTTCCAAGTAAAGTGAAAACGAGCCCGCCTTGCTAGGAACTCCTGTGATAAGGCGAGCTCACTTCCTGAGTCTTATTGGAGTGCCACGGTTGTGTCAGTAAAAATAACAAATTAAATTTTATATATATTACCTAATAATTTTAACCGCAGATCATATCAAACATAATGCGATACCGCCATTTTGCCGTTCCGACGGCTGCCGTGCGCATTCCTACGAACTTCGTTTTTATTACTGTAATAGATTATACATGGGACCTTTCCGCGTGGAAAACCAATCCTCTTGGCCCCCAGATTCTGAAGCGACGATACGATACAATATTGTCGTCACTCGATGATACTTGCGATTCTGGAAGCGATTTGACAGTCCGTCAATCGTCAGAAGTAAGGTTAGGATTAGACGGAAGCACATTAGGTGTCGTCTGCATGTCGTTGCTCTAGAACAGGGGTCTCGAAACTTTTTTACAGGCGGGCCACATTGACCTGTCAAATAATATTGGCGGGCTAGAATCAAACGTATTTTTTTCCATATATTTTTTTTAATAAATTGTAAACTCGAAATACTGTAGGTACTTTCCTTGAGTAATGTTTAGTATAATAATGAGAAAAATAAAACAATTTTGCAAAAAAAAATGTTTATTAATGTGACACATGCAGTTGTCGATCAATCATATCTTTAATACTGGGGTTGAATTTTGAAGTACTTATTATTAAAAGAGACTGTATATGTTCATCAGAGAGCCTTGTGCGGTCAGCTGATTTGATGTACTTCATTTTTGAGAAAGTTTTTTCACACAAATACGTCGTTCAGAACACTGATAGTAGTACTCGAGCCAGTCTTTTCAAGTTAGGGTAATCTTCAGAAAGCCACTTATAAAATTCAATTATGTTTTCGTTTTTGTATTTGTCTTTTTGTATTTGTCGTTTTTGTATTTGTCGTTTTTGTACTTGTCGTTTCAATGACGAATGATTGGTGACCCCGCTTCGCGCTCGCGGGGCATGTTTACACAAACGTGCGCGGGCCGGATAAAGTAGCTACGCGGGCCGTGTCCGGCCCGCGGGCCGTAGTTTGGAGACCCCTGCTCTAGAAGATAGCTGGGAAATGGCAGTAAAAATCAACATTCAGCAATAATTACCGGATATTCCCACCCAAGACGATTGAAATTTGAATATAGCGCCAAAAATAAGAATATTCGATTTAATAAATAAAGGAACTTTCCCAATTTTTCTTAGCTCGAAGAACTAAGCGTGCTTAGAGCCCGGTCAGGATTGAACAGCATACGCCGTTCACTGCTAAACAGCCGACACCGGCTAATCAGAACACGATTTCGGGGTAGGAATCACGTAGGAAGTATTGAGTTTCGAGATTAGCTGACGATCCTGAAGCAGAATCAGTCAAGTCATCTTATTGATAACGATATCGAATGCAATGTCGTGTCGCGTTGATGTATCTTATCGCCAACTAGAGTTGTCAACTGCAACGGGCGAGCCCGTCACCTCAGGAAGTTTTAACAATTAGTCGTTCTGTCTCCCTGAAGTGAGCGCAGAAGAGTTGGATAAAAACAGTCCACCGTCAAGCTCCACCACATGCCCGTAAGAGACCAACGCCTTAACTGCGAGATAGCCAGGAGTGTTACCCAGCGGGCTTACACTCACGCCCTTACTTCCAATTGCGACTAGATTACTCCAGTCGGTCGATTGGTTACGAGTTCGCTAAAAGCGATGAAACGGTGTATACCGAATCTATCGCGGACCACGGCATCCTTTGCCCGGCTGTTCACCCAGGATCGGGTAGCCGATGGTCGTTTCAAGAGCAGTCGCCGTACGGTCCGCAACCACCCCCGTTCTTTAGGAAACAGTACTGCTTCCAGACTCCCCCGACTGTTAGTCAGAGTGCACAGTCGATTGGCTCACGCCGCACGATGCGCAGACCGTCCAGGAGCGCCAGAAGGTTGATTCGTACGGGAAACTAGCCCTAAGGCCAGTGTCCTGCCCGGGCTCGCACTTCATGCGTTGAGGCCGCCGGATGGCTGTTGACCCGTGAGTGTGACCAACCCTGACCAAAATGGGTCTACGTGGCCAACTCAGCAAGGGCCCATTAGCTCCCGTATCTTATCGCCACTTCAGAATACCTGGGCTGGTATAACTGCTGTCTCCATTCACGTACGTAAAACTGGAGTCTCAGGTTCCGAAATCAAAAAGTCACCCTGTCTATTATATAGGATTACAGGACCCCGTAAAATATAAAAGTTTACTTTGTTCTCTACAGGATATTCGACAACATAAAAACTTTAAGTCCTTTTTCTCTCCTAGAAATGAGGAGCAGTGAGACCGCTCTTAATACAATGAAAGCATCTTGAAAGGCGACATTTTCCCAGAGGCAGACGCGCTGAATAAATGAGACGTTATGCTTTAAGCGTTACTGCAACAGTTTTCTCCGTTTTCCCAGTTCGCACAAGTGCATTTTGATTCGCCTGATGGCACGGAAGAAATGCATTATTCGCTCGCGCTCTACCAGTGAGGAAAAAGGAAGATAGGCTTACACTTGGAGGTGTCTACACTGAACTACAACAGGCGAACCCGTCACTTCGGGAAATTTTAACGATATTGATCGTTCTTTCTCCCTTGAGGTGAGCGTAGAAGACTTTGGGACGAAACAGTCCACTGTCTAGTTGCGCCACTCGCCCGTAAGAAGTCAACGCCTTACCGCGAGATACCTCGCGCTACTAACAACTTCGGCCAGATTTCTCCGGCCTTCCAACTGGTTACGGGTTCGAGGTCGCTTGCGTGGACCTCTGCTTTAGGTAGCGGTGATTCGGTGTCTACCGAATCTATCGCAGACCACGGCGTTTTTTACCCGGCTGTTCGCCCGGTATCGTGTAGCCGTTTGGTCGTTTTAAGGGCGGTTTCCATAAGGTAACAACCACCCCCGCTCTATAGGATAAAAAACCGTTTCCAGACTTCCCCTGTCTGCCAATTGCGTCGTCATGCACGGTGCGCAAACCAGGAGCGCCTAAAGGACGATTCCGAGGGGAATTGGCACGCGGGCACAGAGTCTTACCCGGGCTCGCAGTAAGGGCGGATCCAGCCTTCGAGTCAGGGGGGGGTCACATAGTCGAGGTCCAGTCAGAAGGGACTCCGGAATAACTGCAGTATAGGAACCTCTCTCCAAAAAAAAGAAAAAAAATAGACTAATAGATTGTTTCATTTTAATGCTAAATCTGGAAGAAAGTGGTGTCGGTCGCTTTAAATAAGCGAGATATAGTTCATGCGAGCCATCAAAATTTAAATGTTATATGTAAACAAATAGGCCAAAATAGGCCAAAATAAATTTCACCACGCTATATTCACCACGCTGATTCCGAATCTTCCATAATCTTTATTCGATCTTAATAAATAAGCGAGATATAGGCGATCAAATTTTTCATCCTAATGTCAAGAAAGTTGCGGCCAATTTGTTCGTACATACCGTGTTGGACACAGTCGAGTATATCTTAATATCGATAACAATTAGCGATATTACAGATATTATGACAATTTGAAGAGTTTCTAGAGTAATCAAAATATTTTGAAATAAAATGATTGAAAAAATACATATTTTCGCGAAACATAAAAAAGGGGACTATTTTCGATGTTTTTTCAATGACTTTGTATATTGATGACAGATGATATCCTGAAATGTCGTTTGTTTCAGGTTAACTTTAGTCATCAATACACCAAGTCATTTCGTAAAGACTTCGAAAATTGTCCAATTGTTTTAGATGATCGTAACACATGGCACTAACACATGGTGTTTTGATATTGAAGAAATTTAGTTTCGGGTTACCTTTTGTCATCATCACCAAAGTCCTTCTGTAAAAACATCGAAAAAAATCCGAATTATCGCTAACACATTACCATGTTAACATCAATAGCGCCGCAGGCATAAATTTTTTTTCGAATTTCGCGCGAAATTCGAAAAAAAACTTTTTGCTGCAGTGTTAATTTGATATTGAAAAAATTTCGTTTTTTCAGGTTACCTTTTGTCATTATCACCAAAATCATTTTGTAAAAACCTCGAAAAAAAAAACGAAATATCGCTAAATTGTCATGTTAACATCAAGCGCCGTTGGCGGACAATAGCGCCGCGCCGCAGGCATACATTTTTTTCGAATTTCGCGCGAAATTCGAAAAATAATTTTTACTTGCAGCGCTATTCAAATATTTTGGAATTTTCTATTGTTTCAGGATACCTTTTGTTATCAAAACGCAAAGTCATTGAAAAAAACCTCGAAAATAGTGTATTTTTTTAAAATATCGCACATGTTTTTTCACGACCATGCCATCATTTTTGTAATATCGCGAATTGTAATCGAGATTAGAGAACTCGCGATATATCGACTATTTTCCTACACTACTTCTGACACAATATGGCCGTTGTGTTGACGTTTATTATTCAAACTTTAAATGTCTATATCTCGCTTATTTATTGAGAGCGACAAAAGATTATTGAAGATTCGAAATCTGCGTGGCGAATATAGTCCGGTGACGTTTAAAAATCAACAATCCAGGAGAGGTTCCTATACTGCAGTTATGGCTCCAAAATTACAAAAATAAATACAAATCAAATAGTTTAATAAAATAAATACAATCTATAGATTTTACAAAAATTATCAGTGGTCGACGTATGCCCAGCCCAGGCCCCAGGGGGGGGTCATGACCCCAATGGACCCCCCCCTGGATCCGCCATTGCTCGCACTTCTGCACGCAGGCTACCGGATGGGTGCTGACCTGTGAGTAGGGCCGACCCTAACGCATGTTTTAATGGGGAAACTAGCCCTATGGCCAGAGTCCTGCCATAGGGCTCGCACTTCATGCGTGGAGGCCGCCGGATGGATGTTGACCCGTGAGTGTGATCAACCCTGAACAGAATGGGTCTTCGTGGCCAACTCAGCAAGGGCCCATTGGCTCCCACAGCGATAAAGTAGTAAGAGGAGAACGAAACAACATCGTATTCGGTCCAATCGTCATCCTTACCTGCTTGCGCTAGTGGTTCTATTCAGAATCGCTGACGGTGGCGACCCAGGGGTCATCGCGGTGTTTCCTGCTAGACAACAAACGAGGCAATAACGACCGATCTTAGGCGGTATAACCTAACACCCAGTAGGGCAACTATCTAGAAGAGGCTTCAGTAGCCTGGAGAGCAAAACACTCTCCGAAAGTTCTGGAGCAGAAGGCAACAGGAAACCACCGCACTGTTTTCCCTAGTACTCAGCTTCATAATGATAAAGAAATATCAGAGCTGACTGCCAACCTTCACTAGTTCTAAAGGAACCCAAAGAAGAAGAAGAAGAAGAGCTATTCATGTTTTTACACCATCTACATCATGTGCATCTAGATACAGGCCTGAGAAGCCTAGTTAGGTGTGCATAGCGAGAGTTGTTCTGTAAGCTGTGTCTATTTTAAGCTGTTCTTTACAATGTATACATTCTTTATTTCTGTAACAATGTAACTACTTTTCTTTGTACAAGTGTTAAAAAAATAAATAAATTCTTACCGTATAGCATGTTTTCTCATTATGTTAAGGTTGGCTGTAAGATATTGCTTCAACTCATTAAGCTGGCCGATTTATTTCTCCATACAAAGCGTTATTGAACCAAATTATTATAACCTCATCATTATTATTAAACCAAAAAATGGTAGATGATTTTCAATTCACTTTTCTTTTATGTTTTGTAAACAAAAGTATCCTAATATTAAAAAAAAATACGTGTGGCACTCGGGGACTGCCGCGGTAAAGCTATTGCATAGCATTTTTAACAACTTATGCAATTATATATTTTTTTTTTACTGATATCAGATAACTGCGCTCTATCGGAAAACGTTGAAATTATTCCGATTCATTTGCGGCTGCGGTAGCAAATGCGCGCGCGCATTTTTTATTCGATAAAGCAAAAAAACGGATTATTCGAAAAAATCGTAGATTAAAAGATAGATAATTAAATTATCTTTAAAATGGTGCAGGTTTCATAATAATACGCCAGATAGTATTTGCGTAGTAGTCGTTTTTGTGTTCGGTTAGACCTAATTTCACAAATTAATTACACTATGTAATATAAACAAAATCTAAAATATTCAAAGCTAAGAATATTAGGAAAATGTTCTTGTTTAACATATATTTTTTTCGAATCGTAAGCAGTACACGTTTAGACGTAATTATCAGTTTAAAATCATTAATTTTCGGAAAGAAATTTCTTCATTCGGTCGCCGCGCTGGCCTATGCCCGCGATAAAAGCTATGCAATAGCTTAATAACATTATTTTCACAAAAAATCAGTAAATTAAAATATTTTCATGTTTTATAGATGGAATCTCTCCATTGACTAGTCTTGATGTTGAAAAGTTTACGTGTATGCATATAGCTTCTTCTTAAATGTGGGAAATATCATGCCTGATTCAAATCCACTCAATACACTCGCAACTGCATTTGCGATCGGGCCTAACTACTAATGTTTACATGAGCCTATCTATTATAATTTGTAATACAGTGCGCTCAAGTCACTGTCTTCGTGAAAGCGAACGTGTCCATCCACCCAGCGTTTTCCCAAGGCACATCAACTAAATTCTAAAGTGTTACGGGCTTGTCTCATCTCATACTACTGGTATAATTGTAGGAAATGCGGAGGATATGGCTTTATTCCTCCGTGTCTTTTTCATATTATAGTGATTGCATTATGATAAAGAACATTTCGAGCAGAAAGGTAAACTTAATCGTAAACATAGGCCTAACGTATAGAATTGATTCAGGAAATTAATTTGATTACCAGTAACATAAAAAAACCAAAAAGCTGCTTTTTCGTCATTGTCCCCTAACCACTGCCATACAGTGTATTTCAAGGCAAGTTGCTAACATTAATTATTTACATGTAGGGTAACATATTGCTCAATAACGTACTACGTTTTGGCAGCGAAGATTTTACTCCGAATCGCAACCCACGTTCCAAACATTGATTAATCTTCTCTTATATTCAGTAGACCAGCTTTCTAAATACGCCGATACGGTATCCTATTTCGAAATAAAATAAAAATATTATAACAAACGAATTTTGAATTCATAGCTCTCATTATATTAATATTATTTACATAAATGAGGAGTCGGCGAACAAAAACGATCTAAAAGCGTTGATTTCAATTTCACAGGAGAGGCAAAAAACTAAATAGCATGCTTCCATTTGTTTATTTGTATATTTTGTAGTTTTATTTGATACCTTGGATGATTTGTGCAAGATATAGCATTCGTAAGTAATTTTTCATTGCAATTTATTTTTATTTATTTATTTGTTACATCTTGGTAGAGAGTTAACAGTGTGATCGTACAGATATAATCTGTAACTATTTATATAAGCAATAAGGAAATGAACACAACCTTTAAGATCATTCTAGACGAATGCCCAACTAGACCGAACAGCCTGTATCTGGGCATACGAAATATACTGCCTTCGTTTTTGAGTAGGGGAGCGAGGGGCTTGTTGTAACAGGGGTAAGTAGTAACAGTGATTTTTCAGCAGGAACTTAAACTTTGTTAACGTATTTCTTTGACTCAATCTTACCTTTATATCGCGCCTCATAATGTCGTCATAGCCAGAGTTCCGCCAGACGGCGCAGTGAGCGGACACAAGTACGTGCTTCATTTCTACCAGGTAATGTAAAATTATACTCTCGTAAAATTTGATTGGCGTTATTAGTATTGACTAATTTGAAAGATTCAGTGTTTTATTTATTTTAAAATTTATCTATCTCTGTTGTTGTGTAACAGTTTTAAACATCACTAAGTTGATTAAATAGTTACCTTTATGAATGTTCAGAATTATACTCTGGGGTTAGTTGTAACAAAATATTGGGGCAAGTTGTAACATGTTACAACTTGCCCCCGACTTATCAATAACGGTTTCTTAGCAACCTTGTAATTTCATTTTTATTTCTTCCAGAATGAGAGAGTATAAGAGAAAGTCAGAGTGGGCAACACAAAGCCAAGAGGTGTATGAGTTAGCTGAAGCTGAAGTTTTAGAAAACAACTGTAGTATTCGGAAAACGAGTCAGAATTTCGGCCTATGTCACGTATCTCTTTACAGATACATTAATAAAAGAAATATGGATCCCATAATCCAGGGAAGACGATGACTATTTATGATATCCCAGGTATAGTTAAGGAGTCATTACCGCTCGCCTTAAACCCTGCTAATATTACGAATGGATTTAAAGCTTCAGGTTTATGGCCTTTGAATGCTGATATTTTCCAAGACAGTGACTTTGCGCCATCTTATGTCACCGACCGTCCAGATCCTACTGAAGAACCCGAAAATGCTGTAAATGTAACTGAAAATTTAACGTCTCGTCTCGAAAATTTAACGTTTTCTCGAAAACCCAGAACT
This sequence comes from Micropterix aruncella, assembly GCA_944548615.1. Taxonomy (NCBI): domain Eukaryota; kingdom Metazoa; phylum Arthropoda; class Insecta; order Lepidoptera; family Micropterigidae; genus Micropterix; species Micropterix aruncella. Next base: position 30,963,332 of record OX155964.1, on the reverse strand, counting down.
ATTAGATTCTGCCCTTGAATTGGATATTAGCACCACGGAAATTGTTACATCAAAACTGCGAATGAACCAACTCCAAGTTGCTCAAGTGTACAAAATTTTTTTTCGCCATCGCCTTTACCAAAGGCGCCACCGCGGAAAAAAACACAACAAGCATACACAAAAGAAAATCTACTGTTTTGACGGATACTCCTGAAAAGGAAGCTTTACGAATGGAATATGAAGACAAGATGAAGAAAAAAACAGAAAAAAAGATGATAAAGATAGGGGCAAAGGAAAGGAGAAGGGGAAAGGCAAGTAAATCAACGAAATAAGGAAATAAAGTGGAAAAAGTAAAAAAAAAGGGTTTTTTGTTCAGATTCAGAATCTCAGACTGAAGAGTGGTATTGCCTAGTTTGTAATAAAGCTTATAAAGATTCAAATAAATCTTATAAGGTTTGCAAGATGTGGGCACATGAAGGATGTGTCACAGGAGACACATTTTTTTTTGTGTGTATCAATTGTAACTCAGATGAGGATTGAATTTAATCATAAAGAAACATCCAAAAGTTTATTATTGCATACGATACTTTGTAAAATGTAAGGTACCTACAAGAAAGAGATAATTACTAGATTTAATTTAGAGGTACATAATTTCATTTACTGTTATTTTAAAGTGCCATGTTGATTATAATTATTGTCTCACGAAATAAGATATATAGTTAATAACAAATCTTTTAAATAGATTACTTAAAAACTAAATTTCAGTTATTTATTTGATAAAGATTACATGCTAAGTATAGAAAAAGTTTATTTTGTTTCTAACGAACAAATAATAAATAGTCAAAGGTGTCATATTTTCGTTTTTTATTATTGTTACTACTTGCCCCAATAGATGTTACAACAAACCCCACCATGGGGGTAAATTGTAACATCCCGCTTTCTTTATATAAATATTTATTGTGAAATAATTACTTATAGTTTTCGTATTTTGTTTACTTGATTTAAAAGAAGAAGAGTTAAAGTATCAATTGATATTTAATTAGTGGTAATTTAACCGATAGATCTGAAGATATATAAGTTTTTCTAAAAATTGTTACAACAAGCCCCTCCCTCCCCTAGTACTGACTAATAGACTACTTTCAATACTAACACTAAGATAATGGCATAAAATAGTACACATAATAATACAAATATATATGATAAATGGTTATTTATATACATATATACACATATATACATACAAACATACATACATACATATATACATATACACACACACATACATCTACATACACACATATTTTAAAGTATTTTATGAAGCAATTCTATTTCAGTCTTTGCACGACCTACTTCGTAAAGGAGCCATTTTTTACTTTTATGGGATTGCAATAATGGGACATAAGTTTAGTTTCAAATGAAAGGTCTGATTGAGTAAATTCTGAAAATATATATGTAGGTCTCTATTTGAGTAAATATGTAAACCAAAAATATTAAATTTAAAAAACCGTTATAAAAATCATTATAAATCCAATTGTCTACTTTCTGTTACGGCAGTCGTGTCTTTCATTTTTTAAATACATTTATTCACTTGTTAAAATACTTACTTGTGTGTTTATTTGAAGTGACAAATGAGTGTGCCGTCGTGCACTCTTGTCTTCTCTTTGTCTGTGCAATCGGTTAATTAAAGTCTTAGTTATTTTGGGTGCTTTATCAAATCCATTTTTATGGTAGAGTTAGTCCGAGATATGACGAATCATTTTTTTTAATAACATCTCAAAATGCCTCGTCTAATAACAATTATGACAGCGCGGATAAAAAGACCCTCGTATATTGTAAAATCCGTCGTCGTCGTCGCGAAGCGGTCGGCAATTTCACCTCGATAAAAATCCTCCCTTAATATCAATTTGTCCGCTGGCTGTCAGTCAAGCGTCTGCCTAAATTCCCCTTAATTCGAGTAAAAGCGTATCGGGTGGGTCGACGCGAGATAAAACAAAATTGTCACCGGGCGAGACGAGCTAAGGCCTACGATTGCCGATGGCGTCTATCCTTTTTTGGCAAGGTTCAAGACGCGCTCCACAGATTTACGGAGAGGTGCGTGTGCTCAAAACAGATATGACACTGAAAGGAATTCGCTCGTTTGAAGTACTCCTCAAATCCCGCTTTGCACCATAGTGTATATTTCCATGCTTTGACGACATATGGCCTCATATTCTGGGGAACGGCAGCAAATTCAATTATCCCTCACAAAAGGGGTGTACGCAGTCCATACAGAGCTCCACCAAGAACTCCGTAGAAGCCGTTTTTCATCTAGTCGGCAATCCACCAAAATATTATTGTCGCTCGTGAGCATATGTCGGAAGGCCGAGCGAATAGTGATTTCTATCAACACAGTACCAGATTTAAATTTATCTACACCTTAATTTGCATCAGCTTAGCAAGGTGGGCAGCAGTTTCCTTAAATAAGGCCTCTCTCATTATAATAAAGCCCAAGCGCATATCAGAAGTCTTGGAGATAACCAATTCTAAAAATTAATAGTCAATAGCTTAGTCCACAATTCATTATAGGAGATTTGGATAGTGCTGAATTCATATTCCAAGAAAATCATTCCGTAAAATGAGGGAAAATTCCTAATAGTTGACATTTGCCAAAGAGCGTAATTTAGATTTTCATCGAGGAAGTCTATAATGCTGGGTTTGACCCCCCCCCCCCCCCGGATGTGAGGCGACCAGCTCGGGTTGCCTACGGCAAAATGTATACAAAATGTATATAAATTTATATAAATGTAAATGTGCGCCGCTCTATAGTAATCCGCTATATAGTAATGGTATAGATCTATAGTAAACCCCGCTCTATGTAAATGTAAATGTGTGTGTAAATATAAATTTATATACATTTTGCCGTAGGGAACCCGAGCTAATTGAGCTCATTCATTTGAGGGGTTCAAAATTTTACATTTTATTATAGGATTATCTATTTTCATGACTATCACATTGTTAATGTGCTAATTATGGTCATAGATATTTTTCTCTTTATTTAATCAGAAATTGTCATTATTATATTATTTTCTAATTAATAATCACTTTCAAACCAATTATACATTATTTAAATTAATATATATAGTCACAACTCTCACCATAGATAATTTTTCTCAATTACATTACCGAGAATATTAGACGCAATGACGAATCCACGTGTAAGAAGGTCTACTTACTGGAGTAGAACTAATATGTATTGTGTTGTCCTACTATGGCAGTTCTTTGTTTGTTTGTCTTCTCCACGCGTCATTCTCTGGCATGACACCAAAAATTCTGCAAAGTATTTTGCTATCAAAGAAATGTGGTGCATATTTATCCGCTTATTGTTATTATATTGTATTTAAAGGGACACTTACAGCGATTAAGTTCATGTTACATATGTACGGCCAAAATCACTATACAATTAGCATGTTACACCATGGATTGCATAGCGTATTAGATTGCTCATCGTCGTACTACAATTTGTGTGCCAGGATTTTACTACAAAACGCAACGTGTAGATGGCAGTAATAGTTAAAAAATATTAATATACTATTATTATGATCAATATGACGTCATTCGTGGTAAAACTCTTAACACGCCTATACTGTATAAAATAATATCATAATAACAAACTAACTTTTAAACGGTAGCTCTTATTGTTTTATTATAATTTACATAGTAGTAGTAGTAGTAAACTGAGTGGGGGTCTTGTTTCCAGCCCTTGACGTCACCTAGATCTATAAGATCTTTTGTAACTACCCACTTTGTGGTTAGGTCAGTGGTCAGCTAGTAGTCCAGCACTTCTTACCAGTCCAAGTAACCTTCAGGTTAGGCAGATCGCTGGGTTCGAGAAAGGCTCGTTCCAGTAAACTGTGTCTTTTTGCGGCGAGGCCTGGGAAGCGACCAACAATGTGTATGCTGTCTTCAGGTTCTTCGCCACATATTCGGCAGTCCTTGCTCTCGATCAAGCCAAGGTTGAATAGATGTGCTCTAAGGGTCATGTGTCCGGTGAGAAGACCGATAGTGGTTTTAAGGTTCTTCTTGCTTATGTCAAGTAGGGACCTGTTTTTCTATTATAGTGATTGCTTCATCACTTAAATAAAGATGTCGATATTTTATTTTGTATACAGGTTTCAATAAGCAATAATTTCTTACATAATGTTCAGATAGACTAATAGATGGCATTTTATCCTATCAGCCTATATATTATATAAAAATGTGATAAATAGCACTAATATTTCAATGTTATTTTTGTTATCATTGGTTGAATTATTGAGTTTTACAATCAATCAGTCCCTTATTCAAAAACCAGTCATTATTGTAGATGACCAAATAAAATTTTATTTGTTTGGCCGTCAATGCTATCAACGCCATTCGCATTTCCCTGTTCCAGGAAGGTTGTCAAATCGTGGTGTGGAGTTGAGTAATTTCAATGTTTACATTTCTGATGATGACATATAAGCATTGTTTACAATTTAATAGAAAATATACAAAAAACATATTTAAGAAAAAAATATAAAAAAACACAATTAATAAGAAACGTAATAGAAAAATATTAATTTAAATAATGAAATAAACCTAAAAATGCACCAAATATTAATGAAGTGATATATTGTTAATTTATTAATGTTAATTGAGGTATGTTTTATTATTTCTTTCTAAGAGTAAAAGTGTGAAAGTGTAGTAAGTGTGTATGTGTGTTTCGGGGGGGGGGGGGGGGGGGGTAATTGTGGTGTAATTTAAAATATTCTACCCTGTGCTGTAACTTCTCTTATACACACTAATTTTTAGTTATCGGAAAAATATTGAAATTCTGGAAAGAAGCATAATAAGTAATGACAAGACGATGTGGTGTTGCGTTCCTGGCCTGATATTTATTAATCCTAGGGACATTGAATGTCTTCGCATGACAAGTTAAGCGTAAATGGTCAATTGCTATTACAGAGCTATATGAACTCTCAAACCTTCGCGGGAGTACCTGCACGTAGTGTGCGTGGCATTCACACTCTTATTGTTCCCATGAAGATGACAAATATATCTTTGATGAATCGTCGGTAACAACTGTAGTCTAGTTCCACGCGGTAGGAATCCTATTTCTTTTAATTAAAATATCACAAAACTAACCAATTTATAATAAAAAACGCCATAAAGCAACCTCATATCAAATACCACGCGACGGTGCTGGAGACTTGACAGTTCGTATTTCTCTAAGCTGTCGGAATAGGTGGTATATTCTGAAAAGGTTCTATAGCATAAGTGCTTGACGGTTTATTTAAATTCTTTCGATTCTGTTAAATTAATTATTATACTTCGGTATTAAATGAAATAATTATTATATTGCGATATTAAATATTAAATAAATTTTACTGCGGAATCGCCAACTATAAAATGCTTCGCACATAGAAATCATATAAGGTGAAAAGCTCGTCGATAAAGGGAATAGCATACATGCCCTTAACATAGCTCCTAGAGCCATGTAAGCCTTCGTCGCTATGTATTCAACGTGCCTATTAAACATGAACTTACTATCTAGCAAGGTGCTATCTGATAGATACGGCTATTTGATAGTCATAGACACGCCTTTGGTGACTGCATGTTTCTGATGCGTGTGTTTTTTTTGTTGACAGTTTTGTGAGGTTTTTGAATTTATTGTGATTGATTTTGTTTTTCTATTTTGATATTGCTTAAATAAAAAGATATGTATTTTTTTAATATTAAATTTTCGATATTAAAACCGTGTATAAGACTATGTATTAACATTCGAGTACTTTCTTTGTATGATAATGTTTTGTTGCCTAAATATTAAACCTTTAGGCTGTATCAAAGAAAAAAACAATATTCACACTAATGTAAAATGTTGCCTACTTTTAGTGTTCTTGAAATTACGGATTTTAAATAATTGAAATGAAAATATACATAGATAAGTAAAACGATATTGGAAAATGGTCCAGAATTGCGTTATTTTAAGTTACGACTCGATCTGACATACGTAGATTATAGTCGATGTAATCAAAATAAAATAATCGAAAAAGATTGGAGTCTTGTAGAATGTCGCTTTCGTCTTCCAGGAGAGCTGAATGGATTTATTTTCATTTATTTTTACACGCCTATGAGCCCTTGCTATTGCAGCAGATTAACTGTTTACAAAGGCGTGACACGTCTGGTGTATTAATATACACATAATGTTTCCTAATCTGGGGCGTGTAATGGTTTGACTTTCGGGCCGAGCCGGCCACCCAACTCACTGTCATCGGAGGCCGAACGGCCGATGTCTTTTTCGAAGCGTAAAATTCCATTTCTTTTTGCATGTGACTGCGAATTTCTTTTTCGATCATGTCTACATGGAAAACTTACTGTATATGTATCTCACCTATTTATATATAGGTACATACAATTATGTATCAGGTTATTACCGATGTAAATGCAGTTTTTTTTCACATTGGACAGTTCTAACTTCGGTTTGAGTTGGAATTCTAAATTAAACTGTATGAGCGCACAGAAAATCTGTCTTTATGCCCGAGTGCGTCCCTCATTAATATTACCTATTTGCATCTGTCACACCTATTTAGTTATAAATATATTTATACCTGATTTGCATTAATAAAATAAATACATGTCCTTTAGTATAATTACAGTAAAATCGCGATCGATTGTTCCCCGAAACTTCGCTGTCCTGCATTTATTTTGTATGATCCCGAAATGTTGTCATTTGTGAAAAGGAAAAAAAACGTCAGTGTCATCTTAAGACTTTCCCGGCAAGTAGATAACCTCCCCTCCCACCCCCAAAAGCCTTTAAAATATTTAAATCTATATCACTTTTTATAAGTAGAACTACCAAGTGCGAAACTAGTAAGACTAAAATATACCCACATAATATTATTAAAGAGTACCAAATTTTGATTTTTATTTTTTTATTTGTTGAGTGGGGCTTTTCTAAGGTCTTTATAAACCTTGTAACACTGCGACCATTGCTGATCTATTGTGTTCGCCACCTGCTATAGTTCTGCGCTAAGCCTCGTGTCATTTAAGAACCGCAGCAGGCTTTTGGCGCCAGATTGTTTTACCTCCTCAGGTTGGAGGTAATGACCACCCAGGTGGGTGTATCTTTTACTCATCAGCGGGCCACACTCGCACATAAGATGCTAAGAAGTTTCCTCTGCCCCTTGGCAGAACCTGCACATTTTTGTGTCTCGGGGTTGAGGTTGAACATGTGCTTGTTCAGGCCACCGTAAGCGCCCTCACCAGTATGCGTAGATTGTTCCTATTAAGCGATAAGTCCTCACGGGCCGTAAGACGGTCGTAAGACTTAATTAGCGCTTTGAAATGATTCAATCCTGGCTTGTTGTTCCAGTGGTTGACGGATTGTTCTAAACATATTTGTTTGAGCATTAGGTTTGCAGGGCTTTTTGGTACGCCACAATAAGGTTCAGGGCCGTATACCGTTCCCTTTGCTCCCATCTTAGCAAGTACATCAGCTTTTTCACTTCCCTCGATCTTTTATTTTAATCGAAATTTTGCTTATCTACATATTTAAATTAACTACTTGATGTATTATTAAAAATATGAATATAGTGGTTTTTGTCTTGACTTGCACTCTGCAAAATCATCGATCAGTTTTGAGACGTCCATTTTTTCGGCTTCATTAGCTTCCCAGTATAGTTGAATTGAGCGTCAATCGCAGACTGAAGTTCCATTATAGGCCCCCAAACTGCCGTGGACCACGGTGCGACGCTCCGGGTGCACCGGCTTACGCCACTGCTTCTCACGGTTTAGCCAAGTGAAGACAACTTCGGTACGCCATTTTTAGGATTGACGATTTATGGAAGAATGGTAAAACGTAGTTTCTACACAGTATACCACCCAGTAGCTTCACTCTCGAGCTACAAGGCAATGCGGGTAGAGGGGTTCGTCACGATGAAACCGAACAGAACACATTAAGGGCAGGTAAAGGCTGCCGCCCCTTTTAAGCGTTCGGGTATCTGTGTGGGTCGAGTAGCGAATCTGAGCCCTTTCGACTCGTGACGTATTCGCTTTGATTTCTATTTTGTTCTAAGAGAAGCTGCTGTCTGGTATACTGTGGTTTCTATGTGGTATATCTAAACGAAACCTTGCAGACATTTTTTCAGCTTCGACAAGACCATCCTGGCCACATATTTTTGGAGACTGATGTCCTAACCTGGCTCGGACACGTTGACGAACAAACGAACAGTCATTTTGAATCCTCTGAATCCTATGTTGGTCCGATTTGCGCAAACATGGTCCATATACGCAGTCGCCGTAATCAAGGATGGGTAGAATGAGAGTGTTGATTATGAGAATCCTAACGTTTATATTCTTTATTTGATTAATTAAAAAACCGAGCGTATTGCCTAAAAACAAAATCTTATTGCTAATCTTAACCTAATAACACAACGTGTTATGCAGTAACAATAAGGTATAACGAATAAATTAAAGTTATAAAGGCAATTCGCACAGTTAAATTCATCAGAATAAAAAAATAATAAATTTAAGAAAAAAAGAAAACAATAAACCTAAAATGACGCAGATGAAAAGTTTTTGAGCGTGGGTTCAAGTGTTTTTTGAGCCTGCGTTTGAAGCAAAACAAACTCCCTGCTATCCTTATAGGTGCGGGTAAAGCATTATGGAGCCGGGCTCCATGTACGAAAAAGGAGTGCGAGAGAAATCACTACTGTGATCAAGGATCGGAAGCAGTAGGTTGTCCTCAGGGCTCAGAGGGTGCCCGTGATGTCTTATAATTAGGTTTGAACCTAATTATAAGATAACTCGGAGCGGCCCCCTTCAAGATTCTGAAGAACAAGCCTACGACTCTCGTATCTCTTCTTTCTCGGGTCGTCAGCCAGTGAATTCTCCTTCCGTACTCCGTAATATGATCAAACTTTCTTAGGTCATAAATAAAGCGAATGCCGATATTTTGCAGCCTTTCTACCCTGGTGGCTAGAGCTTCCCGTAATTCTGTAATTTCTGATTCTATATACAGAGATTTAGGGCGAGAAAAGCAACACTTAGTTTTTGGGTTTACGCGGGAGTCGAAGGGGAGGTTTTCATCATTATTCATTTATTACAAACAATAAGATTTACAGAAGAAGAGCTATGCTATTGGGTATACATTATAATAAATCGTGCAGGAAAGACAAGGTAAACCCATAGCCATTGCCTCATTGCATACCTGACCGAGCAAAAACGACCGTATCTAGAGGGATGCTGATATTTTACATAGAATATTGATTTTCCGCGAGATGACAGGTATGACGTTCGGTTATATAAATATATATAATATATATAATATAATAATATATAAATAATATAATATATATAATATAATATAAATATTGGAATAGAGTTCGAAACAATCACACTTATATAATACTTACACACACACAGTTATTCCATCATACATTCACATTAGTAAAAGGCAATAATAATTATAATTATACCCAACACCAAAAATTGCCAACACCAATACATAAATACAATGAATTCATAACTAACATGAACTTACACGTAAACATAAAGTACATATACATAAAGTACACATATGCATAAAAATATATATCAAACTGTGTAACTTTCGAACAAGTAAATGTGTTCAAATACCTATGTATATAAATTTTCATGGCTGTCAGTTGAAAGGTATATAAGCTGATGCGATGCAGTGTCATCTGGTAGCGTTACAACAAAGTGAAAATATTATGCGGTCCCAAATGTCTATGTATACCAATTTTCACAACGATCGGTTGAACGATATTTCATTTATTTATTTTATTTATTTTATTTATTTATTTATCCCTAGTATTACATGATCAAATTTCCTATAGTATATTTTACATCATTTAGTCGTACATACAAAATGTGAACCCTGGAAATTTACTAAAGGTGCGGCTTCGGCGGGATTTTATCACCTCACTAGGCTGAGCCTGTATTGAGGTGATATTTAGTACTGCGTTCATCTGCCGGGTGTATAGGTAATTTATTTAATCTTGGGAAATCCTACAAGTGCATATTGTATAACTATTATAGTATATAGGTATATATATTAAACAAAAATATTTATTAAATTAAATGAGATATAATATATATGGGAGATATATGAATACAGTTATGAGGCTAATGAGATAACAATAAAAATAATAAGTAATATAAGTCATCTGTGCACCTATTTAATAACGTTAGTTACTAACGACTCACAGTGCTCCCTCGTCGAGTGTAACAACCATAATGTTACCAGTCTTTTGTAGTGAGCGTCATTTTGAATGATTGTAGCTTGGCCTAATTGCGTGGTAAATATGTTATGGAGTTTTTTCGCTAGGTAAATATAGTGTCTTTGTCCAAAGGTCGTTCTCATTTTTGGTTGTACATGTCTGTCTTTATGTCTTGTGTCGTGTCTATGGGCGTTACTGATCGGCTTGCTGTTGTCCCGTTGGAGTTCTTTCCTATAGCATATCAAGACCTGCCTGAAGGAGACCTGATATAGAAGTTGTTGTGCTGTAGTGCCATCTGGTGACGAGTTACAATAAAGTTTATTAGCGCGAAAATATTATGCGCGCCCAAATATCTATGTATAGCAAATTCATGGCGATAGGTTGATTGGTATAGAAGTTGATGTGCTGCAGCGTAATTTCTACGAGGTTCACCTCGAGACATGTGAATAATAGAGTTATTTTAGAAAGATGATTTTATTTTACATAATAAGTATGTATATTAGAGATTGTTATATTTTTAATGTCGTTTACTTTTTGTGTTTAACTGGAACAGCCAGTGATAAGCCATTGTAACAGGAAAACACTGTGATAAGCCAGTGTTTAACTGAAACATTTTTGATTCTAACCTTAGTATTGGCTTTGGAAGATGATTAGAGTTTGTTTGTTTGTTTGTTTAAAGGCCAAGTATACAATAAATTACTTTGTATTATAGCCGAGCGGACTTTTGAGAAGGCTATGTTGGCTTAGCTTCAAGTGTCGTCATCATGTACGTGCATGTTAACTGTACACTCGTGTATAATGTTGTTTTTAGCATGTTCTAAACAACTGAGGATATACGCTGATGCCATAGTAAGAACTTTGTATTCCTTGAAAAGAGGCGAGCAATGTGTGTTCCTCCATACACCGGCTATCGTCCTCATTGCCTGTTTTTGGAAGATGAATATTCGGTTACTGTCCCTGGTATTCCCCCAAACAAGGATCGCGTACGACAACCTCGAGTAGAAACATGCATGATACACGCTCAACGCCGTACTCTCCCCGATCAGAAATTTAATTCTTCGGATAGCAAATACCGCAGACGATAGGCTTTTACATAAATTGTTGATGTGAGTCTCCCAATTTAGATTATGGTCTACGGCCATACCTAAAAACTTTGTTCCCGTTACAAAATCAACGGCTACTTTGTTAAGATTTGTAGAAACTTGATTCAATTTAGGTTTACCTCGTCAGTCGAATAGAATTCCTACAGTTTCCGAAGCACTTATTCATAACTGTTTATCTCGGAAACATTTAGTTTTCGAGATAACGAGTTATGTCGGAAACTAAATACTTTAATTGTATCTTCTTCTTCATCATCTTTTTCCTTTTGTCTATCCGCCCAATGAGGGTGATTTCGTCCAGGTGGTTATTTATTTTTTAATTGGGAGCTGGATTGTTACTGGGACAGCACTGAAACAAACAGACACAAAACTTACAATGAAAAAAACAGAAGAAACTAGTATGTTATATTATGGAATGTAACATTGTTACTAAAGGGAAATGTGATTGATGGAGATAAATTTACAGAGATTATTAAGGACTTTTGGAAAGGTAAGGGAGAGGATATGGCCTACACAGAGTGGGAGATGAATTTTGAAGGCCGTAAGGGCCGAGACGAAGTTAGGATAGATATTGTTAACTGGGCAGTTAAACAAAAGGTGGTCAGCAGAGTACATGACCGCAATCGCATTGGGAGAATGGGAGGACGTGTATCCTATAGAGGTGAGCGGGAGTGCAGCTGTTGCCAATACGCTATCTGCAAATGACTGCTATATCCTTGCGGCTAAATGGTTGATGATGGAACCATTGCTTTGTTGGTTTCAACGGCTAAAAGGTGGAGTACCTTTGCGCCTTGATTTTGGATTACAGGCGGGACCTCTGAGTCCATTTTTGAGAAACAATTGTGGGAGGGCATTAATATTTCTACACGCTCGAATTCGCACTCTACCCGCCGAGAAATAAAATTTTCCAGATAGCGAATATTATAGATGATAGATATATTTATCGAGTTATATTTACTATCTGTAAGTTTACTGTAAAACCTTTTGTATTAGACTGCGCGGTGACAAGCGAGGGAAGAAACCCCGCCCAGCACCCGGGCAGTTCTAACGACATGGGTCGTTTTATCTGCCCGGGTTGTCGTGGAACCGACAACCTCACGTATACCAGAAGGGTATCACATGAGGGGTGGACGAACGGAGATGTGGAAGAAGATTTTCTTGGTTTCTACCCCCTCCGGCACCCCGTAAAGCATTTATTAAATCAGATAAATATATTGCAATTCACTTACTTTCGAACATTATACTAAAATATTTAAAACAGTTTGATTTTATAGGATATATACACGTTTTAGCTTACGTACAAAAGTGATACACAGTTTAATTGAAAATTATAATAATGTAGTAGGGTGAATGGTAAGCGATGAGATGGTGAATCCATGCTATTGAGTGGTCCCGAGCTTAGGCTGGAAGCAGGCAGGGGCGCCGTCGTGGATATCTATACCGGGGGCTCGCTACCACAGGGACAGTTAGGTACTACGTCACAATACAATACGGGCGACTACGGGCGATGAAGTAGTCCCCGGATAGCACCGTTAAGAGATGAGAACCTAACCAGAGGGGGAGAACCCTACTGCCTCAAATCCCCCTGTAAAACTAAACTAAATTAAAATAAATAACAAATTAGAGAAAACCAGTGGGGTTTACCCCCTATATACCCCCCCCCCCCCCACGTACGAGTGCCCATGGTCACGATGCATAAAAAACTAAAATACAATAAAAACTAAATCAAAGTAGGGTAGACACGTAAATCCCACGCGTGAATGATCGTCTCAATCGAGAGCGCGGTGGATGTATTAGAAGCAGATGGCGCGCCCGAGCCGCGAATAATATTTCTTTGGAGTGTTTTATTGGTCCGGAAGAGGCCGGAAGGGTGGAGGACGAAACACCGCCTCCGATAAGCTAAACAGGCGATTTGTATGCCGCGATACGACAGTCGAAGGAACGGCTTTATATTTCTCCCGTCATTTAAGTTTACAGCGAGGATTTATTTTGACCTTCGGAGGCGGCATCTTGCATTTATTGTTTCGGTGCTTCCAATAAAAAATAATCCACTCTGATAGGTCTTATTTGTAGAGGGTAAAAGACGCGGTGAGGCTATGGCAGTATAGGCAATACTATGGAACACTAAATGACGAAATGTCACGTTCGTAGCCACGTAGAAACACTGGTTTCCGTCAGATCATCGAAGTTAAGCAGCATCAGGCGTTTTGCAAAGACTTGTATGGGGGACCGCCTGAGTACTGCCACGTTATGTTATAAAAAGCTGTAATATAATTGTCGTTATGCTCACAGGGAAAGTTTTGGGCTGACACAACTGTTTTTTTATATCACTCTGATACAAGGTCATCATAATCATTCTTCGCTTTTGTGGTAACTGAAATATTTCTTTAGCCCGGGGGTTTCCAAACTTATTGACCCCGCGACCCACTTTTTAAAATCACAATATTTTGAGACCCAGCGAGAATTTTTTCAGAAAAGTTAGTGAGTGGTTTGATGTAAAAAATAAACAATTCATATGTTAGTATGATAAGTAAGTCTTTATTTTGTAAGAAATTGTAGTGTGCGACAACATCAAAAATAGGAACTAAAAACTACGTTTACATACCTACCTACCTACCTACTTTGAAAATCATAGTCTAGGTACGGCGAAATAATTCAGTGTGACGAATGAGCTTGCTTTCTATTTTTCTAAATTATAGCTTCTTCTTCAACTTTAATGCGAGATATTTTTGAGCGCAAAGAATTTGACAAATCTAGCTTGCTCCTGTACTTTGTCTTTATACTTGTCATAGCAGAAAAACCTACTTCACACAAATACGACGTTGTGAATGGGAGTAGAACTTTTACTACCTCAGCATAAATGTGTGGATGTGTAGCACGTAGAGATAGCCAGAATTGTGTCAAGCGTTGGCGATTGAATGTACTCTTCCAGTAGGTATCTTCTGACAAGTCAAATAACTCTTCATCGGCATTAGTTGATACGCACAAATTCCTGGGTGTCGTAATAGACGATAAGTTAAGGTGGACCCCGCATGCCGAAATATTGAGTGACAAGCTTTCTAGAGCACGCTTTTTACTGCGTCAGATGTGCAAAATTATCAGTAAAACAGACGCCATATGCATATATTTCGCTCACTTTGAGTCGCACCTACGTTACGGCATCTCATTCTGGGCTCAGTGTACCATGGAATTTAGGCAGCATATTTTCTCCCTGCAGAAACGCGCAATAAGAATTCTAAATAACATGGACAGCTTTCAATCGTGTCGTGGATCATTCAGGAATCAAAATATACTCACCCTACCATCACTATATTTATTTGAGTGCATCAAACTAGTAGCTAAAGACATATCTAAAGTTAAGAAACCTGTAGAAGTACATAATCACTTGACTAGGTCGAGGAACAATCTACTATTACCTCGTCCGAACCTAGAAATTTTACGCAGAGACCCTAACTACGTGGGAATGTCCTTTTTTAATAAACTGCCACAAAACCTAAAAGACCTAATATGTAGGGAAAAGAAAATATTAGTTTTCTATTCAAGTCAGGAAGTCAGAAAGCTACTAATTTATAAGGAATTATATGACATAAATGAATTTTAATTATATTTTAATTTTAATAATCTTTAATAATCGTTTTAATGACAAAAATTAATTTTAATAATTAATAATAATGAATTTTAATAATAATCTTCTAGACTATAAATACCACTTGTTCAAGTATGCCTATATAATCTAACAAACATGACTTCCATCTATATTTTTCTTATCTACAAATTGAACTCTGTCTCTATCATTATTAATTTATATCTGTATATGACGTGTATAATTTACGAAGTGAACTTTAGAACTGAACGGAAATGAAATCACGAAGGAATTAAATTGTAAATAATATTAAATGTACCTAACACCTAGTTTTAGTTTCGACAATCTGTAAAGATTTTTTGAAATAAATGAATTGAATTAAATTGAGTTGACAGTCCAGTATCAATGTTGCAAGTTTTATATTATATTATTTTCAAGTGCTATCTTTATTTTATTTATTTATTTTATTATATTATATTGTCTGTAGGTATCCTAAATACACTTAGACTCCTCAATCTATCTCGTCGTCTATCTACCATATTATACCCTACGTTCATACGTCGTGTTCGCGACCCACCTGGAATCGGCTCGCGACCCACCAGTGGGTCGCGACCCACACTTTGGGAACCGCTGCTTTAGCCTATCTTATTTCATATATCTGCTTCAATTGCATTGACTATGTTTTTTGGCGGTAAAATCGATTTTTATATTTTTTATTTGTATTTTATTTTGTTTAGGAATAAATTTCTATAAAACATTGATTTTGATTACAAAAATGTCAGGAACCGAATGCAAAACCTTTGCCTTATGCTTATTTTATTCTGTCACCTAACTAGGACAACCCGTTCTAGGGTGTACAGGGCTTTAATATTACAATAAAATATTTAAAAGATTTAGTAAATTGCTCATAACAAAGTCAAAAAAAAAACAAAAAACTTATTAGGGTGTCATTTTTGATTAAGGTGCCCTTCGTTTTATATTTTTAATGAGCCCGAAAAAAATAAGTTGATACCTACTTCAATTTTCAGGTATTGTATATTTCGGTCACAGCAAGGCTTTCGGTTCTTAGAAAAAAAAATACCCTAAAATTTAACTAAAGCTGCTTTCTACTTTTTAAACACCGCCAAAATTATTTAAAAATGTAAACGATTTTGAACTCACTTTTTTACTTAGAATAATCCCTACTTTAAAAAACGAAAAGGGTAAAAAAATATAACAATTTTGTCTTGTTAAACTGAGCATTTCCTTAATATGGCAGTTACCTAACATCCTGCCCTTGTACTAATTATTTTTCGACTACTGATTATGCTTAATTACTAGTGCACTCTATATTAATGCCAGCTAGGGAACAATCTCTTCGTAGTTAGGCGACAAAAAAAACTATTCGAAATTTTATTAATTATACGAGTTTCAATACAATTTAGGCAGGCAATGTTAAATGTACATTGGGTCCAATTGCGTTTCTATTGAGTTAAAATTAAGTCGCTTCAAAAATGAGTACGATTAGTGCGTGCATTAAAATAATAGCTATCTCGTTTCTGTCAGATTCAACACACGTAACAAAATCTGCGACTTCGTTCTGTGTCTATGGTAATGTACCTGGCAACACAGGTTTTTCGAAACGTCAAAATCGGCGCTCTGAATCCATTTTTCGCGCGCGGCTGGCTAGCAGGTTTGTTTGGCATTTCTTTTGATCCGAATGATATCGGATGTGGCGGTGTTCTAACCATCTTCTCGTACTGAAAGACAGCATAGAATTTACAGGTTATGATGGAAGACGAAATTTGTTCGAAATCGAAAAGTATAATACGCACTTAAGTACATACCGTTGTCGTTATTTATTCAATCTCTTTGTAATATCCCAACATACGGGAACATTTCAGCAGTAACAGCAAACACGGCAAATTCGTACATAAAAACACAAGCGTCACCCACTAAGTCGCACCGAAAACGCGCGTTTTAAAATTGTTATGTTCAAGCCGGTTTTTATTTGGACAACTGGCAAATTTTGAGAAACGGAATAGCGTATCTGCTATTTAAATTTAATACAAAATGCATTAAGCACGGTAGCTTACTTAAAAATGTTAGCAACCTAACCTGCAAGCTAACCTTACTTAAAAATGCTATTACGTATTTTGTAATAATTTAACGCATTTTTTAACTTTATTTTAAACCGCCGAAGAAACTCAATTGGACCGTTATTTAATATGTAATATATAAATTATATATCTTATATATAAAAATGAATCGCCGTGCGTTAGTCTCGCAAGATCTCGAAAATGACTCGACCGATTTGAATTATTATGTGTTTTGTTTTGTTTGCCTTGATTCAGGGGTGGTTTACAAAAAAAAATGTTTAGGAAAAATTAAAAGTAACAACTGAAAATCGAAATTGGTCATTTTGGGAAATGGGCCACTTTCAATAGATGGCGTTCGCGGCGATCCTATTGTTTGACAGCTGCGCTATCAAACAATATCCATAATTGTTATTCATTCCGTGCGATTGTGTAACATTTCAAAAAGTGGAAAAGTCGAAAAAGTCGACAGTCAAGAGTCAAAAAAGTCAACAAAGTTAAAAAAGTCGAATAAGTCGAAAACGTCGAAAAAGTCGGAAAAGTCGAAAAAGTCAAAAAAGTCAAAAAAGTCGAAAAAGTCGAAAAAATCAAAAAAGTCCGAAAAGTCGAAAAATGCAAAAATGTCGAAAAAGTCGGACAAGTCGAAATAGTCGAAAAAGCCGAAAAAGTCTAAAAACTCAAACCGTACATGATTAGGCCAAATTATAGATTTCAATGAATTGAATTTGGAAGGTTGATTAGGATCAATAAACGCTTATGAAGAGTTACAATCAAATAAATTTTAGTTGGTACGAAGTTCACCGGGTCATCTAGTTACTAATAAATATCTCTACCGCTACAAGTCGTATCGTTGCGCGATACGGATAGATATCGCCCGGAAAGCCTTAGTATGAATGGTTTCGATATTGAAATGCAGACGTTAGGTTAAAATTGAAACGATATTTCTGGGAGGCGGCGAACTGCCGATAAAATTCCATTTGGTTCCCGCGTGCAGGGAAGTCACGTAAGCACTAAGGAAATATTACCCGGAACGTCGAACAACTTCTACCTGATGGCGCTGTAAAGATGCATATCTTTTTCTATCTATCCGCCAAAGTGCAGTTCCTCTGCTTCTAGGTATTACGTCCCGAAATACGTTACGTACGAAATATTTATAAATATGTATGTAGTACACATAATATCACTTTTTTTAGATATATATACGTATGTATGTACGTATTACAATGCCCGGTGGCTTAGTGGCTAGGTTGCGTGTTATAATATTGTAAGTTTTCGGGTTCTTCTCCCGGCTGGCTCAACATTTTCCGTTCTGATAAAATCGAAAGTGCATTTTAATTCTGTCAAATCAAAGTCAAATGTTTTATTTTCTTCTAAACCTAGTTTAAGTCATACTTATTTAGACATTAGTACACAATACTTTGGATGCCGCTTAAGATTAATATAATTCTAAATAAATATACTAAATATGTTTAAGGGTCTCACGACATATTTAGAAAAATTTTATTAGACACTTGAAACTACGAAGTTAATCAGATAATTACTTGACATGATATATTAAAAAATATATAATAATATTATAACTTATTTTAGAACATCAATCGAGTTGACATAATAATCGTGAGACAACGATAAATCGACACGTGAGAATCATCAATCGAGTTGACATAATATATTCGTCTTCTTCTCGAAGTGCCTCTTCATTACTGGAGGTGGGCCGTTAGCTCTGAATACTTTTGTCGGTCTTGCGCCATCTGGAAAAACTGTTTCGTACTGGTGATTCCGGTCCACTCTCTGACCTTGCACAACCACGACTTTTCCTCCTTCGACGGCGTCGTTTATCCTCAATTTTGCCCATCAATATTGGTTGGAGCAGCTGATATCTGTCATGCCGCAGCACGTACCCCAGATATCCAATCTTGCACTTTTTGACGGTGTGCAACAATTTTCGAGTCGTACCAGCACGGTGAACCACTTTTTCGTTGCTAAATTTATGGGTCCAGCTTATACAGAGCATTCGACGGTAGCACCACATCTCAAAAGCTTCTAGCCGCCGTCTGGTGTCTTCTTTTATGGTCCACGCTTCGCTGCCGTTTATAACCACTGGCCAGGTGTAGATGTAGATGTAGCTAAGTCTTAGATTTATTTTCTGGCAACACAACACTTCTCTGATTTTATTGATTAATGCACGGGCGATTTCTATCTGGGTCTTAATTTATTTCATTCACCCATGCACCGAGATATGTGTACTGCCGGACGCGCTCAAGAACTTTACCTGCCACCGATATAGTAGGTTGTAAATCAGGATCCCTGGTAATAACCATGACTTTGGTCTTCGAAATATTGATTGACAAGCCAGCTTTTTCACTGCACTCATTAACTTTGTCAACCAACCTTTGTAGGTCTTCCTGAGTAGCGGCAATAAGAATTGTGTCATCGGCGTAGCGCAAATTATTGATGCGTTTTCTGTTTATTTTCACCCCCATATCAAGATTCTCCAGGGCCCGGTCATAATCACCTCAGAGTACACGTTAAATAGTAATGGGGACAGAACGCAACCCTGACGTACCCCGCGGCAAATGTCGACCTCCTCCGTGCATTTCTGTTCCACTCTAACTGTTGGCTTTTGGTTCCTATACAAGTTTTTAATAATTCGAATGTCTTTGCCGTCTGAACCGATTTCATTCAAGCGCCTTATAAGAAGTTCATGCCTAACCCGGTCAAACGCTTTTTCATAATCAATAAAGCACAAAAAGACAACTGTTTGCATATTACGACATTTTTGAATGATGACGTTCAAAGCAAAGAGGGCTTCACGAGTACCAACTCCCGAACGGAAGTCAAACAGACCTCTCCCAACTGCTCGTCACATTTAGGTCGAATTTTGTTATGAACTATGGTAAGACTGGTATACTTTAAGCACGTGACTCATGATACTGATCGTACGAAACTCTTCATACTTCTTTGCATTTGGTTTTTTAGTCAAAGTGATGAACGTCGATTTGAACCAGTTTTTTGGGAGAACTCCAGTCATGTAAATCTTGTTAAAGAGGTTAGTTAAAAATCCAGTGTGCTCTTCCTCTAAAAGTTGTAATACTTCAATCGGAACTGAGTCTGGTCCAGGCGACTTTTATAGTCTACCTCTGACCTCGTATTACCTCTGACCTTAAAATATAGGGACCAGAGTTATTTGTAACAATTGATATTAGGTTTCTCGAGCTATCTGCGAACATGCTGGTTATATATTCATTCCAAACTGTCTTCTTGCTTTCCACATACATAAGAAGGTTGCCTCTGGTGTCTATTAAGGGAGTTATGGAGCTTCGGTTACGCCCTACCATTTCTTTGATGTTTCTTGTGCATATTGAACCTGTCGTGTTTCTTGAACAACTCTTCCATGCATTCACATTTTTCTGTGAAGAAATGTTCTCGTGAGCAGACATAATATATACAATTATACAATTATATGATCCTACAAACACTAAATATTATAGAATTGATTATCAGAGAGAAGAAAGAATAGTTGTAATTATGTAATATCCAATTAAATGAAGGGAATCAAAATGGCAATTTTCAGTAACGAGAGTATATTTTGTTAATGGCATAAAATCCTTTCTCAACTGGGTACCCTTTTAATTTGGACCTAAACTGGGGTATTTCTTCGTTTCTACATAAAATTGTATTATTGTCGGGTAATTTATTATACATGAATACATACATATACATATACATATACACAATTTTTCGGAATTCGCTAAAAGAGAAACGTCTCGATTTCGTTCGATGTATTGCTGGAGAACCCTTTGCGATACGATCCCTTTGTTGAACTGTAAATTATACCTAACCGAGAATTTATCTTCAAATACCGATATGTATCAAATATCCCAAGGGATGGTAAATTTATAAATTCGAGTTTTCCAGACTAGGTCGCGACTACAAAGTGGGCTCACTTACTCAATTGGCATCGTTATTTATTTTATTTTATTTTATTTGTTACCTCAAGCAACTGGACTAGAATGAAATTTGATTATATAGTGAAATCGGAACGCAGTCGTCAGATCAACTTTAACCACCACATATAATCTTTGAATTATCTGTTTGCTGTAAAACAATGCAGCATTCAACAATCAACATTCACCTTTAAATGCAGCATTCAACAATCAATTGCTATTTTAGCATTCTATTATATGCAATAATAGAAATAAGCTATTCATGTAAATTTAAGTGAGGGTTATTTTATTTAAACTACACTATTTTATTAATGATGAGCACTCTTGAAATTGTTTTTTTTGTTTCTACTCTTTATCGTGAAATTTCACAATGGGTGGGTTTATTGTCATATGACAATTTCTTACAACCAACCAACCGTCTATGACGAGTTTATATGTATGTGTGCGTATAATATGTGTGTAAGCATGTGTGTACATATATGTAAGTGTGTGTAAATTGTGTATATTCCAAACAAGAACAACCATCGGTAAGAGAACTGATGTTCTATGAAATATAATGCCGAAACCGTTGGAATAAACCGCCTATTAAAAACAACTAGAGTTGTCAACTACAACGGACCAACCCGTCACCTCAGGAATTTTTAAAGATTAGTCGTTCTGTCTCCCTGGAGTGAGTGCAGAAGACTTGGACAAAAACAGTCCACCGTCAAGCTCCGCCACATGCCCGTAAGAGACCAACGCCTTAACCGCGAGATAGCCACGAGTGTTACCCAGCGGGCTTACACTCACGCCCTTACTTCCAATTGCGACCAGATTACTACAGTCTCTCGATTGGTTACGAGGTTGAGATCGCTTGCGCGGTCCTCTCCCTTACGAAGCGGTGAAACGGTGTATACCGAATCTATCGCGGACCACGGCATCTTTGCTCGGCTGTTAACCCAGGATCGGGTAGCCGATGGTCGTTTCAAGAGCAGTCGCTCTTGAAACGACCATCCGCTACCCGTCCGTAACCATCCCCGCTCTATAGGAAACAGTACTGCTTCCAGACTCCCCCGACTGTTAGTCAGAGTGCACAGTCGATTGGCTTACGCCGCACGGTGCGCAGACCGTCCAAGAGCGTCAGAAGTTTGATTCCTAGGGGAAACTAGCCCTAAGGCCAGAGTCCTGGACGGTCTGCGCTCCGTGCGGCGCTCCTGGACGGTCTGCGCACCGTGCGGCGCAAGCCAATCGATTGTGCACTCCGACTAACAGTCGGGGGAGTCTGGAAGCTGTATTGTTTCCTATAGAGCGGGGGTGGTTACGTACCTTACGGCGACTGCTCTTGAAATGACCATTGGCCATCCGATCCCGGTTCAGAGCCGGGCAAAGGACGCCTTGGTCCGCGATAGATTCGGTATACACCGTTTCACCGCTTCGTAAGGGAGAGGACCGCGCAAGCGACCTCGAACTCGGAACCAATCGAGAGACCGGAGAAATTTGGTCACAATTGGAAGTAAGGGCGCGAGTGTCTCGAGCTGCCAGGTAGTATTCCTGGCTATCTCGCTGTAAGGCGTTGGTCTCTTACGGGTTGTGGCGTAACTAGACGTCGGATTGTCTTGTCCAAAGTCTTCTACGCTCACTGCAGGTCGATAGAACGACTAATCGTTAAAACTTCCTGTGGTGACGGGTTCGCCTGTTGTAGTCGACACCTCAATATATTGAAAACGGAAAAGTTCCATACGCGAACCTCTACCTAGTACAAGTAACTACAGCCCATGGCGCCCTTTGCTCGCTTTCACAGGTAGACTTTTGCCCACTTTCACGCCTTTCACATGGCGCCCTTTGCCCACTTTCACTTTGCCCACTTTCACTTTCACTTTGCCCACTTTTTAAAGGTAGATGACTAGGACTATGATGTGTTAAGGAACTAGCTCTCCAGACTCCCCCGGTTCGAAATTGTTTTGCAGAGAGCGCTGCCCGAGCTTGCACGAGGAAATTATTTTATTCAATTTACCTCTTCGAGGAGGCTTCTCCGTCTTTGCGGCCTAAGTTGCATGGAATCATTAAGCCCCAATAATAACATGGAATTAATCTTCTGATGCCCGGACACATGGTACAAACCATGTGTCGCGAAGAATGAGACGTTAGTGCCAGTAACGTACCACCCTCATACGCCTCCCCAAGGAATATCAAAGAAGAGGAAGAAGGTATATTTTATCTCAGAAGTATCGCCATTTCGGTCTCCCTCAATCTCTGTTTTATTTCCGCTATCCACTTTTATGTACAGTCAATCGATGAATTTAAGTGTTTCCAATAAAATATAATTCTTCAATTTCCGTCGAATTTGTGAGAGTGGCCACCCTTCACTAGACTCCAATTGATTGTGAGCGAAGGGTGGTTCTCATCAGTAAGTTTTCTCCATTATTGAAAGTCGTTGTAGTTGAAGTTGAAGTGTTTATTCAGAAGGTATGTAGTAGGTTGCCAGTTCGTAACGCCTTGTTTGATATTTCGCCGGTGTGTAGGTAGTGTGGGCTCGAGGTGATGCCGTGGTTGTGTAGCCGAAGTGTGAAGTTTGAAGATCGCTGATTATATAAGACTGATCGATGTATAAGCGCGTACTTAGAGCGGTTACTGTCCGCCAGGGAATGATAAAATATGGGTCGAATGTACTGCTTTTTATATGGTATGTAGTGAGGCAATAGTTATGAGTGGGGTGGGAAATAAGTGCGTCAATTCGTATCGATCAGAAGAAATGACATTAGTCATCGTTTGACTTTGCATAAAATGCCGAATTTAGTTGGAAATCAATTGCAGCTGCCTTGTGTATATTCGAGCGTGTTTGCGATTTCGATTCTATAGAAATTACTTTTTTATTGTGGGTATGTTGGACCGAGTCTCCAACAAATTATTTCGATGCGGACGTTACTTTATGGATGCGGATTGGGTTAACGATAGAGACCAGTTTGAAATTGACTACATGCCTGGAGTTTTATTTGGTGGTTAAGACATAGCTTTTACATCATCATTTTAGAAAGAAAATATCATTCCACGTCTGGCTATCAAATAAACAAACATCACAGGATCAAAAGCTAGCACAATGCACGACGAGAAAGACAAGAAAGGAATATAGCATAATAAGTTAATAGTAAAAACACATTTTAAATAACATTCTGTTACTAAAATGCTCTGTTTCCAGCCAACCCCGGTGCAGTAGCCGTGTCATAGTAAAAATTAGAACGGACTGTCCTAATTAAAGGCTATAGAGAATGTCGTGTCTGTGCTGTTGACCGTTGAGGTGTCCCCTCGTAGGAAGCCAACCCTATCGCGGTGAAACTTAGAACGGGCTATCATAATTGAATTCGTATACAAAATTTCGTGTCTGTGCTGTTGACCGTTGAGGAGTCAAATTTCGCCATAAATATGTCAAATTTCGCCGGAAATAAACACGGCTCGCCGAGGAGTAAATATAATGCAGACGGCGGCAGCGCCGTGTCGTTTTTTTTAAAAGTCCGTGATATTATGTGGATTTAAGAACCGTGACTACACTGCGAAAGAAACGCGTGTGGACAAGGGGGCTAACGGTACACAAGTTATTATAGTTATATTAAACTTAAGCAAATGTTTTGTTATCGTAAATATATAGTCATAAGAAATGTTAGCAAACACAAACATTAAAAAAACGCATTAAAAGTCATTGCAAAGAAAAGTATTAACAATATTCATTTAAGTGTGTAAAACATCTTATCTGCGAGGGACTATTTAAGGCCACTCTTAAACACGCCAATTTATTGCGATTGTCGAATGTGATGGATACGTTTGCTGTTAAATAAATGGGCCGGCAATATATGCTAGTCGGAGAGGCTAGCATATGCCTGCATGCCAAATTTCAGCTCAATCGGATTAAGCGTTAAGGCACTGTCTGTAGTAGTCTCTCTGTATGTCTGTTACTGTGTGTATTCCTCCACGATAGCACCCAAACGCCTAATCCGATTGATCGGAAATTTGGCATTCAGGCATCATTTGTCATGAAAAGAGTTGAAAAGGCGGTGGTTGAAATCGGTCTACCAGGGGCGCGCTAGTCGTATTTCAGTCTCGAAATATTTAACTTAGAGACTTGAAATTTGGTACATAGATGCCTTGTTGGGCCAAAATCACATTGTGAAGTTTTGTTTATAATATCATAAACACAAGCTACACTAATAATATTTAAATTCCGCATTATATTTTATTGAAAGATTAACATTACATAAAAACATTACATGGATTACATTACTTTAATAACATTACATTACTATTAACATTACATTACATTAACATTACATTACTTTAATAAGTGCGTAATTATTACGTATTGAAATTATTATTACGTCATTTTTATGTAATTATTATTAAAATAATAATATCTATGATTTAAAAATGCGTTTGTTTTTATATTATTATTTTATACCGTATGGGCATGCTTAGCGCGCCATCTACAGTGCGCCGACACTGTTTAACACGAAAGTGGTCCTATTGAATACAATAATATTTTTTTGGAATGTTCAGTGCTATCTACACGTTGCGTTTAATAGTAAAATCTTAACTCCCGAATCGCAGTACAATGTTGAGAAATTTAATAAGCTATATAATCGATGGTAGATCTTAACGCTCTTAACGCCAATACTTGACTACGGTGATGTTTGTTATATAGATGCCAGTGAGGTTATTTTGAATAAGCTGGAGCGTCTGCAAAATATCTTCCTCGGGTATGTTTTCAACTTGCGAAAGTTCGACCACGTTAGCTGCTTTCGTGAGCAACTTCGTTGACTTCCTATTCGCAATCGAAGAAATTTGCATATGTTGTCGCTACTCTACAACATACTCAATAACCCCACTTCACCCTCCTATCTCAAGGAGAATTTCCACCCTTCCACTTCGATCAAGCCGGTATAACACACTCGCCATTCCGAAATATCATTCTTCTGTTTACACGCACTATTTTACGGTCCACTCTGCTCGTTTATGGAATCAGCTCCCTCACTCTATCAGGCATGCACCTACCTTCGTTGCACACTTTCAAAAAGTGGTTGAAGAAACATTTATTTTTACACAGCCACTAACCAAATACGTCACCTCGTCCTCTCCTTTATCCTTCCCTAGGCAACCTTAGCAAAAATTATTGACATACATTTGTATAAGTTTATTTTAAATTTACCTTTACTACTTCTGTGTGTATTGTACGGTGACAATTAGGAATTAGTTTATCAAATGGTTGACTGTAAGATATCGTTATAGCGATAAGTCTGCCATTTGTGCATAAATTGTCTTTTTTTATAAAACCAGTGTAATATTCATTAAGCAGTGTAATGTCCTTAATAGTTTTTATAGCATAATAAATTTCTTCTATTCTATTATATGGTAGAAGTAACTTTGTAACTAAATCAAACTTAAAACAACACCATTCAATATTTGACTTTCATGAACAATAAAACTTACACATCTCCTGCGCCATTTTCCAAGTTTATATTTTATTCACCATTTCCGTGAGGGAATGGCGGTATATTGATATTTTTTTTGGTTTGTCTACACGAATTGTAAATGTGTGCAGAGAACCCTCGGGTGAAAAATGAAACGCGACAAACTTCAACAGTATTATCATATTATTATGTGAAATAGGTGGGCGAAGAGACTGGCCGGGACCCATTTTCGGGACCGAGGTAGAGGACGGCGAAATATTAAGGGAAGCAGCAGTACCTTTGTTACTTTATTGATTGTACCTATGTGGGGGGAGCTAATAGGCCTTGTTGGAATTGGCCACGTTTACCCATTCGTTAAAGGTCGGTCACACTCACGGGTCAACACCCATCCGGCGGGCTCCACATATGAAGTGCGTGCCCGGTTAGGACTCTGGTCTGAGGGCCAGTTTCCCCCAGGATTCAATCTTCTGGTGCTCCTGGGCGGTTTGGGCACCGTGCAGCGTCAGTCAATCGATTGTGCATTCTGACTAGCAGTCGGGGGAGTCTGGAAACAGTACTGTCTCCTATAGAGCGGGGGTTCACTTTACGGGTTTCCGTAAAGTGGTTCACTTTGCGGCGACTGCTCTTGAAACGACCAATCGGCTACCCGATACCGGGTGAAGAGTGGTCCCGCGGTCCGTGGATTTCTGTGCAACATAGCGTTCAACATCAAGATGGCGGACGATATTACTTTACAGTTTATTGAAGACTACAGAAATTTTCCACAACTTTGGGACCAAAATAACAAACTTTACACAAATAAAATAAAAAGAAATGATGGTCTGCAGGTTTTGGCTACGAAATACAACTTGGACGTTGATGGAGTTAAAAAGAAGATCAAAAGTCTTCGGTCATAAAAGGCCGATCGAAATTGTTTTCGGACGCATGTCCGCATGTGTAGAGTTTCTACACATGTAGAGTTTCTACACATGCGTGTAGAGTTTCCACTCTACACGCATGTGTAGAGTTTTTGAAAAGAATATCTTTATCTTCTCGCAGTTCACGCATAATTACATTATTTCGATCCATAAAATATCTTCGCGCCCACAACATGCGCTTGGTTCTCTTTTGTTTTCTAGATTTTCTTATCACCAAGTAGGCCGCACATAGTAGAATCATCTCGTCGCACATGTTGTTATACTGAACGATAATAACGACTCCGGTCGGATGACGCACGGACATGATGCATTCAACAGTTTCTTGCCCTAAAGGAAAGTTGAATAGAATGATGAAGGGAAAGTTGAAGATGAAAGGGGCACAGTATGGACATAGCTATAGCGCTCTAAACACGGTATAAAATAATAATACAAACCAATTTTGAAATCATAGCACCTATTATGTTAATATTATATAAACATAGATGTCAATTTGTAATTTGGTATACAGGTTTGAATACTTAATAAATACGCCTTTTAAAGTTCCAATAGGCCAATAGATGGCATTCTATCTCTCCGTATTATTTCTGTGATGTACCTAATCACCCTATTCAAAAAATGCGATAGATGCCATTAATTATTTAGTAATATTATTGTTTTATCATTGGTTAAATAATTCAATTTTTATAATCAATCAATCCTTTATAACGAAAACTATTTATGGCCAAATAAATTGCTGTAAGTTTGGCCGTCAATGCTATCAGCGCCATTTGCAATTAGCCTTTTAAGAAGGGTTGCCAAATCGTACTATGGAGTTGAGCAATCTAATACCATATATAATATAATGACCTGACGCTTCGGCGATATTGCAATCACCGTTGTCCAGGGTAGACATCTGCCCTGTACAAATGGATGTCGGATGCTACAAGCTTCACGCGGTAACTTCGTTTTATCTTATTCTTAATATCAAACAACCACGATAGTATTCGATTGCTATCAAATATTTTACTGCAATGTTTTAAGTCAGATTTCGTGTCATATTTCTTGTCAGATTTCGTGTGACATAATGAAAGATTTATATGTCAGAAATGAAGAATCTAGCGTTTTATTTTACTCGCACCGGCCAGTCTCTACTATCCAACATACAGCGTCCGTCGATCTGCGTCCTCTCGAAATATCTTTATTGCTTTTACGAGCAGATAGGCTTAGCGCGAACCGACATCGCGGGTACACCCGAAATAGACTACGGCCCACTCATGTGATATTATGACAGAATATTATTCAGCTCTTAGCATCCTTTGTACTCAAATCCTCTACCGTTTTTTTTGGCCAAATTGAAAGAAAAATGACACGAAAATGCATAATGCTGTAATATGCGGCAGTGGAGAATGTTGGTCAAGTCTCATCTCTGTTATTATAAAGTGTGTGATGATATTATTATAAGAATCTAGCTATACCTGGCATACGTTGCAATGCTTTCTGTTGCTCGTTTGTTTCAGATGAACGAGCTTGAGGAGTGCGTACTCGAACGGTTTCTAGTTTTGCTCCCCTTTGCTAGTTTGGTTCTAAAGCTCGTGATGCCTTTTTTCCTTCATGCTTGAGGTGTAGTAAGACCAATCGCAGGTTCGCGGATTAGTTGTCACGCAGGTTATGGACAGAATACAGCCGCTTCCTTGAGAAAAAATCAGTAAACCGCTGGTTAAGAAGGATACACCACTGGTTGAGAAAACAGTACACAGCTGGTTACGGAGTTTAAGTTGAAATATTCTCTTATTTGACAATAAAATTTACTAATATTTAATTACATTCAAGTTAATTGAAAGCAATTTACAAATAGTATTATAATTTTAACGTCAAATAAAACATTAAGTAACAAAATTACTTGTTCCACACATTAAGAAATTAAACTCAATTATTATATGACTTTTACTGTCCGATGTCGCTTCATAGCCAAGCTTGTACTCGTGAGTTTTTCTATAAACATAAGAGTTACCTGCATTAATTAATATAGAATTGAATAGAATAGAATAAATTTATTGTGCTAAGAAAAACATTATTTAATGAATATTACACTGTTTTTTAAAGAAAAATACAACTTGTGCACAAATGACGGACTTATCGCCATAGCGGTATCTTACAGCCAACTTACATTAGTGTGAGAATACGCTTAATAAAACGGTTGTGCCATCACAAGACTTTCCTAGCAAGCTGACAACCCCCCTCCCACCCTCCCTCAACCCCCTACCCACACAAACGCCACCACCCAAAGCTCCCTTCCCCCCCCCCTAAACTCTTCCATCCCCTTACTACCAAACAAACTCTTCCTTCCCCCCAAACCTCCCCCCAAATACCACCCCCCCAAAACCTCTTTTGTATCCTAAGCACTTGGGTATGTATTAATGCACTATAGATAAGCCGGGATAGGAACCCACGGAAGAAGAAGAATATCGGAAGATAAAGAATATTTTCGGCCGGAACTTTATACACCCTGAGTATGTACTCAAAGTTACCCCAGGTCTATCTTCTTCAAAGTTAAAGCACTCGTGATAAGGCAGGATAGGACCCCTCCTCCCTACCCCCCACCGACCCCCTCTCCCCCTCCCTGCTCCACTCCCATTCCCAACCGATAGTGATTGGTTATGATAGCAAATCTAGTATAGTATTTTTGTAGTATTTCCGTGGAATGAAAATGGCTATTTTCCGATATAGGTAATTTCTCAGCTGGCCTCGGGCGGATCGTCGTTATTATTTGATTAACGATTTATAGCGGAATTTATTTTTTATTGTGTCGGTTGTATAACGGATATTGCAAACAAAATTTAACAATGTGGTATCGGCCCTACGATGCATCTGTGTACCGAATGACAAGTCTTAGGTCCAATATTTACATATATGACTAGCGCGCCGGTGGACCGATTTTTCAACCTTTTCTTCTCTTGCCTTGTCCAAATGATGCCTGCATGCCAAATTTCAGCTCAATCGGATATAGAGCTTGGACGCTATCGTCGAGAAATACCCACAAACACACAGAAGTGCGTTCACAATACTTTCCTCTGCCAGGAAAGAAAAAACTCAAAGAGTAGAACATTTTTTTATAAAACATGCTTAAAAGTGAATAAAAACAAGATTACAGCAATGAAAAATTCAAAATGACAGTTTTAATATTTGTTCACGAAAAGAGCAGCTAAAAAGAGACATCGTTATGTATAAAATAATTACAATTTCGAATAATCATAATAAAGAGTAGGTACCTACTTCATTAAAAATAATAAAAAATGAAAAAAATAATTGAAAACATTAACAATCAAATTTAAATAAAAAAGTTAAGGAAAAAATATAATGAAAGTGCATAGATAATATTCGAAAAATATATAAGAACTTTAGCAGTATAAAACTTTTTAGCAGTATAGAACTTAGCAGCATCCTTGACGTGTGTGAAAGTACGAGAAAATAAGCAACATTTGATTAAAAAATTGCTCATTTGTAAAATATCGCAAATATTGTTTATTCGCGATATTTTTTTTCCTATTGCTGGATGGCGCAACGCGCTCAACGATTGTTAAATTTTTAATAAAAACACAAAAAAATATTGTTGAAAATGTTGTAAACACAAAAAAAAACATTTTTTTATATAAAGTATCTTGCGTGCTCGTACTGATTCACCCACTTCAAAGATGCCACTAACAAAAAACTTACCCTACATAGGTATGATTTCGATTAAAGGATAGAATAAAATCGATATTATAATCGAATAAAGCATAATAGCATTGATTTTACTCAATGAGGCGGGGGGTATTCTCGAGGCAGAGGGACGTACGCGAAAACGCAGCACGCCTGCCAAGTCATATCATGTTGACGTCTTGCCTGCGTAAAAAATTGAAGTTCGCAGGGAATTACTTCTATATTAGGGAAAATTATACGCAGTAGTACGAGTCTGCATCAGGAATAAAACCTCTAATCAAAGTCTAATTTTCTGAAAGATCCAGTAACTCCAATAAGCGCATCTACAGATGTCGGATTTCCTGGTCGTAGAGACTCATCCACTCGCATCTTAGCCTCTTCTAAGAAGTAGTCACGGTTTTCCATTATCCGTTTCTGATGTCGCTCTGTAATCAAATCATATATTATATTATTACATCTTTGAAAGGTCTAACAATACGACATAATTATTAGGTCGTATTCTACTGGAAAATCGGTTGTGTTACCCCAAAAGTTTCCCGCAAGTAGCCAAGGACTTGTTGAAAGATTTGAACGTTATGTCAATTTTACACCAGTGGAACTCACACTGTACGACGATGAAACGTGGAATATATTGAGAGTCAACGACGCGAATCGATTTTCAGCGACGAGTGCGGATGTAATGAATGAGGCAAGTAGACAAGCACCCCTGCTAACCCAACCCATCCCCTTCCATTTCAACTCCCCCCCCCCCCCCCCCCCCGCCGACGCCCAATACCGAAGAAGAAGAACATCGGAGGAGGTAGAATATTTTAGGCCGAAACTCTAAGCATCCTGAGTACTTCGTCCATCTTCTTCGAAGTTTAAGCACTGTACAATAGGCGGGATAGAAACTCATGGTAAAAGAAGAATATCGGAAGAAAAAGAATATTTTCAACCGAAACTTTATACGTCCTGGTGCGCCCTCTGGTGGACCGATTTCAACTACAACTCTTACCATTACCGAACGATGCCTGCATGCCAAATTACAGGTCAATCGGATAAAGCGTCTGGGCGATATCGTAGAGGAATTACACAGTCATACAGACACACAGAAGTGCGTCCACACTTCAACCTTCCTTGCCAGGAAAGTACAACCAATAAATGAAATAAAATATTAGAATATATATTTACCACCCAAAATTTCCAACTGTTCTAAGTCTCCCCCAACATTCGATGGTAGCATCCTTGTAGGAATTGATTTGTACAATTCTTCGAGATTGCTATGAACTTTTATCCTGTCCGTTATATCTTTGCTAAGGAAAGATTTGGCAAAATTGACAATCAAGTCCACATATGATGGCGGGCGAATCAGGTGGATTTCGATCAGACGTATGGCAGCAGCGTTCTTGAATAAAAAGTATTTTTTTTAGATATCAACTATCCTGTAATCGGTGATAAAGTAAGTAGATATTACCACTGCGAAATTGACGGCTTTCATGAATACAGTAGGTGATATTTTCGTCAATATGTTTAATGGCGTATGGGACAGGTCCATTATAAGCATTAAACCTTTTTGGGCGCCCTGCAAAATCAAAAATATTGCTCTTTAAGAAATTTTACAAATATGTATATGTTTTAGGAGAGATTGGTTAAGAATCATACTTATGATATAAGGTGGAACTAACGGGCCCTTGCTGAGTTGGCCACGAAGACCCATTCTGTTCAGGGTTGGTCACACCCACAGGTCAACACCCATCCCGCGGCCTCCACGCATAAAGTGTGAGCCCGGGTAGGACACTGGCCTTAGGGCTAGGTTCCTCTAGGAATCAACCTGCTGGCGCTCCTGGACGGTCTGCGCACCGTGGTTTGTATATGTATTTTAAATACATATACAAACCAAACAAATCCTATGAACCTATCCTATGAACCTATCCTATGAACAGTTTGCAATGCTTGCATTACAAATTAACAGAAATAACATGAACACGTTGATAGTAGAAAAAAAATATAATAAAGCTAATAATAATATAACGGTAAGAAAATTAATAATTAAATAGGTTTTTAATAAGGTTATTTGGATAGAGCAAAATATAAGTATGAGTAATTGGATAGTAATATTTATTATACATAATATGATATAATACAATAATCTGTTATAATATAGTAATCATATAATACAGTACATTAGGATGGCAGTTAGTGAAATCTTAAGAAGTAGGAGATAGGCTTGGTATGATCGAGTCTTTTATTAAATTAATGGAATCATAAAATATATCTAATCCTTTACACGATTTATCAAAAACACATTGTTAAACAAGATACTAATATGAGACAAGCTATAAACCCTCATGAGAGATTCACTGCCACTCTTCGTTTCTTAGCATCGGGAATGAAATCTGACTTCTATAATATCTAATTCAATTTTATAAATAATATCTAAATAAAATTGGAATATTTTATCTAAATAAAATCTTCTACAGTTTTTTGTCGATACTGTTTATTTTTTTAAATTCTGAATTTCTATATTTTTTGATGAAATCTATCATTATGACAAGTCCGACACCGCTATGATGACGACGACGACACCGCCATGACAAAAACAAAAACGCAGCACGCGCTGTCACCGCGGTCCGCGAGCGCTGAGAGCGAACTGACGCGTTGGATTGCCGATTGCGCACTCACGGTCAGTTTGGCGCGACACGCCAGTTGGATTATGGTAGCCACGGAAAATATTCGTGGTGCGTCGTCAGTTAAAACTCTGGAGTGACGATTCGACATTCACGATCAAATTTTGGATGCACGCCAGTTCAACTGACGCGAAAAACTGACCGTCAATGCCCAGCTTTAAAGTCCTAAAATTGTAACTGTTATATTATAATTACAATTTTAATTGTTATATTACAATTTTAATTATCAATATTGTTAAAGAAATACTACAATTATTTTATTATAATACCCTATTGTTTTTCACAATTTTCATAATTTCGTCTTTCTGTTTCTAGTCCGCTTCACGGATCTAAATAGGTACGATTCCTCTTTGTTTTATTTGTAAATTAAATTTAATTTAATTTACTAAAATGAATATAACTTCAGTCATTTAATGAAATGTAATAATGGGGAAAACAATAAAATGTTTTCTAATCATTTATCTACCCGAAACCAACTACAGATCTCATATAATAAAAAAAATATTATTATTATTATTATATGTAGCTGAAGTTTGCTACATTTTCAAGAATTTTACTACCAAATATTAGAAATAAGGATAGATCAAAATTTTATATATTAAGCAATCAATTTAAAATTTCCCGGATTTTTTAACCAAATTATTAAAATAGTAATTACTCTACCTCTTCATAAAGTATCTGATCATGTGTGTAGATGAATGACCGCGCTTCTGCAGCGGTATTAAATGCAGAGTAATCTTTCAGCAACTTCATTTGGTTGTAAATGACTTTGTAACCATCTTCCGTGAGCCCAGGCAAAGGGAAGAAATAGCTGAAATTAACGTTATATTGCTAGATTAATAGTGATCGAGAAAATCGTGAGATACCATGTACATGTTAACTGCAATATATGTATGTAATGTAGTATTCTATGAAATACATAAGCATTGAAAATATTGCTTATAGACCAGTCGGTAAAATATGAAATATTTTTCATTTTATACATTGCTTCGGCGTTTTATGGAATTTGTGTAACCTTGTCATTATTATATATTAACTAGCTGACCCGGCGAACTTCGTACCGCCTAACCGTCAATGAATGTCGTGTTACAGATTAGCTGAACTTAATTTATGATTTTATGAAAGTAATACAACGAATACAAAATAAATACTAAATGTACTACTTTATTAAGATAATAACACAAAAAGAAATATAAAACTACAAAAATTAAGTATATGAATCGCGTATCAGCAAGACATGATTGAATTAAACTATTTACATGTTGTGCAGCATGGGATGCACTCGGTTTAATTTTCTTCATTGAAGCACCTTGTGATATACGACATTTTTTTTGTTTTTTTATTAGGCTCAAGAACAAATAAAGCGGATGATTTGTCGACATGTGAACATGCCACGTACAACTGATCATGAATAAAACAGGGATTTATATTTTGTATATTTTTTTTTAAAATTTTATTTTTCGTCAATTTTTTAATTTTTGTTTTTAATAGTCATTCTGCTATTCGGGACGGAGACAAATACAACAAATCAAAAACCATGAATATCGGTCCAGCCGTTTTCGAGTTATAAGTGTTTGAACAAACCCGACTTTGTTTTATATAGATATAGATATATAAAACAAATATGTATGGGATTTCTTTTTTCCGAAAAAATCTAAATGTATGGGAAAATGTTTTTCCTTTTATTTTATTTTTTCTTTAATTTTCCAATGTTTTTAATAGTTATTCTGCTATTCGGGACTGAGAAAAATACAACAAATCAAAAACCATGAATATCGGTCCAGCCGTTCTCGAGTTATAAGTGTTCGATCAAAACCCACTTTGTTTTATATATATATAGATAGATATCATACAAGGCCTAGGTGACCAAGACTCGTAGTTTTACGAAAACTGCAGAGCAGCCCGAAATATTGCTATCATTGTTATAATTTCTGCAATGGAAATTATTGGATGCAGCGGGGCATATTATTATGATTATATTATACACTAGCAGCGTAAGGGTGACGCGTGTATATCATAAGCACTTGTATTTAAATATTACAACTGTTTCGCACTACGTAGGATGTCCAGTTTAGTTTAAACCTGTTGACAGTAAAATTATAAGGAGGCCTCAATCTCTAAATGAAGACATTCCTGAAGTTGAAAAACTTAAAACTCAAACTTTAAAATGAATCTCTTGTATTCTAAATTACCATGTTTAAAATTGTTGATTATGTTTAAAACAAATGATAATATTATATTAATTAATTAAATTCACAATTTTATATGTGCACAGTAAGAAACCTTTTTAGGCTACTTAATTTATTGGTCAATTTAGTTACCTATATATTAATCTATATATTTATTTATTTTACTTATCTATAAACTTAAATATTTTCTTTTTCTTTATTTAATATTAGTTCTTTATTTATATCCACATTTATATTAACATTAAAATTTATAAGAATGAATGAGCAAACGGAATGAATGAGAAAAAAAAAGTAAGTGAAGTCACTATGATTAAAGTGAAGTCTTAAATACTATCACCCCAGAACAGATATACAATCTAGTGGGGTGATAAAATCCACACAAATGCAATCTTATCTGCTTCGCAAAAACAATTGTATTGTATTGGATAATTTTATAAAATAAAATAAAAAATAAAATAACATCAGTGTCTTTTTCGTATTATGTATATTAAGAAAGTCAACTACGTAAATTATAATATACACAAAATATTATTTGTTACTCACTGTAAAGATACTAGCCGTAGTCGAGAACTATATAACGTTATGAACTGTTATGCTGACCAACAACGTAAATAAACAAAAATATTTATGCTATAATAAGATAATAATAGTAAAAGAGCTCACGCCAAAACTTTATGAAATATATCATTCTGTATGTTCGCTGGATCTCTATTGGCAAAAAACTCTGGAATATTTGTTCTGTATGTGTAGTTTAAATCCAATGTTTGTTTCGTCACTTCCGGACTATAAAGACAAGCCGTTAGGTAAGCAATCACATCTTCTTCTGAAAAGTAACAAAAGTACAAATTAACACTGCGACGGAGATCCTCAATAATAACAACAAGGGTTGTCGACTACAACGGGCGAGCCCGTCACCACAGGAAGTTTTAATGATTAGTCGTTCTATCTCCCTGGAGTGAGCGTAGAATACTTGAGGACAAAACAGTCCACTATCTAGCTACGTCACAAGCCCTTAAGAGGCCAACGCCTTAACCGCGAGATAGCCAGGAATGTTACCTGGCGGGCCGACACTCACGCCCTTACTTCCAATTGTGACCAGATTACTCCGGTCTCTCGATTGGTTACGAGTTCGAGGTCGCTTGCGCGGCCCTCTCCCTTACGAAGCGGTGAAACGGTGTATACCGAATCTATCGTGGACCGCAGCGTCCTTTGCCCGGCTGTTCACCCAGAATCGGAAGGCCGATGGTCATTTCAAGAGTAGTCGCCGTAAGGTCCGCAACTACCCCCGCTCTATAGGAAACAGTACTGCTTCCAGACTCCCTCGACTGTTAGTCAGAGTTGGAGCTAATGGGCCCATGATGGGTTGGCCACGAAGACCCATGTGTTCAGGGTCGGTCACACTCACGGGTCAACACCCATCCGACGCCTCCACGCACGGGGTGCGAACC
Organism: Micropterix aruncella; assembly: GCA_944548615.1. Taxonomy (NCBI): domain Eukaryota; kingdom Metazoa; phylum Arthropoda; class Insecta; order Lepidoptera; family Micropterigidae; genus Micropterix; species Micropterix aruncella. Next base: position 30,926,077 of record OX155964.1, on the reverse strand, counting down.
TGGGTAGGACTCTGGCCTTGGTCAGTTTCCCCTGGGAATCAAACCTCTGGCGCTCCTGAACGGTCTGCGCACCGTGCGGCGCAAGACAATCAGGAGCGCCAGCCCGGCTGTGCTAACTTTGTAATATTTATTCATTATTATCTTAGTTGTTTTACGAGATAATGTTATAATGTTATAATATTTCAAATTTCAATGCGATTATTTTACAGTTATTCTTTTTACGATCCGTATAGTAGTTTAAAAGTTATGGTCGTTTTTTCTCAAGGCCATCGACTTCATACGCAAAACTGTCCCGGGCAGAATTTTTTACCCCGCGATAGAAGGGGTTAACAGTTTTACCAAATTTTACCTTTCAGTTGTTTTTTTTAGTTCATCTACAAAATACATTTGTAAAAAATAATATCTCGGTTATTTTTTTTTTCACGCAAAATTACGCTCAATATTACCGGCGCAAGCAGATAACGTCATTTCTGCAGCGGTAGAAACATTTGCAATTCTCAACAATAGTCAATTATATCTCAAACACAGTTAATTTTACTATCACAAAAAATATGTTTATCTTTCAAATGTTAATCAAACTGATTATGCTCAGATTTCAACTTTGGGTTGGAAAAAGACATGAAAAACATGTTTTTTTCCTTCCAACCATGCTTCTGTTAACGGCATTATCTCCGGTCATTAGTCTTGACACTGTTTTTATTTTGAGGTTTGCCTAGTTCAAACTACCATTGCTCGAGCAATGACTAAGATATGTTTGCGAAGGGCGACTTTTCGAGGGCTGTGGTGTATATAATTCTGGACGCGTTCTTCTAGGGTAGTGGTTCTCAAATTGGTCTCCGCGGAATCCTAGGGGACCGCGAAGCGGTTTCTAAAGAACCGCGAAAAATTAAAGCATATTTATTTATATTATACAACTGACTAAACTCCGTCGCTACCCATACCACATCAAGATTCGACCGCTCTCTCTTTCTCGCACGGCACTTCGTCTGGTATTCAGTTTGCCTTCGCTGCCCTTGACATGCGCTTGTCGTAATCTATATCAATAATTAAGCTGAAGAGGTGCAAATAAAAGGTGTTATTAATTGTGAGGGTGCAAATATGTTTTCTGTGAAACTTTTTGTTGGGATTTTTGGATTTAAATGGCACTTTCTTATCTTGATGTTGCAAAAATGGCTATAAGAGTCCTGATTCCATTCGCAACCACCTATGAGTGTGATTCGACATTTTCTACACTACTTACTTACTCTCAAGACAAACTCTCGAAATAAGTTTACGCGACAAATGAAATGAGATTTACACTGGCGAAACAAAGCCCAACATAGAAGAACTAGTTCAGGCAAAACACATGCATCCATCCTATAAAAAAAATAATAATAATAACGACTACATAACATGTCATATTTTATGAATGCATAGTTGTTTGTTAAAAATGTTTTATTCCCTACAATTTTCTTTTTTATTAAAGGGGTCAGTAAGCTATCGAATTATTTTTTAGGGACGTCCACGCAGAAGATTTGAAAAAGTTTAAAAATCGGTGCTCTAGAGCACGGGTCTCCAAACTACGGCCCGCGGGCCAAATCCGGCCCGCCAGTGTCATCAATCCGGCCCGCGACAGCTAATGGCTTATGTAGGTATTGTTGTTGTGATAAGTTGGATAAAAAGACAAAGAATTATAATAACTAGAGTCATTACGCACGACAAAACTATCGACATCGATACTTTTTGGAGCTCCCATTGCACTTCCATTCAAATGATAAGTAAAGAAAATAATGTCAGATAGTGTAACGATTAATGTGTTTACAACATCTTGCATCGCTATTTTGGGAATTAATAACAGGGCCTAGAACACCTTTGGGCTATTGCTTCCAAAAACATAGTAATTATAACCTAAATATATCATTAAATATTGGTGATTCGATACTGCCAATCGCTATGATGCTTTTCTTCAAATATGATGCCAATTTTCATTCCGTAAATACTGAAATTAAAAAAAATGTAATAGTCAATGGAAAAGGGGATGGGGGGTTGATTCTGGACTACTAACTGCATTTCTAGGAGACGGATTTCATAAACGGGTTTGGCCCTTGGAACTTACTGGAGTAATCAGTATGGCCCTAAAGCTGGATAGTTTGGAGACCCCTGCTCTAGCGTACTGGGCATTGCCTTTTCTCTTTTCAAGTTTTAGAACACGGCCTGACATAGCTATGGCCCTTCTGGGCCCAGGAGGGGTTTGATGACCCTTTCGTTACCAGGGCATCTACTCCCTCTATTCCTTATGTATTCTGCTCCCTGCTCCTTATGTGTTCTGCTCCATCTACTCCCTGATTTTCGGTTCCAATGCGAGGATTGCCATGTTGCACGATTACTGTCAATTTATTTTAATATTTTCAAAAGGAACTTCGTTTAGCCAAAAGAGATCCCCACCGAGGCCGAAGCCATAAAAATATACATATGTTTCTCACCTTTAACTTTCGGTAGATGAGGCTGTCCGTGAACCCAGTCCAGAATTTGAAGAACCACATCTTTTCGAATATTTCTATTTTTTTTATACTCCAAGTCGGGTTCATATCGTTTGATAGGCATGGTAGCTCAACTAATGAAAGCACTATTAGAATTAAAATAAAAGAGATATTATGGTACATAATTTAAAACTAGTTTATCTTTTTTATTGGAGTAAAACAGGATTTTCATTCCAAATTAATGAAATAATTATTAGTCCAAGCATTTGAGATTAAAACTTGACGTTTCCGGAAAAATACTAAAGCTTTTTTTAACTGTTTCAGATGTATTTTTGGTCGCTGAATCCGTTTTTCAACTTTGCTACTTCGCCAAAAGTCAGCAAACTTCAGGAGTCGCGAAAAACCGCAAAATTTTTGAACCTATTTTAGTGTTCGCTTATATGTATATCCTTTTATTCTTTTATTAATTATCCTTTTATTCGTTTATTATTACCGCTTTACTAACTAACATTAGATGTCTTTTCTTCAAATTTTCATAACTATGTTGCTAAATATTTTCATTATTTTAACCGAAAGTTTATAAAAATGTTTAGGTACTATGTAACAAATATAAGACTGATATCACTCCAGAACAGACCGTAGTCTAGTGGAGCTGATAAAATCCATCAAATCTGTACTTTCTTCGATTAGCAAACAATGATTAAGTATTTGCTCTTTTCTACACTGTATTATTTATGTCAACATTGTAAATTTTTATTTTGGATATAATTAAATAAATAAAAAAATTAAATAAATAAAAATATCACGAATAATGCATTTTTGATAATAACTATTCAAAGCAAAATAAAGTAGACAAAGTTTGCTACAATTTACATATATTAATTTAATTCCTACTATGTTCCAAACTAGCACTAGAACGCGCTAAAACCTATTACTTTTAGTCAGTGAAAAACGTAGGAAATGCCATTTTGCCATATGCAATTGAAACTAGCCTGGCGAAGCAAATACTGTTCATCCGTGTCATTAGATGTTGTTACTCGACTTCCGCGCTTTTCAACAAGGCAAAGTCAAGCCACTGAAGACTGTTACAAGACATTCCGACCTCCTACCTTAGATTCGTCGGTTTTTCAACCCCAGAGCAACCCCAGAGGAAATTACCGAGGCAGGATAAATATTTTTGGTCTAACCTGGTCCATAGGGCATCAATAGAAGGAAGACGGGATAATTTGAGAAAATTTGGCGAAAAGAGGTAAGAGTGGAGTGCAATTTGGAGTAGAAATGTGGAGGAGAGAGTTGAGTGGAGGGTTAAAATCTATTTTTATGCTAATTAATATGACTTTTAAGCTATTGCATAGCTTTTATCGCGGGCCTAGGCCAGCGCGGCGACCGAATGAAGAAATTTCTTAACGAAAATTAATGATTTTAAACTGATAATTACGTCTAAACGAGTACTGTTTACGATTCGAAAAAAATATATGTTAAACAAGAACATTTTTCTAATATTCTTAGCTTTGAATATTTTAGATTTTGTTTATATTACATAGTGTAATTAATTTGTGAAATTAGGTCTAACCGAACACAAAAACGACTACTACGCAAATACTATCTGGCGTATTATTATGAAACCTGCACCATTTTAAAGATAATTTAATTATCTATCTTTTTATCTACGAATTTTTTTGAATATTTCGTTTTTTTTGCTTTATTGACTAAAAAATTCGTGCGCGGCGCTCTATCGAAAGACGTTTAAATTATTCCGAATCATTTGCTTCCGCAGCCGCAAATGATTCGGAATAATTTCAAGGTTTTCCGATAGAGTGCAGTTATCTGATATCAGAAAAAATAAAATAAATAAATAATTATACTTGCATAAGTTGTTAAAAATGCTATGCAATAGCTTTACCGTGGCAGTCCCCGAGTGCCACACGTATTTTTTTTTAAGCTATTGCATAGCTTTTATCGCGGGCCTAGGCCAGCGCGGCGACCGAATGAAGAAATTTCTTAACGAAAATTAATGATTTTAAACTGATAATTACGTCTAAACGAGTACTGCTTACGATTCGAAAAAAATATATGTTAAACAAGAACATTTTCCTAATATTCTTAGCTTTGAATATTTTAGATTTTGTTTATATTACATAGTGTAATTAATTTGTGAAATTAGGTCTAACCGAACACAAAAACGACTACTACGCAAATACTATCTGGCGTATTATTATGAAACCTGCACCATTTTCAAGATAATTTAATTATCTATCTTTTTATCTACGATTTTTTTCGAATAATTCGGTTTTTTTGCTTTATTGAATAAAAAATTCGTGCGCGGCGCTCTATCGAAAGACGTTTAAATTATTCCGAATCATTTGCTTCCGCAGCCGCAAATGATTCGGGATAATTTCAACGTTTTCCGATAGAGCGCAGTTATCTGATATCAGAAAAAATAAAATAAATAAATAATTATAATTGCATAAGTTGTTAAAAATGCTATGCAATAGCTTTACCGTGGCAGTCCCCGAGTGCCACACGTATTTTTAAATTTTCAATAAAGTTCGCCTATAAATATATACCATATCTGTGCCCATCCCTTAAACTGTATGTAGCCAATTTCGGCCCTCCTTCCCCCCTGCCATGTCCTCTGACATGATATCTTATTGACTTTCGGCCATGTACCGTCGGAACCAGCCTAATCAACCATCTTTTCACTTAACACCCCAACAAGCACAAAAGCCATAAAAGAAACGCCGAATATAGCTTTAAGCTGATTGGAAGTCATGTAAAGGTGTTCATATTAACTCTCAGCTATGAAGGGTGTCATTTAAAGCAATTTGGCTTATATTACCTTTTAGTCATATAGTTTTGTCGTATAAAGGTTTACTTTGTCGTATAAGGGATTAGCCATTAGGAATTCTATGTTTGCGACGACAAATGATCATGCAGTTTCTTTTTGTTACCATTCTATTATCATTTCAAGGCATTACCCAACTAGAAGTTGTAATAAAGTGTCAATTGGAGTCACTTTGATAGCCGCTGACTATGTACGGGTGCCACAGCAAGCGCTATAAGTGCTTTATAAGCGCTTATTCAGCTTTCTTATATCACCGAAGGTAGCCATTATGACCGCTATTCAGCTAAAAACCGTATAAAATGCGCCTAATCCGGTGGTGGTATAGACGTTATATAAACGTTTACATGACTGTTATATTACCAGTTATTGTGACTAAAAGCTGTAGCGATACCGTTTCCGTGACCTTTATATAGCCAATTTGTGCTACTTGGGGGGTTTTCAACAACTGGCAGACTCCCTGAGCTCACAGACGTTTGTGAAAGCGCTAAATGTTACCTAAGCAAATCATAATATGAATGATTTTCGGCATATATGTAAATTTCAAAGCGCGGCTTCACCGCATTTTTTACTTTTTCCCTAAGTGACAAAGAGCTCAATTTTTGAGCGCGCTCTAACGCAGGTTTGGAACATCGTAGGAGTTAAGTCAATACATGCAAATTATAAAAAAATGTATGAACGTTAATTTTGTACTCGATATTCATTATTAAAAATGTACCGTTCGGCAGTTTTAAGCAAAAAACTTAGCTCACCTCTGGCGAGGTGGCAAAGTTGAAATTCGGAGTCAGCGACCAAAAATAAACATAAACCCGTTAAGAAAAATTTCCGGATTTTTTTGTGAGACAACTCCAATATGCTTGGACTATATCGCTGTATTTAATTTACCGCTGACATTTGAGATTGTCGAGAGAATTATTCGATATCAAATATATTCACATAAATTAACTCTAAATGAAACTATGAATAGGAGCCTGTTGATACTGATGTTTCCATTAGCTAATTAATTTATTTTTTATTTATTTTATTTATTTATAGTATTACACAAGTTCGTTTGTACAGTTTACCATATCATGTTGTATATATATATATATATGAGACGTTAGCAAAAAACTGATTCTCGAGGAGATAGAGTAAGGAATAAAAGTCGCCTAACTAGGCCAGGGCCTGTTCTAAGGCAGACTTTATAAATTGCAAATGCAATTAGCTTAAAATAGATGTGTGAGAATGGCCACCCTTCACTAGACTCCTATTGCTTGTGAGCGAAGGGTGGTTCTCAGCATGAAGGTTGCTCCGTAAATGAGAGTCGTAGATGTCCGTGTAGAAGAGTTTATTCGGAAGTGAGTCGAAGTCGCCAGTTCTTAAGAGCCCTATCACATATTTTTTCCAGAAAGGCAAGAAAAGTGGATTTTTGGCGTTCTAATTCCAAGAAATGAAGAGATTTCTACAAACTTTAATTACTGAATTACCTGGACCATTTCTTGATGTTGACCATAGCGGCCTTTAATTTTAGATATAACGAATATTATTTACTTATTCAGCCCATTTTCCGAAAGTCGTTATTCGTAAAACGCTCGGAAGGCAAACTTTGAGCTCCTTAATACAGTAATATCACTACAACGAAAACCGTATACTATTTTTTTTTATGTCCGTCATGTATTCTTGTTGACCATAGCGGCCTTATTTTTTCGTTTTTTGACCACATATCCAAGGTATACATTACTTACAATTACACAAAATTTAAAAAAAAACTTCCTGTATCATTCTAATTTTCTCAGAAATAAAATAAGATTCTTATATAATACTTATACTATATTAAAGTTCACTCTTTTAGCAATACGACATAATATAAATTATTGTCATTAGAAAGGAGAAAACACTGCAAAAAACAATTAGAAATTGTGTATATATTTGCTTGCGCAAGAGAAGAGCGCTCAGTGCCGCGGTTTTCTCCCAGGGTTGAATAGTTATTTATTTATTTATTTATTTATTTATCCTATCTTTTATAGTTACATCCAAAAAAAAATGCGTTCATTTTTTAAACTCATTTTAAAAGAATACCTACGCTATTTTGTAATAGGCCTCTTAACGCCTTGAGTTGTGTTCGCCGTTGTGTTGTAGTGTGGGCGCGAGGTGAAGCCGTGGCGGTCCGTGTGTAGACGAGGAGCGAAGTGTGTAGTCGAGATATCTATCCACTGAGGGGACGATGTGCAGAGCGCGGTAACTGTCTGCCGAAGTAATGATGTAGTAGGGCAACGGCCTGCCAAAGGAATGATGTAGCACGTGACAACTGTCTGCCAAAGGAATGATGGAGATCGAATGCAATGTACTGCGTTTTATAGGGTGATCGGTGATGCAATAGCTACGAGTGGGGCGACGCATGTGTCGCTAACCTGGGCAATATTTGCCAAATTTAGCTGGAAATTAACTGCAGCTGCGCGTCCAAGTTTGAGCGAGTCTGCAGTTTTCTGTTCTGTGAAATTGACTTGTTTGTTGTGGGTATGTAGGGCCGTAGGCTCCTACAGATGTATAAAATCATTTTTTAAAACTGCTTATTATAAAAGAAAGCATAAATGGTATGTATACAAAAACTACCAACTTGGATTATGCCCGTGCTAGGCTACATTATTTTCATTTACATTTTAGTTTTTCTGTGTGCACGATTTGAAATTCAATAAAAATATATTTTTTTAAGAATTAATTACTATAAAACATTGACTTTGCTTACAAATATAACAGAAACCGAATGACAAAAACCTTAACCTTATGCTTATTTGATTCTGTCACCCAACTAGGACTAGCCCGGTCTAGGGTGGACAGGGCTATAATATTACAATAAAGTACGTCAAAGTTTTAGAAAATACTCATAAAAGTAAACTGCCTCAAAATTTGGTTTTCAAAAAAAAACAAATGGCAATTCTATTATAAAATCGGCATTCAGTAGACCATAGCATTCCGTGAAATAGAGTGTGACAAGTGGAATAGACTTAAAACTAAAATAAAGTTATAGGCAAAAAAAGAAAGTCATAAGAAACATATTAAAAAGGCCTATAATATTTAATATATTGTAAGAAAAATATATTCAATACATTAAAACCTAGTCCAAATAAGTAGAATTCATTGTCAAAATAATATATAACAACAAAATTTAAGAATTTTTGGTCATATGGTCAATCTATAAAACAAAGTCGGGTTTGTTCGAACAATTATAACTCGCTGGACTGGCAGGACCGATTTCCATGGTTTTTGATTTGTTGTATTTATCTCCGTCCCGAATAGCAGAATAACTATTAAAAACATTGGAAAATTAACGAAAAAATAAAATAAAAGAAAAAACATTTACCCATACATAATGTTACCGAAAAAATAAAATAAAAGAAAATTTTCCGAAAAAACAAAATAAAAGGATTTTTTTTTTCCGAAAAATAAAAATTAAAAAAAACATTTTCGGACAGTCAGACGTACGACTACGACAACGATTAGGGTTCCCTTCGGGTTCGCAACCCAACAAAAAAAAGTCTCTTCTAATTTTATTAAGAATTTGAAAGTAGCAAACCAAATTAAAAGGTATGGATATGGCTATATGGATAGCAAACCACATTAAAAGCAAAAGAAAACTCCATCGAACCTGGATTCATGCAACATTGTTCGCTAGCGCAGAAGAAGTTTCGCATTATCTGGCAACTGGTATCGCATTCGTGGGGCAGTGGAACCGTTAAGCAGAGGATATTCAAAATATTTCCATAAATAAGCTATATTTTCAGCTAAATTTAGCCTTGAAAGATACATTGCAGGGATAGTCTTAGGATGACCCAATGGATATTTTAACCGACTTAAAAATGGAGGAGGTTATCAGTTCGGTTGTATTCTTTTTAATGTTTGTTACCTCAGAACTCCGTCATTTATGAACCAGTATTTATTTTTTTGTTGTTCCAAAGAGTTTGTATCTCATTATCATATTTTTTGAATGCCCTTCGTATATTAATAGGAAACTGAGACCACGCCAAACGCAGCCGCCTAGTTCACCCGGCTCTGTAAATCACGTGCCGTTGGCGACAATCAATTTTTTGTTAGTTTAGGTCTCAGCAAGGGCTGTTAAAAATCATAAGGAAACGGTTTCTGGCGCCGCCGTCGACAGCTGTGATTTTAATTTAGAGAGCGTCCCCAGCAAGCCGACTCCCCTAACTAAATTACGACAATTAGTTAACGAACCGTGAGAGGACAGACATTGAAAACGAGATGACTGCCCGTTTGCAGCGGAGCTTTTGCTCCTGCCACCCGTAGAAATAGCAACTATGTATATCGCTAAGGCGACGGCCTGGAAGTGACTCGTAACACTTGAACCCGTCTTTGATTTAATCGGGCACGGTAAATAGCATGGTTTTATTTCGTGCAAGACACAAACACGTGTCTATTGTGATTTTTATCGAAATGATTCGGAAATCGAGGTGACATTTATACTATCAATGACCGACTTTTGTACAGTTTTCGATTGGAAACTTATGCGGGGTAATATAAAAAGGTTTAAACACGATTTACCGCGTGAATTTTGTAGCACTTGACGTTTGGGCGATGTTGCAACCGCCGTTGTCCAGAGTAGACTGATTCACGCAGACTGATTCACGCAGTCCGCTTACTAAAACGAATGCACACGGTAATTTCGTTTTTAAACCTTTTTATAATGTCAAACAACCGCGATTGTCTTAGATTTCGTATGCGGGATGGTTTTAGTACCCAAATTAAAAATAAATTATTTTGTTTAAAATGTGACTTTATGGGGTTTCCGAAATGGCCGATTCAACTGTTCTTGAGGTGACACAATATAGGTAAGTAATTAATAAAGGGAGAGGAATGGTATATATTTTATTTAATGGAATTTCAATAAAATATAGGAGAATTAATGGTGGGATTTAAGGATACACCTAGCGTGTCGACTTGCCACTTACTCAAGAGCATCACATTGCTGTCAATCTATCCATCATTATGGATTGATCCACGTGGTCAAATGCCTTGCAAAAGTCAGGAAATTTACATCAACCCGTTCGAATGTCGGTTGGCTATAAGAAATTGCTAGGCAACAAGTCCCGCCTTTGTGAACCATTTATTCAAATAAATAAACAGTTTTTGTATTGTATTGAATATATCTAAACTTTGAAGTAAATATGCTTGGCATATTATAACGTTTATGACATAACTAGCATGATTTTTTATCGAGCAGAATGTGGGCGGGTCGCAAGTATGACGGGATGGAAAGTGCAGGCTGTTGTGCTCGAGACGATACGGATTATCTATACCACACTCTGTGATCATATTCAGGAATATCACATTCGAGATTTTTCTCCTTTCTTCTGATGATTCTGTCATAGAATTATAGTTCGACTTCATATTATTATGTTAAAAGTTCAGGCACATTAATAATAAAACGCTTTGAAGCAATATCTTACAGCTAACCTTAACCTAATGGGAAAACATGCTATGAAGTAAAAAAAACTTGTATTAAAATTACCTGTAAATGCAGTCGCTTTTATAAGTGATTTTATAACATTTAAATCCAGCAGAAAATGATACATAAATATTTAAAAATATTGTGCGTGTCAGCTCCGACGCCCGACTGGAGGTCACTCTTTAAGTGCGATTGTCATTGAATATACAATGGACAAAGGGGGTAAATTGATTGATTGATTGATGGATTGATCGATCGATCAATCAATCAATCATCAATCATCACCCACCAATCAATCAGTCAATTAATCATCATCAATCAATCATCAATCAATCATTAGCAATCAATTGTCATCAATCAATCATCTTCAATTAATCACCATCAACTAATAATAATCAATCAATCATCACCAATCAATCATCATCAACCAATCATCATCAATCAATCGTCATTAATCATCATCAATCAATCATCGTCAAATAAATCTACCATCATCAATAAATCATCATCAACCATAATCAATCATTATCAGGCAATCATTATCAATCATCAACAATCAATCATCAATCAATTATCATTAATCATCATTAATCAATCATCATCAATCAGTCACCATCAATCAATCGAGCACAGTAGGTTGTCTGAGAGGTCGCCGTGAGCTGATAGAGATTGAACCTACTTATGAGAAAACTCGGAGCTGCCTTTTCCAAGATTCTGAAGAGCAAACCGAGGACCGAGCAACTGAGCAAACATTAATAAATACAAACGGAGCTGCCATTTGTATTTATTAATTGTATCATTAATCAATCATCATCAATCAGTCACCATCAATCAATCGAGCACAGTAGGTTGTCTGAGAGGTCGCCGTGAGCTGATAGAGATTGAACCTACTTATGAGAAAACTCGGAGCTGCCTTTTCCAAGATTCTGAAGAGCAAACCGAGGACCGAGCAACTGAGCAAACATTAATAAATTGTAATGTCTTCCGAGACGTATAATCTTTCAACTGGCAATTTACTTGAAGTACATAGACGTATTCTTCTGCAGCAATATTCTCTTCTTTCGCGTCATATGAATGCCTCTGTAAATATGATCTCTTTCGATTTTCGCTTTAATGAAAATTGAATATGCACAGAAGCAAAGTTAACAGTAACCGTAGAACACACTCCTGGGCGGCCTTTTCTGATATAAAATCTCCTTGTAGCGAAGGGAGCAAAATTAAACGTAAATAATTTCCTTTCGCGCAAAAGCGAAGAGGGAATAGGAGAAGCGGGTAAAAAGGCGTGCATGCGAGTGCATCGCAGAGCGCGCTTACGCCACGGGGTGCAAGCAAAGAAGGCGGGTAGGTCGGAGAACAGTTCATGCATGAAGATGCGAATTAAGAGAAGGTAAAAAGAAGTGTGTTTGGTTGCTGAGTCAGTGATCCGAGTAAATTTAATAGCGAGTCGTTAGCAATGCCCCTTACTGTATCCATTAATTATATACAGTACTAGTGGAACATTACCCAGTGTTGCCCAGGCGGCGTTTATGGCCGGTCGTGGCAATCGGTAGAACGGTATAGAATGTGATGTGCAGCAGCGCCATCTAGTGGCGAGTTACATCAAAGTCGATAGCGTGATGGGGAATGGAGGGGGGGTCAAAATGTATATATCTGCCTTCATCTCGTTTTTTTCTGCGTGTTCACAATACTTTATTTACCTCCTCGTCGCTTGGTAGACCGGAAAAAAAACAAGAAAGAAAGAATCTGGAATTTGCAATCTGATACTAAGAAAGAAACTGGATAAGGCATCATCTTATTCATCTTTTTCTAAGACGCTTCTAAGACGATCCCCGAGATCCTAAGACGTCTTAGGTCTAAGACGATCTAAGGTCCCCGTCCTATCCTAAGACGGTCGATCGGATGTTCCTTAAAAAGAAATAATTTTTAGATTAATAAAAATAGGCAACGTTTTAAAGAAATAAAAACCTTTTGGAACCATATTTCATTCAGACAATACTCTCGGACATACGGTATATCGGAAGCCCACACATACGGATAGATATTTGCATGCAAGCTCACACCATCATCCCTACCATCTATGTTCTGTGCAAACGTCGCTCGTGAATCGAGCACGCGATCTATGCGACGCTGAGCATTTTCCGAAGGAGATGGAACATGTCAATGATGTCCTTAGGAAAAATGTATACGGAAAATATCACGAGTCACGCACACGATCTAATATAGACGAAACTCAGAAACCGAGCAGATCAAGAGCATTCTTACCATACGTCAAGGGCGTGACAGATCGAATAAGTAAGATGCTAAACAGATTCGATATTAAAACGATCTTCAAACCGACCCAAAATATAGCTCGATTTTTGAGGCCTGTAAAGGATGTAATACCACTGCAAACCCCGGGTGTGTATAAAGTCGACTGCAGTTGCGGTCTAGCCTACGTTGGACAAACGAAACGGCCCATAGCCACGCAACTGACAGAACACATCAAAGCTGTTAAAAACGTTCAGCGAGAAAAATCGGCGATCTGCGAACATATATTGGATAGCGGAAGTAACCACTGGATGCAGTTTCAAATTCCCATTGTGCTATCCAAAGAACAATTCTACTTTCCTCGCATGATCCGGGAAGCCATTGAAATAAGAAGAACCCCGAACTTCAATAGAGACGACGGCTACAAACTCCCTTCTACGTGGAAACATCTTCTTAAAATGTTTCCGCCGCCGAACGCCGAACGCAAAGACGCAAAACAGGATACAGTGAGTGTTGTGTGCAAGACGGATTTTCAAAATTCCCGCGCTCCGAGCCCGGCCCCCCACCACCATTATAACCCTTCGTTTTCTATCCTATTTATAATGTCAACAACCGCGATAGTCTTCGGTTTTACATATTTCATTTGGTTTAAAATTGTATTGGCCAAATTTATTCTGCATTTACTATTACCTGTATTTTTAAATATTTTATAATCATCATTTGCTGCCTTCAGGTGCGATAAATTACGGTCGCTATATAAGGAAATACAGTTATTGTTTATTATTGGGTGTCGCGTTAAGAATAAAAAAAATAAATAAAAAAGAAACGACACTTCTAAAAAGGTCAAAATGTCTTTCTTGAATAAAAATAATATATCTAGAATAATATCTTTCAGAACAAAATTGTGTTGTAACCAAAATCCATTAATGAAATCACACCTTTAGGCTTAACGACTCGGGACACTGAAAACCTAATTAAGGAAACAGTTCCTAAGTGCATTTCATAAAATTTTTGCTTTCTAATACGGAAACGCCAGCTGTGCTCATTAGCAAGTCTTATAACGATAGGTTACGGTAAATTCCAAAACAAACGTGTTGCGACATCCACGCCTGCTTACTACTGTTCATGTGCTTCAGATTTGCATAACGGATCACTGGACCTGCAAAACTATCTTTGTATATATATTGTTTACTTATATTAAAAAACCTTTAAGATTATTCGCTTATTTCTAAGTGGAAGCGTTAGTAAAGTAGGATTAAAATATAAAAGAAGATATGTACATTAAAATAGGCTCTTATAATATACCGTAGAATACCATTATTACTATCAATCTCATTAATGTATGTTTTGATTAATAATTAAGCTTCATAATGTATAATTTTAAGAATTATAAATATGTTTTAGAAATAGAAATATAAATTAGAAATATAAGCGACCACTATCGGTCAATATCGAAAACACGGCCAAGCCTCTTAATGACTAAGCTCATTAAGCCGGCCAATCGTAGCAATACGAGCCGTTGAATTATATCCCCACTCCTCATTAAACGGCTATGAGCCCCACCTCGACCCGCTGGCTAGGTAGCCGAGGTCCCGGGAGGGGAACGGGTCAGTGGTTAACAACAGCCCGTACGGTCAACATCACCGAGAGTGACTAATATCAACTTTGTGCGCGTCATACAATTGTAAACATTCTTTATGTCACCCGGTTATTAGTCTTGTGTAAAATAACCTTAAGTTCGGCTTTATTTAAAAACCGTTAGTAAATAAAATCGAAATTGCGCCGCAAAACGCTAGTTTTATTAGCAAATATCACCAAAACATCTCCGAGAAGCCATCTGGAGTCCTGCCGCCCGACGAACAAACCTTGACCGATCCCGCATAATAACCGGCCCGATTCAAGTTGATCTCCGACCTGCAGCGACGACAAGACCCTTCATCGAGAGACCAAGGTGAGCGTTTTTGTATTAAAACTGCATCACATGTACCTACGACTGCCACAACAAAGCCAATAATTTAGATTTATTGGGCAAAGAACTTCAGCGAGCAAAATCCACATCAAAACTGGGAACAACTGTGACCGGATTTACACCCGGCTCATACCCAACTGCCACAGTTTCGAACCACACGGAAACTGTACGGTGACTGACAGGATCGCCGTCGAAACGAACGAACTAAAATTTCGTTTCTTCCCGTCGTTGATCTGGCCGATCGCGACGGCAGCCTGTGGACCCTCGACCACAATATTGAGGCATTCCACCAACTAGTCTGCGACAACCATCGCAGAACTGCCGCGGTGTGTGTACTTAACCGACCCATCCCGAGACTTAAAGAAGTCCCGACGATTTGCCGGCACATACCATAAAGCTGGTCCTTCGAGACGGATTTTGAAAAAGCGAAAAATAGACCGCTTGCAAAATCGCTGAATAAGATATGTCGACGAAAAATACGCCGTCCAGAAAAAGCCAGCGAATTGCTGACAAGAAGATGGACGGAGGCGCGGAAGCAGCTCGCGACCGAAGCACAGAATCGGTAGCGACCTTAAAACGACCGTCATCGCGGGCGACATCGACTACCAGTCGCAGATCATCAAGATCCAGCGCGACTACGGTAGCAAGACGGCAGCTCGAAGCAGAATTACAAGCCGCCGACGAACGGGCACGCCTGAAGGCCGACGCCGCCGTGACCGCAGCGAAAGCAGAAGCAGCCGCCGCCGCCGCCGCCGCCGCCGCCGCCGCCATTGAACAACAAATTAAACTGGAGTTGCTGGAGGAAAAATTGGCGCTTAAAAAACTGCTCATCGAAGCAGAAGTCCAAGGAGAATTAGACCAAGAATACGACGACGGCAGCAGCGTCTCCGAAAGCCGGATAGCACCGCACATCAGGATTGCAGCATCGAAAGCGTCCGTTCGCCGCACCACGGCGTGGCTGAACACGCAGTTCGAACCTCATCCAACGCAGCCTACCCAGCCGACAGAGGAAGAAGAAAAAATAGAACAGTGTCAGGACGAAAAAATAGTGCAGTGTCAGGACGAAAAAATAGTGCCGTGTCAGATCGAAAAAATAATGCCGTGTCAGTACGAAAAAATAGTGCCGTTTCAGAACGAAAAAATAGTGCCGTGTCAGAACGAAAATATAACGCCATGTCAAAATGTTAATTTTAGTACTGTGCCCCATCCGTCAATGACATATCATGCCCGAGCAAACTTGCTTAAAGACCTCCCGAAGTTCGCAGGTGATAGTCGAGAATGGCCAATCTTCGTGGCGCTCTATGACCAGGGGACATCCGCGTGCGGCTTTAGCGATGCGGATAACCTCGTCCGACTGCAGCAAAGTTTGCAAGGCGCGGCACGGGAAGCGGTGCGAGCGATGCTGATCGACCCGCGAAACGTGCCGGACATCAGACGCGCGCTGGAGCGTCGATTCGGCCGACCAGGTGCCCGAATTACCGAACTCCTGGACGAGGCAGCGAAAACACACACCATATCGGTAAGTGATCCGTTATGTAAACTTGTGGAGTTTGGTACAGTAGTCTGCAACGTGGTGCATTCTTTGAAAAATATGGGACACGCAGCATATCTGACAAATCCACATTTATTAAAAGAACTTGTAAATAAATTGCCCCAGCATCTTCGCCTTCAATGGTTCTCAGCAGTAAAAAACGAGCACCCGACATTGTTAGAATTTGCAAATTGGGTAGAAAATATAGTAGATGCAGCTTCGTTAGAAGAGTCGTTGCCTACCACTCAAAACATAAACAACAATCGAAATCGTAATTTTTCGAACAATCGAAATCAGAATTTCTCGAAAAAACAAACATACGTCACAAACGAAAACAAGCCGCCCACCTGTTTTAAATGTAAAAAAGACAATCATACTACACCTGAGTGTAAATTTTTGCTGGCGCTGACCATCAATGAACGATGGAATTTTGTAAAAAAAGAACATTTGTGCATTAGATGCCTTCATAAAAGCCATCAGTTAAAAGACTGTAGGAAAAATAACAAATGCGGCAAAGAAGGGTGTCAACAACCTCATAATACGGTATTACACTCTCCCAAGCAAAAAACCTCCGAAAATAATAACACGTCATCGTCCGGGAGCCCAACTCCCTCAAACACGACCATGTCCGGGAGCCCATCTCCTACAAACGAAGCATCGACTTCAAAAACAGTTGCTAATACATGGCACGACACAACTGAAATACTTCTTCGAGTGGCCAAGGTAGAAATTCGCGGCCCCAACGGGTGTTTCAGTACCCTAGCGTTATGCGATGAGGGTTCCTCTATCACCCTACTCGAAGAAACAGTAGCCGATAAAATCGGAGCCGATGGCCCTAAAAGTCCATTGCACTTGGTAGGCGCATCTGGCATGACAATTAAAAACGGGTCTACGCGCCGCGTAAATTTGGAAATTCGCGCCGCAAATAACAATAAATTTTATCCATTAAAAGATGTAAGAACCGTTAATAAATTAGACCTTCCAATACAAAAATTCAGCGCTAAAGACATGATGCAAAGATGGCCGCATTTAAACAAGGTTCCACTTTGCGACGTAAACGGTCGTCCGACATTACTAATCGGTATTGACCACTGGGATCTCTTTGTACCTCGCACTATTAAGGCAGGTGCGCCAGACGGACCTATAGCGACATCGTCACGGTTAGGGTGGACTCTTGGCGGCGCCTCGGGTAAGGCCGGAGCCACACGCGACCACGCGACCCATTTAACTGCGTTAAATGAAGAAGAAAGAGTAGATGAGTTAGTCCGCGAATATTTCAATATCGAAGACCTAGGACCCCATTTACGAAAACATAAACAAGTAACAAACGCCCGCGCTGAACAAATTCTCCAGTCATCTGCCAATCAGGTTAACGAGCGCTGGGAAATCGGTCAGTTATGGAAATCCGACCATACCGACTTACCGCCGAGTCGCGACATGGCCGAACGCCGCCTACTTTCGGTAGAGAGGCGACTGGCAAAAAACGATTCTACCGCGCGACAATACTGCGATAAAATTACAGAATTTATAACGAAAGGTTACGCCGAGAAATTAACTAAAAACGAATGTCAGCTAGAAAGCTCAAAAATTTGGTATTTGCCACACTTCCAAGTTGAAAATAAAAATAAACCGGGAAAATTGCGCCTAGTCTTCGACTGCGCGGCGAAATCAAACGGTGTCAGTTTAAATGACCATCTACTGTCAGGACCCGACTTATTAAACCCGTTAATGGGAGTTTTATTTAAATTCCGACAGGGAAAAATAGGCTTTACCGCGGACATTCGGGAGATGTTTCTCCAAGTAAAACTAAAAAATGACGACTCGCAAAGTCAACGTTTTTTATGGCGAGACCTAGACACCAACAAAGAACCTGAAGAATACCGAATGAAAGTAGTACTTTTCGGCGCTACTTCTTCCCCATGCTTAGCTCAATATATAAAAAACCGTAACGCTGATCGTTTCGAAAGTGCCTATCCGGAAGAAGTAATAAATATAAAAAATAATTTTTACATGGACGACTACTTAGGTAGTACGGACAACGTAGAGTCCGCCGAATCATTAATAAAAAACGTAACACACATCCATAAAACCGGAGGATTCGACTTAGTAAACTGGGCTAGTAGTAACCCACATACTCTCAAAACTATACCCATAGAACACCAATCGAAAGCCAGCGTCACGTGGACAAATCCCGAAGATAACGTCGAGCGCATTTTGGGCTTACGTTGGGATCCTAAATCCGACACACTTGCTTTCGACACCAATTTTCGAAAAATACCCCCCAATTTAATAAACGGTGAAACAATGCCGACTAAACGCCAGACGCTTCAGATCATTATGAGCGTTTTTGATCCCTTAGGACTACTGGGACCCCTTGCCGTAAAGGCAAAAATCTTGCTGCAACATATATGGTTGCAAAAGGTAGAATGGGACCAAGTAATTGGCGAAAGCGCCTTTACAAAATGGAAAGTGTGGCTCGCGGAACTCAAATACATCAAAAACTTTAAAATTCCAAGGTGCTACCAGGCCGAGGGCGATCTAATAGGTAGTACACAACTACACGTTTTCGCCGACGCGAGCGAGAAGGCCTACGCAGCCGCGGCATATGTTCGTTATATTGCCGCAAACGGACAAACCTGTGTGGCCTTCCTAGCCGGTAAAAATAAAGTTGCGCCATTAAAAACAATGTCTCTGCCGCGGCTTGAATTACAAGCCGCTACACTAGCTAGTCGATTAGCCAAATTCGTAATTGAGCAACACACGTGGAAATTTGATGAGGTGTTTCTTTGGAGTGACAGCAAAACCGTGCTATCATGGATCCGTTCCGACCCTCGCAAATTCCAAACCTTCGTTGCGCACCGGCTCGGTGAAATTGACCAGCTGACCCAACTTAGACAATGGCATTGGGTGCCGTCGAAGGAAAACCCAGCTGACTTAGCGACTCGAGACACGGTTAGCGAAGGTTTAACCAATATAACTCAGTGGACATCAGGACCGACCTTTTTAAAACAACCACCTAGCGAGTGGCCCCGCGACACGCAAAATCCTACTGAATTTGAAACACAAGAAGAACTAAAACATACGGTACATGTGAGTAGGGAGCCTGCGCCGAAACCGCTTATCGATATAACGCGATTTTCACAACTTAACCGCCTCATTCGCAGTACCGCATGGGCGCTCCGTTTCGTAGATAGGTGTCAGAAAAAAGGTACGAATGAAAACTCCCTCTCCGCGTTCGAAATGACTCGCGCAGAACTTCATTTGATAAAAGGTGCCCAATTAGATGATTTTAAAAACGAAATTACTGCTATACGGTCAAACATACCTAATAAGAAAAACACAAAATTACGCCATTTAAATGCATATCTAGATGACGAGGGCCTTTTGAGAGTAGGCGGACGCATAAACGCGATCCAAGGCGTGGCACTCCAGGTTAAAAAACCCCCCATCTTAGATGCCAAACACCCCTTTACGAAACTTTTAATACAACATCAGCATGAGGCAGCTAACCATAAAGGACGAGAATTCGTAGCTAATGAGCTTCGCCAAAGCTACTGGATTCTTCGTCAACGAGGTGCTATTCGACAAGTCACTTATGACTGTCAAAAATGCAAACTCGACAGAGCCAAACCAGTTCCCCCAAAAATGGCAGATCTTCCCGGTCTGCGGTTAGAGCACCACATACGCCCCTTCACTAATATCGGCCTGGACTTCTTTGGACCGATTGAGGTGGCAGTCGGGCGACGTAAGGAGAAAAGGTACGGTGCTTTGTTCTGCTGCATGAGCACCCGAGCCGTCCATGTCGAAATCACCAATAGTTTGACAAGTGATTCGACTATGATGGCCATCAAGCGCATGTGTGCAAGACGCGGAGTACCTTCGACAATATTCTCCGATAATGGCACCAGTTTTCATGGGGCTAATAATGAACTAAAAACTGCTCTAAAAAACCTCGACTGGGACGACTTAAAAAACCAAAATTCCATAAAACGAATCGAGTGGAAGTTCAACACCCCAGCCGCCCCTCACATGGGAGGGTTCTATGAACGTCTCATTCAAGCGGTAAAAAAGGCCTTTTATGCCACATTAAAAGAAAAGCTTCCCCGCGAAGAGACCCTTCTTACATTAATGGCCGAAGCGGAAAACTCCGTCAACAGTAGGCCACTATTGTACGTGTCTCTTGACAGTCAAGATGACGAAAGCTTGACCCCGAACCACTTCCTGATAGGATCATCATCTGGACGCCTCAATTTCGGCGTAATAGACCCAGAGAGCTTCTGTCTGCGGAAACAATGGCAGATTTCGCAGATTTTGGCCAACCATTTCTGGAACCGCTTCGTTAAGGAATACTTACCTACCCTAGCAAAGCGGTCCAAATGGCACGAGGAGGTTCCACCAATAAAGGAGGGTGATTTAGCCTTTCTGGTAGACCCGCAATTCCCTCGTAATACATGGTTGAAAGGTATTATAACAAAAACGTTCCCAGGGAAGGACGGGCAAGTTAGGACTGTGACAATACAATGCCGCGGGAAAAGCTATCAACGACCCGCGACGAAAATAGCTATTATTAACACTCCCGAAAAACGGTGAATAAATAGGTTTATTCACGGAGGAGGGAATGTCGCGTTAAGAATAAAAAAAATAAATAAAAAAGAAACGACACTTCTAAAAAGGTCAAAATGTCTTTCTTGAATAAAAATAATATATCTAGAATAATATCTTTCAGAACAAAATTGTGTTGTAACCAAAATCCATTAATGAAATCACACCTTTAGGCTTAACGACTCGGGACACTGAAAACCTAATTAAGGAAACAGTTCCTAAGTGCATTTCATAAAATTTTTGCTTTCTAATACGGAAACGCCAGCTGTGCTCATTAGCAAGTCTTATAACGATAGGTTACGGTAAATTCCAAAACAAACGTGTTGCGACATCCACGCCTGCTTACTACTGTTCATGTGCTTCAGATTTGCATAACGGATCACTGGACCTGCAAAACTATCTTTGTATATATATTGTTTACTTATATTAAAAAACCTTTAAGATTATTCGCTTATTTCTAAGTGGAAGCGTTAGTAAAGTAGGATTAAAATATAAAAGAAGATATGTACATTAAAATAGGCTCTTATAATATACCGTAGAATACCATTATTACTATCAATCTCATTAATGTATGTTTTGATTAATAATTAAGCTTCATAATGTATAATTTTAAGAATTATAAATATGTTTTAGAAATAGAAATATAAATTAGAAATATAAGCGACCACTATCGGTCAATATCGAAAACACGGCCAAGCCTCTTAATGACTAAGCTCATTAAGCCGGCCAATCGTAGCAATACGAGCCGTTGAATTATATCCCCACTCCTCATTAAACGGCTATGAGCCCCACCTCGACCCGCTGGCTAGGTAGCCGAGGTCCCGGGAGGGGAACGGGTCAGTGGTTAACAACAGCCCGTACGGTCAACATCACCGAGAGTGACTAATATCAACTTTGTGCGCGTCATACAATTGTAAACATTCTTTATGTCACCCGGTTATTAGTCTTGTGTAAAATAACCTTAAGTTCGGCTTTATTTAAAAACCGTTAGTAAATAAAATCGAAATTGCGCCGCAAAACGCTAGTTTTATTAGCAAATATCACCAAAACATCTCCGAGAAGCCATCTGGAGTCCTGCCGCCCGACGAACAAACCTTGACCGATCCCGCATAATAACCGGCCCGATTCAAGTTGATCTCCGACCTGCAGCGACGACAAGACCCTTCATCGAGAGACCAAGGTGAGCGTTTTTGTATTAAAACTGCATCACATGTACCTACGACTGCCACAACAAAGCCAATAATTTAGATTTATTGGGCAAAGAACTTCAGCGAGCAAAATCCACATCAAAACTGGGAACAACTGTGACCGGATTTACACCCGGCTCATACCCAACTGCCACAGTTTCGAACCACACGGAAACTGTACGGTGACTGACAGGATCGCCGTCGAAACGAACGAACTAAAATTTCGTTTCTTCCCGTCGTTGATCTGGCCGATCGCGACGGCAGCCTGTGGACCCTCGACCACAATATTGAGGCATTCCACCAACTAGTCTGCGACAACCATCGCAGAACTGCCGCGGTGTGTGTACTTAACCGACCCATCCCGAGACTTAAAGAAGTCCCGACGATTTGCCGGCACATTGGGCTATGAATAGATTTACACAAATAACACATCATGTTGATTGCTTAAATGATTTATTTTGGAGTAGACCAGCTGGGATACTTTAATTGTAGTTCACTGAAGACAATTTTTAATGTATTTTAATGTCTGGATAGTTCACCCATTATCTTCGGCTTCTGTAGCCGTATACTTCGCCTACTTTGCCTTTTCTGTAATTTTTGGGCTCGTTCTTGGCATGTAGAACAACAAAAACATACATATAAATAAATAAAGTAATCATGAGACTAAAAAAAATAAATAGCCCTAAAGATATTTCAATATGGGTCAGCGTCTGTCAAAGCCCTCCTCAATTGACTGGCAAAAACCCGATTATTTATTTATTTTGTTATTGACAAAATTATTTATTTTGTTGAATTATCAAAATCTCAAGAAACTTCAAAATCTCAAAACAACTATCCTAATCTAATTCCAAACAAATGAGTAATTGGCTTACCTTGTAGTTCAATTCACGGATTTTTCGAACAAAAGCGCCAAATCAAAAGATCTGCTGTCACACAACGCGTGGCCGACGAAAGACTGACATCTCACTCAGATTGGCTCTGACGGATGTCCGTCAATTGGCCACAGCTGTATTTTTCTGGAAAAAAAACACGTAAAATTACCTTTGTCCGACATTGTCCCCTGACCGCCATATCTTACCCTTCGGTTTGGAGATGATGGATGCCGTGGCGCCGCACCGCACCTTTCCCTGGGGAGATGTTTCTGTCCGGCTGCTAATTTGTGTGTGTGGGGGGAGGAGGGCGAATGGGGGTAGAATTGTAAGACTAAAGAAGCGTAGGTATGGCTACGATTCGCGAATTGACTCCAATCATTATTTTACCTACTTTATAGTGCAATTTTACATTGACTAGTATTGCGAATAACGGCGCACACGCAGAATCACAAGAAAAGATCGTCTGACATCATAAAGAGACCGTCCTTGGAAAGAGCTGGCCGAGGTTTGGAAAAAGTCAAAGTGTGCGAGATCGAGAAAGCAAGAAAACAAGCCCGGCCGCGTGTGAGAAGAGATCAAGAGGGCAAGAAAGAAATAGCGCAAGTCCGAGCAGCTTTCCCGGCGAACGTCTACAATGCGAAAACAGATAAGTGCGCCAGACGAATCCGGGACAATTGCGGCCACGTACATTTGGGGCCCGATACACTTGCGGGCCGCAAGTGTATCGGGATCTCTTCTCTTAATTTTTCGAATAATGATAAAACTAAAGTGAGACAATATTATTGATGTTGATGATTGTATTTCTCAATTACCCACTGTAAAATATTGTTTAGTAGAAATATACTTTCTATAAGTAATTTAATCGAAATTAAATTGTTATTGATCACATTTAAAATAGCCTGCTTAAAATCCATCGATATCAATAACCAAACATAACCAAACGTAACCAAAGATGACGCGCATGTAATGTTTGCGCTACTGCAAAAGTAGTCAGAAGAAAACCTACAGTAGATTGTTTGAAATAGTAAAAGTAAAACTTTCCAGGTGGTCGCCGGAAACAAAAAAGCAGGTATCTCAGGGTCAGGGTCAGGGCCGCAAATGTCTCACTTTAATTTTAACATTACTCGAAAAATTAAGAGAGCGCTGCAAATGTATCGGGGCCGCAAAAGTACGGGGCCGCAACTGTCCCAAAACGCGCCAGACAGGGACAACGTGATGAAGGTAGTTTTTCTTCCACGCGATCCGCAGCGAGACCGATTATGCGTCGCCGCGGATAGCAGCCAGTGGGCACGAACACATGCATTGAACACACCTCGGTGGCGAATCATGCAGAGCAACTACCGCTGCTGCCTACTCTTGCGAAGGTCTTTGATCGATCCATGCTGGCAAGACTGACGCCGCACCTCGCCTCGAGCAAAACGGATTTCGTAATTTTAATTTTGTAATTGAATTACTGAGTTTTTATGTTTTTTAGTTATTTCTTTTCTTTTATTTTTCTACTTTTTTTTATATTTTTGATTTTGAGTTTCTTTTTTTATATTTTTTCATTAATTGGATTTTTTATAGATTATTTTAATATTTTTTTGTGTAATTGGAATTGTAATTTTATTTGTAATAATATTATTGGAAATGTAATTTCTATACCTAACCAGAGCGGGTTTTTGAAAATAAATTATACTCATACTCATACAACAGAATTTCCAACATGTGCACGGAAGGAAGACTGCGAATTTGGAGTTCCTTCATCAAGCGGAGGCCGACAATCGTTCCAACTGCTCTTTGTCAATTTTTGGATCTCTCGTATACCTACAACGATTTCGGCAAATGCGCAATCTTTTTTTAATCTCTCGCAGACCTAGCGTATCCGTTCATGAAAAGGTGGAATATCAGGTTACTTAGAGCTATTACGGAGAAGCTCCGGCCGCCCCGACTGACAGGCTGACGCGTACTAATTGTCAGGGGGCTTTCAAACGCCCGCGCGGGCTGTCAGCATTTTACCGGATAAATCATTTGTTAACCCTCAGCGGGAGCAGAGCTGAAACCGATATATGCCGCGTTCGGGTAACGCTCTATCTGTAATTAGGCATCTGCCTTCAACCATCTCTTTGTAATTCCCCACGAGAGTAGTGTGGAGATACATACTGTGAAAATTCTCAAACAAGCTACAAACCTTCCACCCAGAGCAAAAATATTCAGCTTCCCGAAGTAAAGATAATCTCAAAAAAATCCTACGGGATGAATTACTGCAGTCTTATCATTTGCAGAAAGTCGCCGCATATCCTACCTACCTAACTACCTGCTTGCGCGCGATTGAAATTTAAATCAGTTTTTACACGAATGTCAACACAAAAGGAGTGTTATGTGTTCAGGGCTCATCTATGTATGTTTCTCGTTTCTTTATTCTACCATTACTTCTAAACGCTCGACATAATTTAGAAGTATGTGGTAAAGAAAAGGCAGTGGCTCTTGCTGAATGAATCGTTACAAAGTACTGCTAAATTTACACCCCAAAAATGCGCTTTTGTGTGTTTGGTGTAGTATTTTTTTCTCTTTATTTGAAAAAATAACAGATTTACATCAGTCTTACGTACTAGAGATAATATTACATTAAGTTATTAGATATAAATCTAAAAACTTTTTCTACTTATTGATAATTTACCTATTTTGTTATACACTCCTAATACCTTAAATATTTTATTTTAATTTCAGTTTGGTTTTTTTTTAGTCCGTTATTTTTGCAGAGGCGAGTTGCTTGAATTGTGGTTTACTTAGAAGCATACCATCAAAGCGATTTACAATTTTCACATATGAGTGCATTATACGGGGCACCGGCGAGAATAGAGCGTTATTGGTTGATCAATGCGGCGGGCGGAAGACATCACAACGACTGAGTTCTGTGGGTCGACGGGACGTTCAGCGGGAAACAACGGAGTCGATCAGGGCAGTCGAGTTTAGGGGAGAAGAGTGAATTAATGAGGAGAATATCTGTAAGAGTACGTCTCGTCTTCAGAGATTGACATTTAAAAAAGTGAGTTTGGGCGTTGTAATTGGCGAATTCTATTTCGTGAAAGAATTTAAAACGCATCCACCTCAAAATAGTATTCGCGGAATCGTTCATTTTGAAGTGTTGAAATATGGGCAAACTGTAAATGCAGACTCTCTCATTTTTAATTGAAAAAGTGTCCAATTGTTAACAGAAAATGCGTTATTCTGCAACACGATAATGCAAAACGACACTAAGCAATACGAAACCTAGAAAATAATATGAATTGGGGTGGGAGGCACTGCTTCACCCACCATACTCATACGTCATTGCACCATCGTATTTCCATTAATTCCAACGACTACAGCACTTCTATATGCGGCAAAAAAAATAGAAATTTGGCTGATATCCAAAATGCCATCTCCAGTAGTTTGCTCAAAAACCAATTGTTTTTATCGATGCAGCATTGAAAAATTTTAAACTAAATATCAAAAGGTTGTTGATAACGGGGTTGAATACATCATTGAGTAAAAACAAAAACTTGTAAAAATTTTAATTGTATAAATTTGATGTAAAAAACGACATTACTTTCCGGTCCTCTTAATATATTTTCGTTTCCTAATTCCACCATAACTTCTAAATGCTTGAACCGATTTAAAAATCTGTAGAATTATTAAAATTGTTATGTCATCCCGATTGCCATAAGGCACTTTATATGTGAAAATATCAAAGAATTAGTCTAAATGTCCAACTGTTAATTAATTAATATAAATATATCGTGTTTCGTGTCAAATAAAAGGTCTGATTGAGTACATTCCGGAAATATATATGTGAAAAGAAAGTCTCACGCAGAAGCCAGATGGCAAGATCGGCCATGAGCAAGCTAGAAAAGCTGTGGAAGAATCGGGGTATAAGCAAGCGGACTAAGGTCAGGCTGGTTCGAGCTCTGGTTTTCTCGATCTTTATCTATGCATCGGAGACATGGACCCTGAAGGCTCGGATACGCACCAAAATCGATGCACTGGAGATGTGGTGTTGGCGTAAAATGCTAGGAATCCCATGGACAGCACGCCGCACCAACAAATCTGTCCTGGAAGAACTCGGCATCCAAGTGAGACTCTCCACCGTATTCATGATAAGGGTCCTGCAGTTCTTCGGTCATGTTGCCAGGAGAAACCCAGAGAATCTGAAGAAAATGCTTTCCGGGGGTCAAGTGGAGGGAAGAAGAAGCAGAGGCAGATCACCGGCCAGATGGAACGACCTCATCAAAGAAGTTACAAAAGGGTCAATACAATCTGCGACCCGCCATGCAGAAGACAGGTCGAAGTGGAGGAGCCTCGTAGGCAAACTGTTGTCTAGTGGCCACGATCCTCAGTAATGAGGGAACGACGGAGAAGAAGAATATGTACCAGATGGATAAATACATAAACCACAAATATTTCATAAAAAACCGTAATAAAACTAATTATAAATACAATAGTTAGTTTCTGTAACGGCAGTCGTCTTTTTTATTCTTTTTAATATATTTATTATACCTTATCGCGATTTTCGCTCGGCGTTTTGACTAAGATTCCAGTCTCCGCAGGGACTGGTATTCAAGACATTATTGTCTGTGTATGGTTAGCTGACGTTTCAGATTTCTGCTAATGCAACACATGCAAGCATATTTGCTACCAACTTACTGCAAATATTATATCGCACACATAATAAATAGCACTTACATAGTTGTAAGGTAATGTACGGTATGCACGTATGCAATGGTGACGTATGCAGTGCCCGTATGCTGTGAACAAACACCTTCAGGGATGGCAGCGTTCGCAATTCGCGCTGCTTGCTATTCAATTATGTTCATTAGGCGGATCACAAACGGCACAAATTCCACCGTGCAATCGCAGCCTGAAACGATGTGGCTGCAATGAGCTAAATTGCACGGAATTCAACTAATCATCGACCTGCTCCCCCCTCCCCTCCACCCACCCACCCCCCCACCCTCCATATTACCCCGTCACTCCCCATTCCCTGTCTGCCCTCCGGCTCCTGGTTCACAATCCACTGCGGAAATTATGCGGTGAAACTGAAGTTTTCAAATATTCCATTTGCCTAATTAGCGGAATTAACTATGCAGCAATTAAAATGATTATTTAATATACATAGATGTTGTATTCTTTATAACAGTATATTACACATATATACAGAATTTCCATGAAAGGATGTCCAGCTATAAATGTTAATAGCATCAATTAGGGCCGGCAACACAAGTCCGATTTTTCTCTACGATTGTCGGATCCGATAGTCTGATTATACTATCGGAAGGCTCTCTTGTCATACACTTGTTTGAACATACAATATACGTACGATCCGATTAGCGGATCCGATCGGACGTGTATTGAATTTTCAAACAAATGTATGGCAAGAGCGCCGTCCGATAGCCTGATCAGACTATCGAATCCGACTATCGTATGGAAAAAATCGGAAGTGTATTCCCGGCCTAACTCAAACAGTTTAAGGCCGGCAATACAGGTCCGATTTTTCTAACCGATTGTTGGATCCGATAGTCTGATCAGACAATCGGAAGGCGCTCTTGCCATACATTTGTTTGAACATTCAATACACGTCCGATCCGATCCGATCCGACTATCAGATCGGATCTTCCGATAGTCTGATCAGACTATCGTTTCCGACTGTCATATAGAAATAATCGGACGTATATTCCCGTCCTTAGATAAGCGCATGCGCGAGTAGTGCTTTGTTGTTTTCTCGCTTGCAGCGCCACATGCGCAAAATGGCGACTCCTGAACGTAAGCTAAAGTTTTAAAGTTTAAATATGATGTGGCAAAAATATCCGCCGATGGTATAAGCAATTCCGCATATGGTATAGTTTTTGCCACATGGGGATCGCAAAGCATCAACCAATGTGACGAGTATAAGTTCGACAGGTAGTTTTTATCGACGATCGTTCGTTTCATATTCCGCTCTAACGTATTGCTCTATCTCGTTCGATTGAACTAATTTCACTTTTAGTTCACAAAGAAACGCAATCGAGCCCATTGTGTATGTTTAAAAAATAGACTGCTTGACTCATCAGCATACGAGTATATACAGTTTCTGCCTAATGTCGGACTCACACCACGAAATCTACGTAACTGCATTATGATAATTCAATCGCCGGGCGTATCTCGCGCAAATTCCATGAATATATTCATGGAGGTTTAAGATGCTACGCTGAGATCAAAGGGATGCGTTGATGTTCAATTTAGCCCTGTTTTGATTGCCGTTTCAGGCAATCACCCGCTTCTGCAACGTGCGCTGGCGGGTCACATATCAACGCAATCATGGACAATATGACTTAATTGAGCAGGACAAAGGCATGCTGACTGTCCGTGAAGATGTTTATACATGCCAGCGTAGATGGATGGCATTGATAATGATGGGTAATTAGCGCGGGAAAGTGCTGAGCCCTAGGGTTCTGATTGGTAAAATAAAAACATATTACAAACGAATCGGTACCAGAATTTCATTTAATTCTAATTACAAGCTTTATATTAGCTTACAATGTTCGTAGGTAAGTTGTCGAAATTTTGAAACCATTTTTCAACCACTTGCTGGTATTTGATTGAGCTGAAATATGTCATACTTATGAGGGCTCGGTGACAACACAATATCATGGCACCATCAATCTGCTTTGATGATGAGGGTGTAGGGACTGGAACTCACTGATGACAAATTGTAGGACAGTCGAATTTAGGCTCGTATGTTTTGTTATCATAAGTACTTTTCATTACACATGATGACGAGAGTTTGAAGATGTAGCCGGAAGATTGCCACTGGAACTCCCTAATGGAAAGTGCTAAGATATTCGAGTTTAGGCTCGTTTGTTTTGTTGTCTTTAGTACTTTTCATTATACTTGAGGTCTAAATATGGATCCGGAAGATTGGCACTGGAACTCCCTGATTAAAAGTGCTAAGATTGGGATCGAAGATCTGAAGATGGAGCCGGAAGATTGTCACTGGAACTCCCTGATGGAAAGTGCTAAGATATTCGAAAGGTGGGCTCGTTTGTTGAGTTATCATGAGTAGTTTCCATTGAAAATGATAACGAGGGTCTGAAGATAGAGCCGGGAGTTTACCACTGAAAGTCCCTGATGAAAAGTAATGCATGTTTTAAATTTTTTTTTTTTTTATTATTATTTATTTTACAATAAATTTACAGATAGTAAATACATGAAAGAGTATTTTCAAAACCTATACGCTATATTATACAACGCTAATTTAATATCCTATGAACAGTTTACAATGCTTGCATAAACAACTTATAATAGAAATGACATGATCACGTTAATATTAGGTGATTGGAAAAAATGGGATTTATAAAGCGAAAATGTAATATATATAATTATATAATAATATTTATAATACAAAATCTGTGTATATAAAATTTCAGCATTGCTTGTGCTCGCAAATTTCGAAAAGTAGTCGGTCGATTGACTTGAAATTTTGACACGACTTTGCATTTGAATATGCGCGTGTTTTTATAGTAAACACGATTGTTGGACACATCATTGCATTCAAACACACACAGTTTGGACACATCATTGCATTCGAATACGCGCGACAAAAGTTTTCCTGCACCGATGAAACCTTCAGTACGCTTGAAAATCGGTGGACTTACCATTCATTTTATATCAGACTGAACCACAGCTATGGGGGGCGAGTTTAGCTAGTATGATATTTTAATATGGTAAGGGTATGGTTTAATATAATAAAGTCATATACATCCAGTAGGATAGCAGTAAGTTAAATCTTACAAAGTTAAATCTTACAATATTTAATTAAATTCATGGAATTGTTGGGTTTTCTTTGATGTCGTCAGTTTTCGATATGATCAGAGCCCAACTTTGTAAGGTCTTGTTCCCTCTGTATAGTACATGCGGGAGGATAAACACAATGTTTAATAGTTAGACTATTTAATTATCCAAAAAGAAGCTAATAGAAGAGATGGCTTACCATTGATAACGTCAAACGAGAGTGAGTAAATATGCTAAATTTACGCGCTTATATATCGGTAAATTTGAGTGGGATATTTTTCGTATGAAAAGGGAAGGTTTGGGTTGATGAGGGAGGGGGAAGGGCGGGGGAGAATGGTGGTGGAGGGGAGGATGGAGGGGTGTAGGGGAAGGGGGGAGGGGTTTGAGGAGAGAGTGGTGAATGGGATTTAGGGGGTGTTTAGAGAGTTTAGTGTGCAAGAGGGTTGCTGCTTGCCGGGAAAGTCTTGGGGTTACTCGTCCGATTTTTTTTCAGCAATTAAGTAGTATTTTCATAAATACGGCGGTTTTTAATTTTAAAAAATGTGTCGCTCGTATATGAAAGATATCTCCCAAATGATGCTCAACGTGATTTCGAGCCAACAAGGCATATGTGTACCAAATTTCAGGTCCCTAACTGCATTATTTCGAAATTGAAGTATGACTAGGGCGCCCTCTGGTGGACCGATTTCAACTAAAATCTTTTCAACTCTTGCCATGGCAATAGCGTTTGGGCGCTATCGTGGAGGAATACACTCACAGAATCACACAGAAGTGCGTCCACAATACTTTCCTTGGCAGAAAAGTAATATTCCTCTAACCTAAGAGGAAATACGATTGCAACTAAAACCGAGAACCTATTCCGTCGGGTGTCTCAAGTTATACATAGATAATAAGTATTATTCGCGAATTTCCTCAATATAACCCTGGGAAATTGTGTCTGAGGAACGACCCTTTTCGCATTTCCATGAATATGTAATCCGGGGCCTTGGGCATTCACAAAGTTTTTTATTACGATTTTCATCGTCTGAAAGCGGGCAATAAGACGTTATAAACGACTCCATAAAAGAGTGTGCTTTCTATTATACGATGTAGGTAAGTATCTAGATAGGCAGTCGACGTTTTATCTTTGAAGAGTGGTTTTAATAATAGTGTCCCAGGCTGGGGAGGAGGACTACGCCTACCCTTCGTCAGCCTTGTCAAGCATGCGGCCATCGACGAAAGTTATTGTGAATCAAAATTATTTTTATTTATTTACATATTAGGGGCCGTCCACATAATACGTAATCACCGAGGGGGAGGGGGGTAGAGCTGAGGCTTACGCTTGATTACGTAGGGGGAGAGGGGAGGGTGCCTACCATGCCACAGCATGGTAATTTTTTTGGTCTAAACCTTTGGTAAATAGCGCAGTGCTGGGCCGAAGATACCCGCGATGCACGCGCGATGTCCTTGATAGTCCACCCGCTCCTCTGCAATTGAGTCGCCCGGGCCTGTTCCTGAGCGCGCTGGCAAGCTGGTAGCCGCTCTGCGTCGCGGTGGCCCGGCACGCGCTGCAACTCTGGCCTAGCGTGCCGCTCCACGCTCCAAGTCCATCGCGGAAAGAGTAACGTGCCTGTGTGGCGCATCAACTATGGCGGATTTACACATGGAGTCTCTCACATACGCCAAAGCGTTTTCTATTTATTTTTTTCTATTTTTATTTCTATTTTAAAATGCACTCTTATATATGTTTTCTCGTAACTACCGTCTTTACAGCCGTTGCGGTCTAAAGATTGTTATCTGTAAAAACGAAAGAGTTTGAGATTTTGGTAATTACTTTGAATTAATAAAGTAAGTACCTACATTAAAAGCATTCTAAAATTTTGTTTCCACTTACCGTCTTCAAACACTTTACAAACGCTGGGTTCACGATTTTTCACATTTTCTGCAAATTCGGTTGATCGGTGAATCCCAAAAACGTGATTACTTAATATGTGGATGGCCCCTTAGTTACATACACATTCAAACGCAAGAGCACAGAAGGACAATATATTAAAAATAATACATATATTTTAAAAACAAGTAAATATATTAAAAAGAATAAAAAAAACACGATTGCCGTTACAGAACGTAAACTATTGTATTTAAAATTATCTTTATCACCGCTTTTTAATGAAATATTTGTGGTTTATGTATTTATCCATACAGATACATGTACTTACTCAATGAGATCTTTCATTTAATACTAAACACGATAAGTATATGTAAGTATATTATTTTAATGGCATTTGGACATTTCGACAATTAGATAACTACTTATTTGATATTCTGACGCGTATGGTATGATAATCCGGATGACATCAAAATTCTAACAATACCACACACTTCTAAACCGGTTTAAGCGTGTAGAAGTTGTGGTTGAATAAGGAAACGGAAACATACACAGATGAACCCTAAACTCATTACTTTCCTTTTTTGTTGGGCAGTCTTGTAAAAATAAAAGAAATGATAATGGGTAATTTAGTGCCCACTTGCAAAGTTTGTTAATACTTTTTACACGTATACATATCAAATTTGAAATTCCTTTGTTTGACAATTTATTTTTTTGACCTCCCTAGGGGTTTAATCGTTTGATGTTGTCGCGATTACGGCATCGCAAAATCAACAACGGCAATGATATTCGGAAGAGTGCGGCAATCGCGCCCCCGGCATACAAATACAATGTGAAACGTCGTCGAATCTTGCGGGATAATAAAATATACAAGTGCCGTTTACAGAGTGCGGGGCAATAAAAGGATCGTAGCGCTTTTACCCAAAAGCGGTATTACCCAAAAATAAGGGCTGTAAAACTAATGGCAATTCTCATTCAAAAACAACATCCACCCCAAATGCCATGTTTAATGTGAATCAAGAAGAGCAACCGACAGAACGTCCGCGTCATCTTCGGAGTGGTCGCACGCAGCAGCGCACACTGACGAACAAGAAAGTCATCGTAACTCGCAATGCGGTGCTGAAAACCTCGAATTTGCCTCAAAAAAAAGTAAACTCAAATACCGTAATGGACCGGGTCAAAAAAACTATCACTTCAAATGAATCAACTACTCAATTTTCTGATGCGATCGATGCGAACAACTCTGGGCCTCACTCTATCATATATGACAGAGACTTATTAAAAAACTGAAAAATACTGAAAATAGTTCAGAAATCTCCGTCTTCCATGCCAATATTCGTAGCTTACTGAACAAGACACCCCACCTGGAAATGCTTTTAGCAAAAATGGAGAAAAAACCAGATGTCCTCTGTTTTAGCGAAACCTGGCTAAATTCGGTCAATCATTCTATGGCACACATAAATAATTACTATATGGCGGCCTGCCAATATAGAACAACGAGGGAACACGGTGGTACTGCGATATACGTGGGAAACAAGTATACAACGGAAATTTTGGACATCGCACGATTCAACGATGAAAATAACTTTGAAGGCTCTGCAATAAAAATAAAAGAATTAAACCTTATTATAGCATGTGTTTATCGATCAAAAAGTCAAGCTAAAAATGTAGACATATTTTTAAGTATATTTAATGATTTTTTAAAATCAATTAGTAATAATAAATATGTATGCGTTTGTGGCGATTACAACATAAATTTTTTACGCAATTCAAAACACAAAAACGAAATTGTAAATATTGCTAAATCACATAATTTTAGTCATATATTTAGAGAGCATCCATCGAGAGAAGCATCTGCTTCTTTACTAGATAATATGTTTGTTAATTTTCCACGTAAGAATGTCATAATTTCAGATACAATCAGCAACAGCCTTTCAGACCATGCTTTCCACCGCATTACTATTAATAATATATTCAAGCATACTAAAGATTTCTATTATAAAAAAGTCAGAATATTTGATAACAAAAGTCACATTCTCTTTAATACATGGCTAAATACAATAAATTGGAAATATTTGGAAAAATTCGATGACGTCAACGAGGCATTTAATTGGTTTCAATCGAAAGTTACCAACTGCTTCAATAATTCTTTCCCATCGTTAAAAAAAAGAATATATTTTAACTCAAAAAATAAAACCTACATCACGAATGAACTAAAAGCTAAATGTAAATTGAAAAGAAAATACTACAGGAATCGTTATATAAAAAGCATATCAACGACCAGAACATACATATTAAAAATGACAAAAGAGCTACGGAATGAAATTAAATTAGCTAAAAAGCAATATTATTCAAAATTATTAAAAACCTCTTCAAATAAAACTAGACAATCATGGCAGATAATAAATAATGAATTAAATAGGAAAAACAGGACAATTAAAAAAAACATAACCTTGACAATAAATGGAGACGTGATTATCAATCCAGATAAAATATGTGAATCTTTCAACACATTTTTTATTTCTAAACCAGTTCAACTCGCATCACAAATACCACCACCAATTAACTCTGCTTCTCAGAAATATTTCAAAAACACCAAAATTAACGGCTCCATATATCTATATCCTGTATCGACTGAGGAGGTAGACAAGTGCATAGATTCTCTTAAGAACAAAAAGTCAGCGGGTTTAGATGAAATTCCAACCTGTATTATTAAATCTTATAAAAACATTTTTGCACCATGCCTAACGCGCCTATTTAATCTAAGTTTTGCTAACGGAGTATTTCCCGACGTTTATAAAGTGGCAAAAATTGTACCTTTGTTTAAAAAAGGAGAGGCAAGTAATATCGAAAACTATCGTCCTGTGGCGTTATTAAATAATTTTTCAAAGATTCTTGAAAAAATTATAGAAAATAGATTAAACAAATTCATGGAAAAATTTGCGGTACTGACGGACAACCAATACGGATTTAGGAAAAACAAATCTACACAAGATGCAGTGTTGTCCGCATGTAGAATTATTCAAATTAGTCGCAATGACAAGATGTTTTCTTCTGGTATTTTCTGTGACTTAAGCAGAGCGTTTGATTGCGTTGACATCGAGCTATTGCTGGAGAAGCTGCATCACTATGGCATTCGAGGAGTGGCTAATTCCCTGTTAAAGTCTTATTTGCAAAATAGACAGCAAATCGTGGAAATCAGGACTATCAATGGCTATAATGAAATTATAAGTCGATCCCAAGTAAAACTGATAAACATGGGTGTACCTCAGGGTTCGATCTTGGGTCCATTACTCTTTACTTTATACACCAATGACTTATCTATGAATATAAGCATGGCCAAGACCATACAATTTGCTGACGATACAACGTGCGTACTTGAAAGTGATACATTAGCAAACATGGAGGAGCGAATTAACGTTACCCTTCACGAGTTAGAAGACTGGTTTAGGGCAAATAAAATGTCTCTAAATATTGATAAGACCGCCTTGGTTAATTTTTCAAGTAAAAAAGAAACAACCAACATAAAACTCAATTTCCCTATAGAGAAAGTAGAATCTACTAGATTCCTAGGTATTTATATGGATGAGAATATGTCTTGGGGAGTACAAAGGGACCAGCTTAGGGCCAAGCTATCTTCCGCCTGCTATGCTATATCTAAGATAAGAAACATTATGGAAGAAAGGGAGGTTATTGGAGCATATTATGCATTGGTGGAATCTCATTTGAGATATGGTATATTGTTGTGGGGTAATTCTATAAATATAACGGATATTTTCATACTGCAAAAAAGGGCGGTGAGACAAATCAGAGGCATAGGACAAAGAGAATCATGCAAACCTCTTTTTAAAACACTGCGTATTCTCACCGTTTTTGGTATATATGTTCATGAGTGTTTGTGCGAGTTTTACAAACACAGAAACAGTTATGTAACGCACGCTGATATGCATTACCATAATACAAGGAATAAGTCCCTATACGTCCAGGCATTGCACCCATCAACTACTGAATTCCAGCGTACTTCTCATTACATAAGCCTCAATTTTTATAATAAATTACCAGAAAACATGAAAGATATTGAAAATTATGACAAATTCAGGAAAGAGACGAAAAAATATTTAATTGAGAAATCCTTATATGACCTTAAGGAATTTTAATATATATATATATATATATATATATATATATATATATGTATATATGTATATATATATATATATATATATATATATATATATATATATATATATATATATATATATGTATGTATGTGTATATGTGTATATATATATATATATATATATATATATATATGTATATATATATATATATATATATATATATATATATATATATATATATATATATGTGTGTATATATATATATATATGTATGTATATGTATATATATATATATATATGTATGTATATATATATATATATATATATATATATATATATATATATATATATATATATATATATATATATATATATATATATATATGTATGTATATATATGTATATATATGTATATGTATGTGTATATGTAATTGGGCAAGAGCTGTATGGGAATGTAATTGGGCAAGAGCTTGGTGCTTTCCCTTATTTTTGTTTTTGTGGAACTCGCGCGGGCTTTCGTGGGTAGGTATGACATAAGCGGTGGGGATCTTTATTTCACGAAATGGTGGTTTGCAGGATTCTCTCCTATTTAATCCGCGTATTGCTCTCACGGCTCTTTTTTGTAAAATAAATACCTCTTTAATATCAGTGGCATTTGCCAGCAATAGGATCCGATGTCCCAAGTGGGATTCGGCCGGAGAATGGTATGCACTCTCAATTTCCTTTTCGTCCAATATCTTTCTCGATCTGGATACCGCATAGCGGGCTTAACACAATTTTGGTTTGGGCTGGTCTATGTGGGTTTTCCGTGACATGTTTTAGTCGGTGTAAGTTCCTGGAAATTTAGTGGACTTGGCAATCTCAATAGAGTAATTTAACTGTTTTTCTTTTTTATTTGAGAAGTTTATCAACACTGCTTTGCTTAAATTGGCGACATCGGGTTCACTCTAAACTAGTCATTGACTTCAAAAAGTGTTTCGCTTGTTGGATCCTCCATTTTTGCTCTATAGTCACTTTCAAGAATGCGCGTGGTGTCGTCTGCGAGTTGGACAGTCTTGGCACATGTTATGTTGGTGGCTAAATCGTTACAATAGAGTTTGAAGAGGAGAGGTCCTAATGTTGAGCCGTGAGGCACACCGGTGTTTACTATTTCACAACTCGATTGCTCAGCCTTTTCCTCAATTCCATCAATTATTTTAATCTCCACCACTTGCTGCCTGTTTTGTGGGTACGATTTAATGAGTGAATTGGCCGCTCCTCTAATTCCATGATGGTTTAGCTTGTCTACCAGGGTATTGATGTTTATACAGTCGAATGCTTTGCTTGGATCGCAGAACTTTTATACACTTTTTTTATACACTGTTAGCTTAGATCGCAGAACTTTTTATACACTTTTTTTTATAATTTAAAATGTAATTTCATTTGTAGAAATACTATTTGTTGTAATTTCGTAATGTTATTATATATATAATAATTTTTTGTAAAGTAATTTCTATACCCAGATCGGGTTTATGAAAATAAATTTTTCTTATTTCTTATTTCTTATTTCTTTTTATTGCTATTGCCGTGTTTGAGGGAGGTCGTCCGCGGCGGGAACAGTGGCGGCAGACCGTAGCGGTGGGAAATACGGATTTAAAAAATAAAAAAAAACAGGGACGATTGTCAGGGATGAGCTTCGCCGCGCGTGCCATTAGGTGAACAATTCGGGGCTGAATGCAAATGAGAAAATGTATGATAATCATCCGGGCATAGAACGCTCAAATCTATCCCAGTGTTCAGGCAGCTAACAGCTCTCGCGCAGATGGGCCGTTAAGACCTGCTCTCCTCAACGAGGTTCAGCTCCTATTCAAAAACCTACTCGAAGAGGCTCGCACCCTCAAAGAACACTGTTGACCATGCTACGGTATGTGGATCAGTTCACCTGGGGAATGGTTTTCGGCGTTGCTGAGCGGTTTGTACATCGTGCACTCTGGCGAATAACTGGAAGGGTCTACCAACGTTATACGTTTCCTAAGTAGCGGGGGGAAGGGGGATGTTGACCTGTTGTCACCCACTCTTGAAACGATCCGTTGGCTACCCGATCCCAAGCACACATATGGGCAAAGGACACACACACGCGTCACGGTCCGCGTTCAATTCAAACTGAATTAACGCTAACATCAGTTGGAGTTGTCTTATTACAACGGGCGAACCGGGCAACCCAGGAAGATAAAACGAAATTATGATCGTTCTTTCGACCTGGGATGTAGTGACTTGAGACGAAGACATTACACAAACTTAATTATACGATTCTGAGCCTACCTTAGTGCGGACGTCTCGTGCGATCCAGTTAGGTTAGGTTTAATTCATTTGTAACTGATACTATGATTTTTTGTAAAATAAAGAATTTGAATTTGAAACTAACTCCGCCAACTCGCCCGTAAGAAGCCAACGCCTTACAGCGAGACACCTGGAATGTGCAATTAACGGACCGACCTCGCGTCCTTGCCACCAGTTTCGGCCAGATTTATCCGGCCTCCCGACTGGTTACGGGTTCGAGGACGCTTGTGCCGTCCTCTCCCTTATGTCAGCGGTGATTCGGTAGCTACCGAATCTATCGCGGACCATGGCGTCCAAACCTGGCGTTCCAACCCGGTCGTTAGGTTGGAACCACACTGTGATTTTTTGTTTGGAATATCTCTTATACAAGCGACACAAATAATTTTTAAATTCCGCCGTATTTAAGAAAATAGTAGATCATATTGGAAAATAGCAATTGTAATACAACGGATACTACAAATATACTACATTCGCGTTGATAATCACAATCACTTGACACAACCACTATCGGGGGGGGGGGGGTAGTTGACGGTGGGGGTGCATTGGCGATGGGGGTTGGGGGTTGAAGGGTTGGATGTTGGAGCGGGGTGAGGGGGGACGGCTTGTCTGTATGCCGGAAAAGTCTTAAGAGTGACACAGCCGATTTTTTAATGCAATATCTCTTATAGTTGTATTATAAGCGACACAAAATAAAACCGACATATATTTTAATGAAATATTAACATCGAGCCGCCAAAGGCTAGCTGAGAAACGAACCATATTGGAAAATAGCAATGTTAATACCACGGAAATACTACAAGAATACTAGATGTACTAGATTTGCTGTCTTAATCAATAACTATCAAGGGGGAGTCTAAAATATTGTTCTCCTTCCGAAACTCTTCTTGTTCAGTGGGTTCCTATCCCACTTTTCTAGAATGCTTTAACTTCGAAGAAAATAGGCTAAGCACTCAGGATGCAAAAATATTCTTTTTTTTCTCAAATTCTTCTTCTTGCGTGGGTTCCTATCCCGCCTTATCAGGAGTGCTTTAATAAATACCCAAGTACTCAGGATGCAAAACGGTTTTTGGGGGGTGGTGTTTGGGGGTAGATTAGTGGGGGGAGGACTTGGGGTTTGGGGGGAAGGGGGGATTGTTTGGTGGTGGGGCGTGGGCTTTGGAGGGATTTTGAGGGGAAGGGAGAGGTTACGGGGGATAGCGTTGGAAAGGGGGTGGGAGGAAGGGTGGATAGCATTGGGGAGGCGGGTTTGGGGTAGAGGGGTAGGTTGGGTGAGGGGTAGGTGGGAGGGGAGGCTTTGGGGGTGGTGGGGTTGAGGGGAGAGTTTGGGGAAGGGGGGGGGGGGGGGACTGAAACCAGCGGGCAGCCCCGCGCGCTCACTACCAGATTTGGTCGGATTTCTCCGTCCACCAGTTTTGTCGCAGGTTCGAAGTCGCTTGCGCGATTCAGTTTGATTATATCGCGCGCTTTGCCCGTCTTTCACACGAGATAGGGTAGCCAACGGGTCGTTTCAAGAGTAGCTGGTTAACATCCACCCCCGCTTCTTAGAAAACGTATGAGATCGTTTCCAGACCCCCCCCCCCCACGATCATTATCCGTAATGCACAGTCAATTGGCTGACGCCGCACGATGCACAAACCACCCAGCAGCGCCCGAAGGTCATCCCCCAGAGGATCTGATCTACCTGCCGTGACTTATCAAACAGAGTCCGTTCCAAGTTCGACGCTCTTCGAAGAGGCTACCAGAAGGTGGTTGAACAGTGAGTTAAGCCGATCAAAGATAGCGAGCAAGTCAGTTGAACAGGAAGCGTTAGCTGCCAACTGGAACTTTTAGCTGGCGGGGGGGGGGGAGGGGGGTGATTCTTGAAAAAATTGGCATGCCAAATTTGTCTATGGTATATTTGATTTACATGGGCAAAAGACAAATTTAGCGTGCTAAACTTTTCAAAAATACACTGACTAAAAATTTACTATGTAATACACGAAAATACGCATGTTTTAACAAGGAGTACGTATATAACTTGGACTGTGGTCCAAACGTATGAATTAACATGACGCGTAAAGGTGTTGGAATGATGGTAGTTACCGTGTCCTAAAGTTAAAACATAAAGTCGCAACCTTGGGATCTCGCTTCTAACATGACAGCACGTCCATCATATTGAAACTACAGTATATCTACTATTATTTCCGTATTAAAACTGTAAGGAAAATGTTGATACATATAATCGAGTAATGCAGTTTCAACAAAATTCCTTGTAATTCAACAAAATTGCGATTGAAACATCGTTATTCTGTATAAAACCGTATAAACAAAGTGGTAATGTAAGAATCAATCAATATTTTTCTCAGTGCAGGCCCCTAGTCTAGAATCTAAAATCTAAAACATGATTCCCGTGTATGTGCTCATAAATAGTGACGTCACATCCGCTGCTATAGTTTGCCGCTGAGACGAGGCTTGTCTTCTTCTTGCAGCATTCTCTAATTGGTGCATAACGGCTTGCATAATCCGCAATTGACGCTACCGCGACGTCCCCGCGCCAGTAGCGCCAGTAGCGGTGATTGAATTAATTAGTTTTGGTGCCGCCCCCCCCCCCCCTCCCTTCCCCAATTGGAGAAATTCATTACGATGACGGCGTAGCTTTGGAACGGCAAAGAACGCGCGCCGCGCCGCCCAAACTAATTGAATTGAATTACCGCCCAGCGCCGCCTCGCCCCCCGCCCCCCTGCTGCATTGAAAGCATCCAGGTGCTGCTGTTTTGTTTAGCGAGGAACGCCGTGTCGCTGGCGCACACTTGTTCGCTCATATGACTTTTTTTTTTTAAATACTTTACTCCATCCTTATTTCGGGAATGACATAGAATTCTACATTTTGACATATGCCATCACTCCGTTATCAATTCTTTAATTGTAATCCACGTGCATAAGGCCGTCGCCTCGTGTGCTGGATGCTGGAGAATGTGCAGGATTTCGATTCCTATGTACATAAGAATACGAAAAATAATGCTGTGTTTTTAAGATTTTATAATATATTTATTTTATTTATTTTATTTATTTATTTTCGGGAAACATACAGCGCTTCATTAATAATTACTAATTATTCTAATACAGAGTTTCGCTGGCCGATTAATTGTTTCCTACATTATTTTCTTATACGGTAAATCAAAAATTGCATTGCACAAAATTAAATTAAATTAAATTGCAATTGAACTATTGTAAGGATAGGAAAGGAGAGGGGTGGGATATATATATATAGGATTTTATCATATAGCTTTTGTAACGGTGTGTTTTAGCTAACTGACGATTTTTCGACCCAGATATAGAACACGCATTTCTAAACTATTTCCAGTAGTCTCCGGCTGGTATGATAAATAAAGAGATAATTAGGACTGTATTGGATTTATGGGATAAATGGACGTTTCATAACGATGGAACAAATCACCAACCTTTCGACGGTCGATCAGTGCACCTGACGGAATGACGAGCTGCTTGGCTCCCACTCGATTCCACAAACTTCGACCGCTAAGATGCTAGACCGCACGCGCAATTCTCAAAACAGCACACACCAATTTGCACGAGAATCAGCACACACCAATTTGCACGAGAGTTTTTCGACAATTTTGCGACAATGATGCGACGGCGGGTAGGATTCAACTCGAACGAACAAAGCGACCGCGCGGTGTTCATGACTCGATTATGTGTGTGTGTGTGTCCTTTATGACAACGCGATACACACGTAATCATTTGTCGGCACTGGGTGATTTGGAATTAGGAGTTTGGTACAGGATTATACAGATTTTATAATATAATATACAAGGATCGGTTATCAGTAATAACGTTTCTATGACAATATTTCTTTATGGTGTAATATTTTATGCCTTCCAATCTAGCTCTTACATTCCTTTTTACGATCATGTACCTCCCTAAATGCACAAATGTTCCTCCCATGTACCTCCCTAAATGTTTTGTTTGTCACTACTCTTTATTGTGCAATTTCACAATAGGCGGGTTTATTGTCGTACGGCAATCTCTTCCAACCAACCCTACTATGAAGTGTTTATATGAAATTGTAATATGAGTGTAAGTGAGTGTCTTGTTCTTGTATTCGATCGACAGAATTGAAATGCATTTCCGCTAATTTTATACCAACGGACAATGGGAATCGAACCCGCAACCTTACAAAGTAAGACTAGGCGACCTAACCACTATGCCACTGGGGCCGTGTGCATAACGTTAGCCAAAAAATGTAAAAATGTTCTTGCTAGATAATTTCCTCTTCACATAAAATGAACATTTGATAGTGAATTTGTTGATAGTAAAATGTATTGTTTACATAATATTAAGCTATTGCATAGCTTTTATCGCGGGCCTAGGCCAGCGCGGCGACCGAATGAAGAAATTTCTTAACGAAAATTAATGTTTTTAAACTGATAATTACGTCTAAACGAGTACTGCTTACGATTCGAAAAAAATATATGTTAAACAAGAACATTTTCCTAATATTCTTAGCTTTCAATATTTTAGATTTTGTTTATATTACATAGAGTAATTAATTTGTGAAATTAGGTCTAACCGAACACAAAAACGACTACTACGCAAATACTATCTGGCGTATTATTATGAAACCTGCACCATTTTAAAGATAATTTAATTATCTATCTTTTTATCTACGATTTTTTTCGAATAATCCGTTTTTTTTGCTTTATCGAATAAAAAATTCGTGCGCGGCGCTCTATCGGAAGACGGAAAATTATTCCGAATCATTTGCTTCCGCAGCCGCACATGATTCGGAATAATTTCAACGTTTTCCGATAGAGCGCAGTTATCTGATATCAGAAAAAATAAAATAAATAAATAATTATAATTGCATAAGTTGTTAAAAATGCTATGCAATAGCTTTACCGCGGCAGTCCCCGAGTGCCACACGTATTTTATTTTTTATAAATTTCTGAAATGATGCCTACATCCTGGATGGAACTAAAATTATTTTTGAGATAGGTATACTCCCAAGACTACCATATTCAGTGTAAATCACAATATTATCAGAATTTTTATACTTTTTCATACTATTTTTATACAATATTTTATACAATATTCAGTAACACATTTTAAAAGGTGTAATTTCGTGTATGTAGTAAACGAAACCAAAATTGAAGCCTTTTTTGAAGCCACTTTTTTTGGTCACCATACGACCACCACTGTGACCCACTATGCGGCGGCGTACGAATTGCATAGCGCGAGGCGGACTCATTCAAGAAGCTAATCACGACGGTGGAGACGCGACGATGTTCTCGAGAAAAATCCAGACAAAGACATTCCTGCCCAATGTTGAAATGATGAAAAGTTCTAGGTCCGAGAGTATACACTGCGTCAAATGTTGACTACAAACTAAACACCTAGTCTATAAGCTATTATTGAAAGACAGA
Source organism: Micropterix aruncella (assembly GCA_944548615.1). Taxonomy (NCBI): domain Eukaryota; kingdom Metazoa; phylum Arthropoda; class Insecta; order Lepidoptera; family Micropterigidae; genus Micropterix; species Micropterix aruncella. The sequence continues at coordinate 30,881,414 of OX155964.1, read as the reverse complement.
ATATTTACTAATGACATTAATATAACCTTTTTTCGGTGTTTAGTTAGACATTAAATAAGTACTACAGCAAAGCAATTGTGGTTCTTTTGAACGGATGTAATTTTGCGACTAACACGTCTTAAAACCACACAATTTTTACGAGTTGTACGATGATGACAAAAATCGCATAACAGGAGCATATTTTCAACCGCAGAAAGGTAACTGATAACCCAAACGATAAATAAAAAGATAAATCGCAAACGATAAATAAAAAAGTTGCAATTGGTGAATTATTATTATAGTTTATTTTATAAATAAATACGACGTATATTATTTTATAAATTTATACGTTCGTATAATGTACGATTTTGTCATGTACGTACGATATCACTTTTCTGGCCAAAGGGAAAATTGTGAAAGCGCTAAAAAAATCGAGATGAAGACGGAAATATCCATTTGACCCCCCGGAGACGATTAGGACCATTTCCAGACTGAAGTCTGACTGTGAGTGTGTGTGTGTATTCATGTGTGTATTCCTCCACGATAGCGCCTAAACGCTTGATCCGATTGAGCTGAAATTTGGCATGAAATTTGGCATCATTCGGTCATGGCAAAAGTTAAAAGATGGTAGTTAAAATCGGTCCTCCCGAGGGCGCGCTAGTCTTACTTCAATCTCATAATATTGCAGTTAGAGACTTGAAATTCTGTTAACAGATGCGTCGTAGGGCCGAAACAACATTGTGAAATTTCGGTTGGAATATCTCTTATACAATCGACACAAAAAAACGCAGTATTTAAAGAAAATAAGAGTATTTAAGAAATAACCATTTTAATAGCACGGAAATACTTCAAAATACTTAAAAATACTACTTCTGCTATGATAGTCACTTGACACAATCACTATCGAGAGGGGTGTCGGGAGGGGGAGGTGTCCGGGGGGGGGGTAAGATGTATTCAGTATTCAGTATTCATTTTATTCATTCAGAATATACAATAAAAGCATGAATTATGAATTAAAGCTAATTATCGCATATTAGAATTCGTCAGTTTATATGCAGATATAAAACTATTAAAGCATAAATATTAATTCGACAATAGCATTGACTAAAGTCGGCTTTACACGTCAGACAAATAAAATTAAAATAAAAAAAATACGTGTGGCACTATAGGACTGCCGCGGTAAAGCTATTGCATAGCATTTTTAACAACTTATGCAATTATAAATATTTATTTATTTTATTTATTTTATTTTTTCTGATATCAGATAATTGCGCTCTATCGGAAAACGTTGAAATTATTCCGAACAATTTGCGGCTGCGGTAGCAAATGATTCGGAATAATTTAAACGTCTTCCGATAGAGCGCCGCGCACGAATTTTTTATTCGATAAAGCACAAAAAAAAACGGATTATTCGAAAAATTCGTAGATAAAAAGATAGATAATTAAATTATCTTTAAAATGGTGCAGGTTTCATAATAATACGCCAGATAGTATTTGCCTAATAGTCGTTTTTGTGTTCGGTTAGACCTAATTTCACAAATGAATTACACTATGTAATATAAACAAAATCTAAAATATTCAAAGCTAAGAATATTAGGAAAATGTTCTTGTTTAACATATATTTTTTTCGAATCGTAAGCTGTACTCGTTTAGACGTAATTATCAGTTTAAAATCATTAATTTTCGTTAAGAAATTTCTTCATTCGGTCGCTGCGCTGGCCTAGGCCCGCGATAAAAGCTATGCAATAGCTTAAAAAATAAAAAATAATAGAGCTGAAACCATGTACATGAGTATACATATAAAATAGATAATTATTATAAGAATATTAATAGTCATCAAGCACTTTATACAAAAAATAATCACACAGTAGGAAGTATCAAAACAAAATTGGAAAAAACAACGTATGTATATGATCAGGTATGTTACATTACACATTGTAATCTACATATTAAATATTAAATTCATAATATTATTATTAAACATTAAGAACTAAAATGAGGTACCTGAAAGTTACATATTAATGTTATTCCCATTTGAAAGAATTGGCATGCTCAAAAAAATGGCATGGGAAATTAGTTGGGGGGGGGGTAGGAAGATAGGGGAGAAAGTGTGAGAGAGGGAGGGTTGGGGGAGGCGGAGGTGGGGTCAGAGGGGGGAAGTGGAGGGGGTTTGAAGGAGTTTGTGTGTGTGGGGGGGGGGGGGGTAGTTTGTGGGTTTAGAAGGTTTGGCGCGAGGGGGATTGTCTGTTTGCTGGGAAAGTCAACCGATTTTTTTACTCAATATAGTCAAAGATTTCAATCATTTGACCGCCATCTAGCGTATAGTTGCTAAAGTAAGCTGAATTGGCGAGAAACTTTTTGCTTACTTTCTGTCACACGTCATATCACGTACGCGTCGCTCTTCGATTGTTGCTGTCCGTTTTGTCCAAGACCTTGTTGACATTCCTGATCGTAGATCAATGAGCAAGGCACCGCAACGAAATCGAATTAATCCAAATAAATATTATTTGTACATAAGAAGTGTGTTTCCGTTTATTTTTAAAACATTACTGTCTGTAAAGTGACCGTCGATTTCGACGGGTTTCAGCTAGTATTATTAGAATTAGATGGCCGTAAAGAAAAGCACATTGCTTTAGATTTGGAAATATTTTGCTATAGTTTTTTTAAAACTTGGAACAAGACAAGAATTCGACGAGTAAGAGAAAGGGGCCGAGTATATTATTATATAGTTACATTTGGAAATACTTTATGGGTTCATCTCTTCACAAAGTATAGAACAAATGATTATGATTGCTAACAACTAACCTATCTATTAAATTATTATTAGAGTAATTTGCTTTGCTTACGGGAAAGCTTAATCTCCGATGTTCAGTAAGTAATTAGGAGTTATGCCTTATTAGGTGGCTCGACCGGTATCACTCTGGGTAGGTATATCAATCTAGAATCAAGGCGAACGACGCAAGACGCTAGTTTCAGTATTCAGTATTCAGTATTCAATTTATTCATTCAGAATATACAATAAAAGCATGAATTATGAATTAAAGCTAATTATCGCATATTAGAATTCGTCAGTTTATATGTAGATATAAAATTATTAAAGCATACATATTAATTCGCCAATAGCGTTGAGTAATGTCGGCTTTACACGGCAGACAAATAAAATAAATAAAAAAATAGAGCTGAATCCATGTACATGAGTACATATAAAATAGATAATTATTATAAGAATATTAATAGTCACCAAGCACTTTATACAAAAATAATCACACAGTAGGAAGTATCAAAACAAAATTGGAAAAAACAACGTATGTATATGATCAGGTATGTTACATTACACATTGTAATCTACATATTAAATATTAAATTCATAATATTATTATTAAACAATAAGAACTAAAATGAGGTACCTGAAAGTTACATATTAATGTTATTCTATTCCCATTTGAAAGAATTGGCATGCTCAAAAAAATCACCAGCTTATAGAAAGCATGTGTGGACTGCAGCTTTTGTTTAATAAATCTTTTAAACGCCTTTGTTTCCATCTTTCTTGTGGAGAGTGGTAGCTGGTTAAGGAGCTTATAGCTCAAATATCCAAAGGACTTTTGTGTCTGTGTAAGGCGTACTTTAGGCAGGACAACGTCATCACGTCTGCGTGTATTGTGGGAGTGCATATTCCCGTTTACCTCTTGTTCGTTAATATTTGATTTAGCATATAGTAGACATTGTAAAATATATTCAGACGTAAAAGACAGTATTTTGTACTTAAGAAAATATGGTTCGCAGTGCGTGTCACGGGATACTCCTGCAATTGCTCTCAGTTGATGGTTGGGGGAGGGGATCAAAGGAGGTTAGGGGATTGATTGGGGATGGTGGGGTTTGGCGATCGGGGAGGAGGGGGATTGTCTGCTTGGGGTCTTTTCGTTATTGGGGTCTTTTCGGAACTTGCCTGATTTTTTTTTATCTGCGGTCAAATATTCAACCTTCCTATTATAAAGCGAAGAAAAAACTCTAAATCAGAATATCTAACTAGGTGTCTATTAGTAAATCAGGAGACTTCAAATTTATAGCCTAAGCATACAAAAGCTTTCTAAAAATTCACCTCAAGGAACTTGCGGTAATGCGTATAAGGACCTTAGGACATAACGAAAGGAAGCGCCCATCTAGACCAAGTTTTACTGCAGCAACCATAACCAACAAAATAGCCAGCCAGTTAAAAAGGGGGGCGCCAGTTTTGCATGCGGCAATTTTGCACAAATGTCACTTTTGACAGGTCCAAATTTGTTGAGGGCAGATTTGCAGGAGGCAACCTTGCAGGAAGCAACCTTGCAGGCGGCAACCTTCAGTACAGTTTTTAAGTTTTTCTGTTAGGTTAGGTTAGGTTAGGTTTTTCTTTCCCTAAAATCGAAGTGACATTAATTACCGGCATCCTTGTAGTGGATGACTTTTATACATCAAACTAAACATTAAAAAAAATGTTTTAAGTTTTTCTGTTAGGTTAGGTTAGGTCATTTTGACATTTGCAAAACTGCCTTCTGCAAGATTGCCTTCTGCAAAACTGCCGCCTGCAAGAATGCCGTCTGCAAGATTGCCGTCTGCAAATTTGCCTTCTGCAAGTTTGATGGAACCCGTTAAAAACACGGCCGCCAGACGCGAACGTAGCTGTCACGTAGCTGTCAAATAATAGTATTACAGCTTCAACGGGGGGCGCCAGTTTTGCATGCGGCAATTCTGCACAAATGTCACTTTTGACAGTTCCAAATTTGTTGAGGGCAGATTTGCAGGAGGCAACCTTGCAGGCGGCAACCTTGCAGGCGGCAACCTTCAGTACAGTTTTTAAGTTTTTCTGTTAAGTTAGGTTAGGTTAGGTTTTTCTTTCCCTAAAATCGAAGTGACATTAATTACCGGCGTCCTTGTAATCGATGACTTTTATACATCAAACTAAACATTTAAAAAAAAATACGTGTGGCACTCGGGGACTGCCGCGGTAAAGCTATTGCATAGCATTTTTAACAACTTATGCAATTATAATTATTTATTATTTTATTTATTTTTTTTTCTGATATCAGATAACTGCGCTCTATCGGAAAACGTTGAAATTATTCCGAATCATTTGCGGCTGCGAAAGCAAATGATTCGGAATAATTTAAACTTCTTCCGATAGAGCGCCGCGCACGATTTTTTTATTCGATAAAGCAAAAAAAACGGATTATTCGAAAAAATTCGTAGATAAAAAGATAGATAATCAAATTATCTTTAAAATGGTGCAGGTTTCATAATAATACGCCAGATAGTATTTGCGTAGTAGTCGTTTTTGTGTTCGGTTAGACCTAATTTCACAAATTAATTACACTATGTAATATAAACAAAATCTAAAATATTCAAAGCTAAGAATATTAGGAAAATGTTCTTGTTTAACATATATTTTTTTCGAATCGTAAGCAGTACTCGTTTAGACGTAATTATCAGTTTAAAATCATTAATTTTCGTTAAGAAATTTCTTCATTCGGTCGCCGCGCTGCTAGGCCCGCGATAAAAGCTATGCAATAGCTTAAAATGTTTTAAGTTTTTCTGTTAGGTTAGGTTAGGTCATTTTGGGGGGCGCCAGTTTTGCATGCGGCAATTTTGCACAAATGTCACTTTTGACAGTTCCAAATTTGTTGAGGGCAGATTTGCAGGAGGCAACCTTGCAGGCGGCAACCTTCAGTACAGTTTTTAAGTTTTTCTGTTAGGTTAGGTTAGGTTAGGTTAGGTTTTTCTTTCCCTAAAATCGAAGTGACATTAAATACCGGCATCCTTGTAGTGGATGACTTTTATACATCAAACTAAACATTAAAAAAAATGTTTTAAGTTTTTCTGTTAGGTTAGGTTAGGTCATTTTGACATTTGCAAAACTGCCTTCTGCAAGATTGCCTTCTGCAAAACTGCCGCCTGCAAGAATGCCGTCTGCAAGATTGCCGTCTGCAAATTTGCCTTCTGCAAGTTTGATGGGACCCGGTCATTTTGACATTTGCAAAACTGCCTTCTGCAAAACTGCCGCCTGCAAGAATGCCGTCTGCAAGATTGCCGTCTGCAAATTTGCCTTCTGCAAGTTTGATGGGACCCGCTTCAACAAGTTTCCGGCGGGATTCTATTAGGGATTACTAACGGTGGTGGTCGCGTTTTGCGTGTGAATTTCGTGACCGTCTCCGGTGTTCTCCTTGTTCTTCCTAGTGTTTGTTCTGTCCAGTGTTTTATCTGTGCTCCTGCTGAGCGTGTTTTCTAGCGTTGCCCGCCTATTTTGGTGAGCAATTATAACATTATTTCACAAATTAACTTTTTGTAGGGTATACATTTTTTTCTATTTTTTAACCACGTTTATGATGAGTTATCCGTGAATGTATTGACATGGAATTAGCCGCAGGGGGGTCAACGGGAGCACACCCGTTGACCCCATCAAACCTCAGTGCTATTTTCGATGGGGTAATTGATTCTAGGGCCTCTGTGGGAGCCAACGTAGAGGTGGCTTCCTCAGTCGAACGCGAATCAAATACAAGCCCTAATTTGTACGGGGAGGGTTCCCAAGGACCCTTCTTAGTGTTTATCCAGTATAAACCGAATCAAACGGCTGAGAGTGACCCCTCCAGCCTAAACATTTTTCCCCTTTCAGTAGGCAAACTAATCCAGAAAAATAAAGTAGCCGACGTTCTTTTACTAAAAAAAACAGGACGAAACCGTATCGAGGTTACCCTGAAGACTGGCAAATCGGCCAATATGCTGGCGACCGCTGACTTCCTAACAAAAAAGAACTTTAACGCGTTCATCCCCTCTTTCTCCACAGTGCGGCTCGGACTCGTTAAGGGCTTAGATAATGACCTCAGCGATGAGGAGATAATCGAGGCCATCAACAACAGCAATATTTGTATAGCAAAAAGCATTCGCCGTCTTAACTTCCGCTCCTCCGACCCCCAGGGTAACACCGTCTGGAAACCATCCAGGACGGTGGTTATAACCTTCGAGGGCCAGAAGTTACCAGAAAGAATAATGATTTTTTACAATTCTCTTCCAGTGGAAAGTTACGCCTTCCCCGTCACACAATGTCGCAAATGCCTCCGTTTTGGACACCTTATAAAAACCTGCAGGGCTAATTCCCCACGATGCTTCCGGTGCGGAGAAGCCCACTCGGGCGAAACTTGTACAAATACCGCAACATTGGTTTGTGTCAATTGTCGCGGTAACCATAGTGCAAACGACCCTTCCTGCCCAGAGTTCATGAGACAAAAGGCTATTAAACAACTTATGGCTAAAGAGGGCATCTCTTTTAATGAAGCGTCCTCTCGCTTCCCCAAAATTTCTAGAAATTCGTATGCAACGGTTACTGCAATCAACCCCCCCCCAGCCTCCATCTTTTTTCAACTTAACCCCTAATAACAGCTATCGTCCTAGAATAATAACTGTAGACCCTTTAAGGTCGGGTAAGACAAAAGGGAAAGGCAAGAAGAGAAAACTCTCTTCTCCTCCCACTTCCAACCCTCGTCCACAAGCCGCCCCCACCTCAGATCTGAGATGGGACTACTTCCCCGACAGGGTCGAGAATGGCAGCTGCCTTAACAGACAGCCTAAGTCTACGACCCTGGAAGAGATTGCGTCCCTCCTGCGGCTACTAATCGCCCAAAATAAGGGAAATTCTGCAGCCTCATCCTGCAGCGATACCTCCTCCTTTATAACGGTAACTGATCTTCCCTCTTTAAAATCCGTGGCGGGCGGACTGTCATCCGCCTCTTAACGTATATAAGAGTTTCAACGCTCTTTCACTCGCCCCTCCTTTCTTTTTTATTCCTTTTTTTTATTTATTTATTTTTTTATTATTTTTTTTTATTTTTTTTTTTTAATATTGTATAAACGTAATTCCGTCCCCACAGTGTGATTGTGGATTTGATATCTGCACCGTGGATCACCTCTTCTTTAATTGCCCTCTCCTTAACAACTTTCCTTCGTTCATTCCTAATCTCATTCAATTGAAAATCGAACTCCCTACCAAAATCGATATCCTTCTGGCGTCCAATTCCATTAAAATTTATCGAGTCATCGCTAAATTCATTAACCTAAATCATTTAGCTATTTAACCCATATTCCGAAATGCCTTCTGGGGGTGGCCGCTTCCGTTCGCTGCTCGGGATCGGACCCGCCTTGTGACGTCAGGCCGATGGAAATGTGGCCCCGTTGTCGAGGTTGGCTGTGGAAAAAGTCGCTGAATATGGCGAGTTTTTGGCAGTAACTTTCAGTCAATGGACGACACATTCTCGGTGCGGCCGATGCCGGGGGAGGGGCCTGCTCTCGGGGGGCGGTGGGGAGCGGCGCTGCCCCCAGAAGCACTTCTCTATTACCCTGACCCTTCTCCTTTTTCTTTCTCCAAAATATTCCCCTAATATTCTGTTATGTTTTTAGTCTCTATGGTGTCCTCTGTGTATGCAATTGTGATGTCCCTTCCTTTTTTTTTGTAGGTACTAACACTAACAGTAGTCATCCTCCCATCAACAATACATACAAACTGGCACAAAATCACCAGCACCCTAGCTGCGTGGAATTGCCACAAGGAAAAGAAAGAAGAAGAAGAAGAAGAAGAAGTTTCCGGCGTGTTTACATTTCTAAAATGCGTTTTTATAAATAAAAATAGTTCATCTGCATCGTATCTCGGCTTGTTTAATGTCTAGGAACTATTTAATTACTCTTTTATATTTTAAATCGATAATTTCGCGAGTTGTTTGGGTTAACATTTAATTTTGAGGTTATACTCGATGTTTTCTTTCGTGCCAAGCGAAACGGCTGATTTTCCCATCGTAACCGCTGAATAAAGCAACGAAAATGTCGACAAATCACAGAATCCTGGAATTATACAGCGGAATCGGCGGAATGCACTTGGCTTGGAATGGTACGTGCATGATCTGATGAAACTATTTGGAACAGCAGATTTTGCCCACGTAACGTCGATATGCCAGATATGCCAGAATAACTGCAGTATAGGAACCTTTCTCAACAACAAAAAAACACACTAATATATTTGATCATTTACTACATACTACTACTCGGACACAAAATTATCAAAAGTTTCAAAGTTACATACATATATACCATATGTGTGAAAATATTCGATATTCGACCGACTATTCACCATGCTGATTTCGAATCGGCAATAACCTTTATTCGGTCTCAGTAAATAAACGAGATACGGGCATTCAAAGTTTTCATTCGTTATATCAACAAACCGCAGCCATTTTGTTTTGTACATCCCATGTGTGAAAATTTTCAATAAGTGTCCTGAATATAGTCGAGTATATCGTAATATCGATAACAATTAGCGGTATTACAAAAATTATGACATTTTGTGAAGTTTTTAGAATAACGCAGTATTTTGAAAAAAACGTTCGGAAAAATATATAAGTATCTTCGCGATATTTAAAAAAGAAATCGAGGTTTTTTCAATGACTGCATATTGATGACAAAAGGTATCCCGAAATTTCGTTTGTTTCAGGTTACCTTTTGTTATTAATACCCAGTCATTTCGTAAAGACCTCGAAAATAGACCAATTGTTTTAGATTATCGCTAACACATTTCAATATTAAAAGCACCGGGTTTATTCCCGACATGCCAATGATTTTTTTAGCGGCTTATTATACTTTTAAAATTAGAATACGTTAAAAAGATTTTGTCCCGTTTACCCGATGGCAGTAATGTAGCAGTACAGCCCCCCAGACCAGTGCTGACTTGCTACTGGGCTCAAGTGAACACTAGTTTCAACCCAGTCTGGTGCTGACTTCGCGCTCGCAAGTCAGTCCAGCTATAGTAAAATAACATCAGTAGGACATCTCGAGTTCGTTTTCGAAATAAGTTCCTACGCTTCGCCGAACCACCAGGGTTGCCACAACAAATACACAATTGAGAAGCTGCGATCCCATTAAAGCAGAAATGCAATTCTTTATAATTATTATGTACGTTGATGTATTTTTGGTTTATAGATCAAGAGTCGGTTCCCAAAATTGTACTGTAACGGAATATATGAGTTAGTGCTGACTTTGTGTGACAGCATTCATCACTTGCATGTGTTCAAAATACCTATATTTTAGTAAGTTAAAGTAGGTACTTAACAAAAACGCATTACACCTACGCACTTACATACCTATGCACCTACTTACCTAGAAACATACTTACCTATGTAAATGAACATTACACGTTACCTCGTCAATGTAAGTTCGTAATGTAAATGTAAATACTCGTAAATGTAATTTCTGATAGGTTTCATTACAACCTGTACAGAAAACATTCCACTTTTGTATACTTAGCTGTCGCGCGACAGCCCTGACTGGCTAGCACCGAGGCGCCCGAGAATCTACGTAGTGGTAGCGTACGAACAACGGACGCTTGTATGAGTGCGAAATCGGTGCGTACTATGGAGATGTTATACTATTCTTATTTTACTATGTTCTAGCTGACTAGCCACCAGTTCTATTTTTGGGCCCAGTAGCTTCCCCCACCACGTTGCTTAGGTCATTCCAGTGAACGCATTCGGGCAGTCGCTGCCAGTTGGTTTTTATACTGTCGTCACAGTCCACAGTCTCAACTGCTAGTTTCAAAAATAGACAGCAAGCTGACTTACTAGGTCGATCCAGCTACATGTGCCCAGTTACTGGCGCTGTAATTCCGAGTCATTGTTTCCAGTCGCTAATGGTCTCTTGATGAGTTGGCCACGAAGACCCATTCTGTTCAGGGTTGGTGACACTCACGGGTCAACACCCATTCTGCGGCCTCCACGCATCTGGATTCTCCAGGACTCTGGCCTTAAGGCTAGTTCCCCCTAAGAATCAACCTTCTGGCGCTCCTGAACGGTTTGCACACTGTGCGGCGTAAGCCAATCGGCGACTGCTCTTGAAACGACTGTGCACTCCGACTAACAGTCGGGGGAGTCTGGAAGCAGTACTGTTTCCTATAGAGCGGGGGTGGTTGCGGACCTTACGGCGACTGCTCTTGAAACGACCATCGGCTACCCGATCCTGAATGAACAGCCGGGCAAAGGATGCCGTGGTCCGCGATTCATTCGGTTTACACCGTTTCACCGCTTCGTAAGGCAGAGGACCGCGCAAGCGACCTCGAACTCGTAACCAATCGAGAGACCGGGGTAATCTGGTCGCAATTCGAAGTAAGGGCTAACAGTAAGCCAGCTGGGTAACCCACCTAGTTATCTCGCGGGTAAGGCGTTGGCCTCTTACGGGCATGTGGCGGAGCTTGACGGTGGACTGTTTTTGTCCAAGTCTTCTGCGTTCACCTCACGGGGGATAGAACGACCTATTGTTAAAACTTCCTGAGGTGACGGGTTCGCCCGTTGTAGTTGACAACTCTATTTGTTTCTTTTTCCAGTCGCTGCTATCGCGTAAATGTGGCATAACTTAAGAAAATTGCGTTTTTTTATTTTAATAAAATTATTGAGATCGCACATTGCGAAAATTTGTTTGCGGTTTGACAGTTCACATCATCGCAGCAATCGAAAGATCAAAATTATTGTTATAAAAAAATATGAAAAATCTATATTTTCTGTTAGTTTTTAGGTTTCCTGACAATTATTTTGTAGCGAAATCCAGTTTTGTGATGTACGAATAAACAATATATGATCAGATGTACGAATAAACAACTAAAAATTGCTATGTTTTCTTTCGATTTTTTCTCATAATTATTTTCGTTTTCTTTCCCCAGAATCAAAATTATCTGGAACGATCGCGGCAGCCATCGAAATAAACACAGTCGCAAACTCTGTCTACAGTTTCAACTTCCCAGACACTCTCCTAATGAACCGCAATATACAATCGATCACGGCGGACGATATTAACAAATTAAACGCAAACGTGATTCTGATGTCGCCTCCCTGCCAGCCGTTCACACGGAACGGCCTCCAGAAAGACGCGGATGACGAACGAAGCTCTTCGTTGAGCCACATTTTGGACATTCTTGGTGACGTGGAGTGCGTTCGTTACGTATTATTGGAAAATGTGAAGGGGTTCGAGAGCTCGAGAAGTAGAGATCGCTTGATCGAAACTCTGTTGAAATGCGGCTTTAACTATAGGGAGTTCCTGATTAGTCCTCATCAGATCGGATTGCCGAATTCGAGGTTGCGGTATTATTGCCTTGCGAGGAAACTGAGTGAATTTGACAATTTGGCTAGTGGAGAAATAGTAAGTCTAATGTATGTACATCTCTGTGGCATCTTCTAGCGGTTTGACAATGCGGATGTCAAGATGTTGGATAATCATCTTCATTACTAGCGCTACTGTTCATTATGTCTTGGCTTTGTCAAGAATCTTCTTCCATTCCACCCTAATCCTGAGTGTTGGTTTTCCAGTAGTTCACTGCAAATGAATTTAGGTCTTTAATCACACAATCAAGATATTGCAGTTTTGATTGTTTGACTTTACGATGCTCTTTTAGAATAAGTTATGACTTTGGAATAAGTTAACTTTCGATATTGCACATCATTATAATATTAATAATAAAACGCTTTATTCGTAAGAAAAAGGCGAGCTTATTGCCTGCAGGCAATATTTCAGAGCTAACCTATACAGGTTATTCAGTTCTTTGCTTATTGGTCTTCCACACGCACGTCTCCTGCACAGCACCAAAAGTCCTGCAGAGTATTTTGGATAACAGGATTACTTATCCTAACCATCACCGATGGGAAGAAAGCATATGAGGCGGTCAATACTAGCACCACAGTATACCAGAAAATTAGCTTCTCTTAGAACAAAACTGAAATTGAAGCGAATATATCACGAGCCGTAAGGGCTCGCATATGACCGCCAGATGTCCGCTACTCGGCCCACGCGGATATGTAAACGTTCGAAAAATTCGCCAACCTTTACCTGTGCGTAATGCTAATTCAAAGGCATTCGTCGAGACGTACCCCTCTGCCCTCTTTCCTTGCATTCTTTCCCGCATTGCCATTTCGTTCGAGAGAGCGTCTACTACTCTCTCGGTATACTATGATAGCGCTCCCACCTCTGCCAAACCCGAAGCGGTTCCCTCCTTTGATCGCGGGCACAGTCCCCAAATCGTGCAACTGTCGGGGATAGACCATTATATTAAAATACGACGCACGCTGGCTCCTCTTCACCCTGGAAAGAGCAGCGCACTCACAGACTAGAAGAACACACGGTAATAACCGGCAATGCCGCAGTGGAAGTAGTGCAATATTCACCACATGTCGTAATCAGAGGAAGGCCAATCTTACCACCTCCAAAAATATTTTTGCCCACACCCATGCGGCGTACAATCAAAGACATCTAGTGCATTTTTAGCCTCTGTTGAGAGTCAATGTTTCTGAAGCATGAGTTAACACTGTTCTGATGGTCTTGTAGAAGGTTGCTTTGGGAGGGTTGAGGGTCGCTAAGATCTCGAAAGCGAATGCAGACTGACTAACCACATTTCTTTCTCCTATACAGATAACGGATCTACCGCACGTGAAAAATTCTCAAGAAACGATAATCAGCGAGATTCTAGAAGACGGAATTATGGATCAATACCGCATCCCAGATAAATTTTACAAACGAGCGCAAGTCTTCGACGTTTGCAGTCCGGACTCGAACCGATCTTGCTGTTTCACGAAAGCGTACACGCATTACATCGAAGGAACCGGCTCCGTTTTCACAAATACGGATCAAGATAAAATAAAATCAGTGTACGCGGACGCTTCCAAATATAGCGCTGATTCAACCGAATATATGAGTGTGATAAAACAGCTCGAAATACGATTTTTCAGCCCGAGAGAGGTCGCTAGACTTATGGCATTTCCTGATAGTTTTAATTTTCCAGACTGTACAACTCTAAAACAGAGATATAGGTTATTAGGAAATAGTATCAATGTTAAAGCCGTGGGTGAGTTAATAAAAATACTGATTGATGATTCAATCAGGTGATTTGAAATCAATTATTTTAACATATATTAAGACTTATGTAGATAATAGAAAAGAAACATAAATAATACCCACTCAGCAGTTCAAATAAAAGAAGTGAACGATGAGGATCTCCTCGAGAAAGTCCAGCGCCGATCGACCAAGATGCCAATGGATTTCAAAAATGTGGAATATGCAGAACGGCTCCGCAGATTGCAACTGCCCTGCGGAGGATTGTCGGATCAGGGGGACCTCATTGAGACATATAAGATCCTCAATGGATACTATAATTTCCCCCAATTGTCTTCTATCTTCAAGTGAAACTACAAGCATCATCTGCGAGGCCACGACTCTAAGCTGGAGAAAACACAATTCCACATGAATCCCAAGAAACATTTCCTAACCAACCGAGTTGTGGACCAGTGGAACAGTTTATCTGCTGAAGTGGTTGAAGCAGAAGTGTATTCAAAAATACATTAGACGCACATATTAAACAGAAATTGTAATTGTCCTCAGTTTTATTTTCAGACATATCAGCAATTATGCTGCCTGTTTGTAAAAGTAATAATAATTTTAAAAAATCGAAAAAAACACAAGTCCAGACTGTACAACTCTAAAATAGAGATATTGGCTATTAGGAAATAGTATCAACGTTAAAGTCGTCGGTGAGTTAATAAAAATACTGATTGATGATTCTATCAGATGATTTCTCTGCAGATTGCAACTGCCCACACTCAAAGATCTTTGGATCAGGGGGGGACCGGAGCCGGCGTCTTCTCAAATGATCTAAACATCAAAATATCAACTACCCTAGGCAACTTAAATACGATCTTCCAAGCAGAATGCATTGGCATCCCCAGAGCAGCACAGGCAGTTGCAGCAAAAGATGTCGGAGACCTAAGCTTGAAACTTGTCTCCGACAGTGCCTCCGTGCTACAAGCGCTAGCAAAAAATACTATAACCTCTGTCCTTGTACTGGAATGCCACAATGCGCTTCAATCCATTGCAAGGTCAAATAGAGTGACCCTGCAATGGATTAAAGGGCACAGCGACTCACTGGGCAACGACGCGGCAGACGAACTGGCCAAAAGGGGATCAAAGGAAATAGTATATAGACCGGAACCCTTGATGCCAATAGCCCAGGCCCAAATAAAAACATGGCTACGCAGGAACACCGACGAAACCCACCTTAAAAGAATGGAAAAAAATCGCAGGATGCAGGCAAACAAAGAACGCAGTTCCGGAAGCGTCTAAAAAACTTGCCTGCAACCTCACCAGATTAAAAAGGGACAAAATCCGTAGTCATAGGTACTATGACAGGCCACTGTCCCCTAAACAAACACTTGTTTACCATAGGTGTGACAGACAGCCCTCTATGCGGAGGATGCATGGAGGAAGAAGAAACGCCACAGCATGTGCTCATGGAATGCAGGAGCGTGGCAGAGCAACGGGCAAGAATACTACAATCTCCAGCATCTGTCCCGGAGGCCTGTAGCAACCCAAACAGGCTGCTAACCTTCTGGGACAGCCTGGGTTGGCTGGAGTAACATAAATAGAAACATGAGCCACGCACAACGGCCCAATCAAGAGGCCAAGTGCGGGAAATAGCCCAGACAAACTAACTAACTAACTATCAGCAATTATGCTGCCTGTTTGTAAAAGTAATAATAATTTTTAAAAAACATCAAGTCCAGACTGTACAACTCTAAAACAGAGATATTGGCTATTAGGAAATAGTATCAACGTTAAAGCCGTCGGTGAGTCAATAAAAATACTGATTGATGATTCTATCAGATGATTTCTCTGCAGATTGCAACTGCCCACACTCAAAGATCTTTGGATCAGGGGGGGACCTCATTGACACATATAAGATCCTCAACAGATGCTATAATTGCCCCGAATTTAAAGTGCAAACAGTTAAGCTAACAACTCTGTAAAATGTCCTGGCTCAGCAGGAAGTCCCATTTATCACTAGAACACAAACTGTTTCTTTACAAGCATTGAATATACAGTGCGAGTTTTAATTTACTGGCATCCTTGTAGTGAATGAATCAGTACGATCAAATAAGCAACTTTTGATTAAAACTTGTAAAAATTCGAAACAAAAATCCAAATTTATTTTTTTTTTAAAAAGTGTAAAAAGCGATGAGCGCGCTGTGCCATCTAGCGGTAGGTAAATTATATTGTTCATTTGCGATACCGGTAGATGGTGAAGCACGCTCAACACTTGTCAAACTTATTGGTTTAAAAAATATTTTTGGTTTTTCCCACAATTTTTATCAAAAATTGCTTCTTATTAGCTCGTACTGATTCTCTCACTCACCCTGTTTAATTTAATTAGATTGCTCAATGCCTTACTATGTTTTTGCAGATCTAGGACTTTACTACAAAACGCAACGTGTAGATCAGTGGTTCTCAAACTTATTTCGTCTACCGCCCACTTTGAAAATCAAATATTTTTCAGCGCCCCCAATTTTTTTTTTACTTTACAACATCTTAAAAACCACAATGACATTCATTACTTTAATTCTAAACGAGACTTTTTTTAAAAGTGGAAGCAATTAAAACGCAACTTTATAATATTAAGATATTCTTTTATTCAAATAAAACAATCAATTTTAATTTTTAAACTAACCTAATGTGAAGGTTGAATCTGATGATTTTTAAGAAGTTTGTTGATATCAGGTTCGAATTTACTCAAAAACAGCCGCAAGTCGCGGCGTTCGGTAACATGCAAACGATTTCTCTTTTTAGTAAGCAGCGTTGCCACAACACTAGATCCTCGTTCACACAAATATGACGATGGGAATGCTATCAAAAATCGTTGAACGATCGACCACAATCCAGGGTATAATTGCGGGATTTGCTTTTGTAGCCAAAATCCTTGGTAGCCATTTTTGAATTCGATTCTTATTTCCTCGTTGGTTGTGAGTTCTATAAGTTCTTCTTCCAGATGGGATGATATTGCTGTATTGACGTTTGAAAAAGGATCCAACACCCAGTCTAGTATTTCCAATTTAAAAATGTCCTGGATGTAGGTACCTAGGTTTTAATTTCAGTGAATTTTAAAATATTAAGTAAATGAAATTACAATTCATCCATAGCCCCCCTAAACCACTTCAACACCTCCCATTTCTTTCTGGGCCCTTACCGCCCCCCTCTAGGCCACCAGCGCCTACAAGGGGGCATTATCACCCACTTACCACTGGTGTAGATGTCACTAATAGTTCCAAACATTGATTAATATTCTCTTATTTTTAGTAACCCAATTGATGGCCTTCTAAACACTCCTACCTATATGGTATCCTATCTGAATATAATAAACAAATGAAACGAAAACTATTATTATTTTAGTATTATTTACAGTCGTTAATTTTAATTTGGTATACAAGTTTCAGCACATAATAATTAATTGCTTTAATGTTCAAATAGACAAGTAGATGGCATATTAATCTCTCCGTGTTATTTCTATGATGTAATCAGCCTATATACAAATGCGATAGATGACACTAATAATTGAATGTTTTTAATACATAATTGGGCACATTAATGTACAGATATGCTAATAGATGGCATTCGATTTCTCCATACTATTTCTGTGATATATCAGCCTATAAAGGAATATGATAGATGGCACTATAAATTAAATGTTGTTATCATTGCTTAAATTATTCGGTTTTTTATAATCAATCAGTCTTTTATTTATTTATTTATTTATTAGTTTCAAATAGTATTCAAGGGCATTACAGATCAATCCAATTCGCCCTTGAATATTAAAGCTTGAGTGTAAGTCTAAAAATAAATGACTACATAACTAAATTAATTGAACAAGAAAAAAAAACAAAAATATAAAACTAAATAAAAGACAGATTATGATAAACATGAGATAGTAGGGAGTTGCCTTTTTAGCTGCCAAAGGGATATACAAAAGTTATCTATTTCTGTGGGTAAGGAATTAAAAAGAGCTATAACCCTTCCCACTGGCCTGTCTACAAAAATATTTGTACGGTGGTACGGCACATTAAAGAATAGATGCGATCTCCTCGCTGTGTAATTTACCGGTACGAACAATTCAAACTTACATAGTTTCTCTGGCAAATAAATAGTTCCTTGAATTAATTTATATGCAAATATAATTAGTGAAATATATCGACGCGTTTCAAGACTGTTGTATCCTACCATTCCTAGCACAAAATCGGACAGAAATAAGTATGGATAAATATTGTATTTTCTGTAATAAATATATCTTAAAACTTTTCTTCTAAAATATAGCATAAGAAGCATTCATTATCAAAGTTATTATATGGCCGAATAAATTGCTGTTAGTTCGCCGGACAATGCTAATCGCGCCACCTGCATGTTGTCGGTGCAGAATTATTTCCAAAACGTACTATGGCATTGAGCAATCTAATAACATATATAATCAATATCGGCAGTAATAAAACATGAAGTGTATTTTTAATAAACAGCAATTTTATTTCAGCGGTTATATAAATAATTACATGTAAACTATTTCACTTATTGAAAAGTGAAGGTTTGCAACAAACAGAAATTTTAATACTTTTATCACAGTAGTCCATTCGCCAGTTGTCTTTGCGTTTTCAACCTCGCTTTATGGTTCAGCGATCTCGTTCTGAACATTACTAATAAACCCGAAGGGAACGCTATGAAGAATGACCAGAGAACAAACTTCCAGTATGCTCTCTCTTCCAAGTAGGCGACTCGGTCACAACTGAAATAAAAAGAATCGTTAAACTACTTTTCAGTTAAAAACGTACTTGCAGAAGATTGCGAGAAGCCATATATGTATATATATATGTATATATATATATATATATATATATATATATATATATATATATATATATATATATATATATATATATATATATATATATATATATATATATATATATATATATATATATATATATATATATATATATATATATATATATATATATATATATATAGCCATATATGTATATATATAGTAATATTTTATATTTATCTATAAAGTATATATTTATTTATATATGTATGTATATATTTATATGTATATACCTAAATTTAATATTATTACGCTTTCTTATTCTATTTCTAACTTCTCAAATGTAACATAATAATATACAAAGATGTATTACAGCTATCGCGGTTGTTTGACATTATAAATAGGATAGAAAACGAAGTCTTCAGTCTACCCTAGACAACGGCGGCTGCAACGTCACCGAAACGTCGGGTCCTACAAATTTCACGCGGTAAATTCGTTTTCTATCCTATTTATAGTATTACAGGTAGTTACGAAAACCACTATACCTTTTTTTTATATTAAGCCTACCTTAGTACAGGCGAGGCCTAGTTAGGATGGCTTTGAATTTTAAAAATACATGTAATATTATAGATAAATAAAGAATTTTGAATTTGAATATACCTTCTAGTGACGATTTCACCGTCTTTGCATTTTAACACCTCTTTAAAATTGGTGTGAATGCATACGCCGATGCTTTTGCTTTTTATCTCGAAATCTGGAAATAGGATAAAAGAGAAAATGCGGGTGAACAAATCGTGAACTTTGAGGCAAATCAATCGACCAGTATTCTAGCAACTAAGAGCTGACATTGTGAGGGCAGTAAATAGAATTTATCGTCTGTGTCAAGCGCCGGATTAAGACTCGATAAGGCCCTGAGCTATGCGAGCTATTGCTGCAGTATATTTAAGTATATATGACAATTGCTCACTCGGACAGTTTTTTTGGGGCCCCCAAGAAAGTGGGGGCCCTAATAAATAAAATACAAACGGAGCTGCCATGGAATTCACCGACCGGAGTCGGGCCCATCATAATACTATTTTTTACATTTCTAGGGCTGAACAGTGAATTCCGGACTAACGTCCGGCTGTGGTAGGTTTAGGACAGCTGTCTTGCCATATGTGAGCGTTTACCTTACCACCCATTTACTCCCCCTTGGAATCCATAGAATTTGAGATGTGCAAATCGCAATTTAAGATAATTATTCTACAAAAGAGTTGATTATTTTTCTGGAAAGACCAAGATCTTTAAAAAGGTGATATAGAGATTTAGCTGGCAGGCCACGAGCGCCAACTTCCACCGCGTGAAGGTGAACAGTGAAGCTGTTCCGAGTTGCGGCATTTGCGAGATCATGCGTATTTATTTAATTTGTACTCGTGATCTTTTGGGATATTTGATTCCCATGGAACAGTTAATTCTACAATAAAGGCCGCCTTCCGAGATAGAGAGTAAAGAGTTATATCTCGACGGGGGGCTTTACATCCGAGACTTTCAGGGAATTTATACTGCTTAGAGACCGAATCGACCTCCAGAATCCAATCTGAAGCTTTCTCAATTTTTGAGAAAGGTTTTGTAGATGAATGTTTTTTGCCTTTAGAGCCATCCTGCACAAACTGTATTGGGGGGGCTTGGAGGATACTATCAAACCCTTGTTGGCACGAGCCACTGAGAGGCTAATTACCTCGCGAACAACAGCGAGAACTTTGTCATGGCGGTAAGTGTACCGTCCTTGAACTAAGGCCACCTCGCAGCCAGCTAGAATATGTCTAGCTGTGCAAGGGGTATTGCTACAAAGAGGACACGAACTATCCTCGGCATAGCTCCAACGAGCGAGGTTACTGGGGTCTGGAAGTGTATGCTGAAAGGCATTCAAATAAAATTTCAGCATCTCTGGCGTCCAGTCATAGAGAATTACCTTCCAGTGCATTGTAGCTTATACGTAAAAATCCTGCACTGTCTCTGTCTATCTGCGAGTGCAATCTGCTGTCGTTGAGATTGGAAGTGAGGATCCGGGGTTACACCTCGGGTGAAATTGGGCGGTTTGCATACCAGCCAATCGCCTGCGCAATCCAAAGAATAACCGGGGTAACCTAGAGATGTACGTTCCTAAGAAGCGGGGTAGTTTCCTAAGAATAGGTGACCTGGAGTCATCTATCCGTAGAAACGATCCGTTGGCCATCCGATGCCAAGATAGCTTGAAGGGCTAAAGGTGTCTAGAATCTGTGACTATTTCGATCTATGAATTGCCGCCAACGTCAGGTAGAGGCCGCGCAGGCAGCTTCGAATATGTGACCAGACTGGAGGATGGAGAAATCCTTCCAAATCTGGCAGTAAGGGCGAGGAATCCTACTGGGTGGCACTACCCAGTGCCTGACGGTAAGGCGTCACTCTTACGGGCTGTTGGCATAGTTCGACTGTGGATTGTGTTTGTCCTCAGTCTTTGCGTTCACTCCATGGGAGACAGAATGTTTAGTCATTATAACTCCCTGGGGTGCCGGGTTCGCCCATAGCAATTGACCCCCTCAATGTTGACACCATATATGCGAACTTCAATCCCCTAAATCTCGTTTATTTGTAAATCCGTGCAGATTTTTACAGATTCGGAGTAAGAGTGGTGAATATAGTCAGGTGGCGTTAAAACATCTTCAATGTAGAAGAGGTACCTAAACTGCATAAACACCTACATTATGTGTGCTGCTACCAAAGTAGCAGAGGATCCCAAAAGAATCAATCAAATAACTAACCTGTACAAGGATGGCATTCCGTCACTACAGAATATTCTTGATGAAGCCAACAAGTCGAATTATTTTCCGTTGGAAATTGCTTACTCCTGTGCGACTTACTTAATCCAGATACCGATTCCGACGCGTATCTCGATTCCACTATTAAAACTACTACTGTAACCCTAAAAATAGAACAACAGTAGCAAAACAGACCTATAGAAAAATAGGCTTGTAAATCCGTGTAATACTTACAATCCTAGGCCAAAGAGACCGAGGAGCATCACCTTTTTTGGACAAGTTTCAATCATTTTGTTCAAATAATTTAATTAAACCAAATAACAAATAAAATCAACGTAAACATAAGATGACGTTTCGCTGTCAAATCCACGTCAAAGCGTGGAACAGAATGAAAAAATATTTTGTCCATGGATGAAACTAAAGTTCGTTTACACCAGCGTACTTTCAGCAAATTACGTCTTGCCTAAAAATACAAAAAAGTAAAAGTTTTATTTTCAGTTTTATATAGATTTATTAGGTACATTACAGAAATAGTATGGAGATATTGGAATGCTATATATTAGACTAATTGAATAAAGCACCTAATTATTACGTATTGAAACCTTTTGTAAATGAAATCAAGCGTAGACAAATTTGACATGCTATTTTTTTCAAGATTCAAGCCTCTGTATAGCAAATTAAAATTGACACCCTTGTGTAAATAATATTATTAAAATATCAAGAGCTAGGATTTAAAAATTCGTTTCTTATTAAATTACTGTTTTATTTTGGAATATGATGCACCGCATAGGCTTGTTTGGGACACGCCGTATATAGGGCTAATTACTGAACATAAGAGATTATTCAATGATTGGAACTACGAGTGCCATCTACACGCTACGTTTCATATTATAATCTTAGCTGCCAACACGTAGTACGGGATCGAGCAATCTAATAGCTTATGTAATCAATGGTAAAAAGTATCATAAAGTAAAATAATTCTAACCGTTTTCTGTATTCGTTTCCTATTCAAAGTAATATAATTTCTAACTGTCGGCGTTTTCTGCTTTCTAATTGTGTGATTTTGTTTGTTTTCGTTGGTGGCGACCGGGCGACTCGTTTTACATTACCGTCCTAACCCAACGACGGGGAGGGAAAGTATTGTGAACACTCTAACATTTTTTCGAGATGAAAATGGATAAATACCTACATTATGACCCCCCCCCCCCCCCCGAGACCATTAAGAACATTTCCAGAGACTGATGTCTTTCTGTGTGTGTGTATTCCTCCACGATAGCGCCCAAAAGCTTTATTAGATTGATTTGAAAATTGCCATGCAGGTAGGTATCATTTGGTCATGGCAAAGGTTGATAATATTGTAGTTGAAATTGGTCCACATTTCTTTGTTTGTTATAATTGTATTTGTAAAAGAGGTTGAAATCGGTCCATCAGAGGGCGCAATAGTCATACATCAATCTCGAATTATTAGACGTACAGACTTGAAGTTGAAGACTTAGAGACTCGGTACACAGGTGCCTTGTTGAGCCGAGATCACATTGTGCACTTTTGGTTGGAATAACTTATATACAAGCGACACAATAAATAGTATTCAAAGTCCGCTATACATTAAACAGTAAGGATCTTAAAAGCGGCGACGCTTGCGATGCGTGGATCGTCCGAAATTCGATTTCGAAGGCTCTCGGCAACCCGCGTATGCAATTTGATTTTTAAATTGAATGAGATGACGCGCGTTCGAAATTCAAATTTTCATTGCGTTGCGTCGCATATTAACAGAAAATTTCGCCAACGGCTCATCGACTTTATTTGTGAAATGAATATTCAGATGAAATAAGTCCCTGGCTACTTGCCTCGGAAAGGCTTGGGTGACACAACCGTTTTATTTTTATTGGTAAATAAACGTTGACAAGTAATACGTTTTGTATATTAATATTAATTGCAGTAAAATGACGTTAGAATAAAATAATTAAATTTTTAAACGAATTCACACAAAATGTCTGGCGTTATTTGTATTATTTCTGGCCTTTCCAGTCCAGAGGGGTCCCATCAAACTTGCAGAAGGCAAATTTGCAGACGGCAATCTTGCAGACGGCATTCTTGCAGGCGGCAGTTTTGCAGAAGGCAATCTTGCAGAAGGCAGTTTTGCAAATGTCAAAATGACCTAACCTAACCTAACAGAAAAACTTAAAACATTTTTTTTAATGTTTAGTTTGATGTATAAAAGTCATCCACTACAAGGATGCCGGTAATTAATGTCACTTCGATTTTAGGGAAAGAAAAACCTAACCTAACCTAACCTAACAGAAAAACTTAAAAACTGTACTGAAGGTTGCCGCCTGCAAGGTTGCCGCCTGCAAGGTTGCCTCCTGCAAATCTGCCCTCAACAAATTTGGAGCTGTCAAAAGTGACATTTGTGCAAAATTGCCGCATGCAAAACTGGCGCCCCCCTTCCAGAGTAACATTATATTTTTTCGTTTTAAAGTCTGACCACACTGACGCACGTTATTTTGACAGCACCTGTCAAAACTTTCATGCGTCGGTGATATAACCTAGAAATAACGTAGTTTACTTTTTGTATATCTATTACCCAGTCTTGTTTATGAAATCACGATGAAACCGAAACCCAATCAAAATAAAGGGAAGAAACGCAAACGCGAGAAGATACATTTGGTGTTTGACGAAGGAAAACGCAAGTACGCTTCGAAAAACGAAAGCATTTGGTATTTGTCCAGAATTAGTGCTTATTTCTATGTATTTCGCAGGGATTTCTTGCTCGGCTTTCGCAAACGGAAGGAAGAGAGGCGGCGGAAGGCCCATGAAGACATAAAGGAGAAGTTCAAAGAGGAAAAACGGAGGATCAAGCAAGAAGTGAGTTTGGTTAGATAGTGGGCCCGATTGCGTTTCTTCGCGAGACAGGCCAATAAGTTAGAACGGGGTATAAAGGAATGATTGTCACTTTTCCAGCATAAAATTACTGATTCAACATAAAGCAACATACTCTAAGACTGGACGATTTTTTTTCAAACTAATTCTGATGGTTCTAAATGATATATATTAAGTATTGCTACCAGTTCTACATTGTAGATTTTTTAACGTCACGACTATATTCATCACGCTGATTTTGAAACTGCAACAATATTTTGTCGGACTCAATAAATAAGAGAGATATTTTGGCATTTAAAGTTTGCATATAATATGTCAACAAACTGGCCATTTTATTTAGTGCTAAATCTGATCATTGCGTCGGACGTGCAATATTTTGAAATTAAATTTATATATAAAAAAAAACCTAACCTAACCTTACCCTACCTACCGAAATGTAGGCGGACGCTTGTTTAAATGCCTATATCTCGCTTATTTATTGAGACCTAAAAAATATTATTACAGTTTCGGAATCAGTGTGGTGACTATAGTCGGGTCACATTAAAAAATCAACAATGTAGAACTGGTAGCAATAACTAATAAATACCTATGTAGATATGATCATTCATTTTACATTCCCCTGTAATGTTCTGTGCTCTGTACCGTTCTCATGAACTATTTTCCGATGTTAAGTTTACAATATTTTCAAACTAAGTCGGCAACTTTTATGTTCGTTAGGTTGTTTTTGTGCAGGAAAAGATATGATCGTTCATTTTGCATTACGCTCTAACGCATTACTCTGTCTCGTAACCGCATGGTTCCCACTTGTCGGGTGTCGGGCCCGATAAAAAGTCGGGTGGCTTAGTGGCAGAACATTTTGTATGGAGCTGTTCCCACTCATCCGACACCGATTTTTTGTCGGCTCCGACAAGTTTTCTCGGTCGGCTTGCGAGCGCCGCACGCCTGATAAAAAATCGTGTCGGATCTCACTCGCTTATGTATTTGCATGGCGCTGTTCCCACTTGTCGGATGTCGGGCCCGATAAACTACCTATCCGCACGCAGTGTTGGGCATTTTACTTTTGTGAACGCACTTCTGTGAGCTTGAAAAGCTTCATCCGATTGAGCTGAAATTTGGCATGCAGGCATCATTTGGTCATGGCATGAGCTGAATAGATTGTGTTTAAATCCGTCCACCCAGGGTTGGCTCCCAACTAGAGGACTCCTCAACGGTCAACAGCAGAGACCCAACATTTTGTATACGCATTCATTTATGATAGCAACTTCAAAGTTTCACCATGACATTGCTAATGTACCCTGGGTTGGCTCCCGATTAGGGAACTCCCCTTATCAGAAGCCAACCCAGGGTACATCAGCCATGTCATAGTGAAACTTGGAAGGGGCTATAATAATAATAATAATAATAATAATAATAATAATTAAACGCTTTATTTGCTTTAACAAAACGGCGAGCTTATTGCCTAAAAGCAATATCTTACAGCTAACCTTAACCTAGTGGAATAACATGTTATGCGGTAAAAATAAACTAATAAATTAAATTTTAATCATTTAAATTCAGCAGGGAAACAACAAAAAATTTAAGAAAAAAAAAAAACAAAAAATAAACCTATAATGACGCAAGGGACGCAATAGGGAGGAAAAAATAGGGAAAAATAAGGAAAAGTTTATGAGCGTGGGTTCAAGTGTTCTTTGAGCCTGCGTTTGAAGCAATACAAACTAGGTGCTATCCTTATACGCGAGGGTAAAGCATTCCAGAGACGGGCTCCACGTACAGAGAAAGAGTGCGAGAAGAAATCACTACTGTGACTAGGGATCGAGAGCAGTAGGTTGTCTTCAGATCTCAGAGGGCGCCCGTGAGAAGATAGAGGTTTGAACCTACTTATAAGATATTTCGGAGCGGCCCCCTTCAGGATTCTGAAGAGCAAACCTAGGACTCTCGTATCTCTCCTTTCTCGGGTCGTCAGCCAGTGAAGTCTCCTTCTGTACTCCGTAATATGGTCAAACTTTCGTAGGTCATAAATGAATCGAATGCAGACATTTTGCAGCCTTTCTACCCTGGTGGCTAGATCTTCCTTGATGTCGAGAAAGGCAACAT
This sequence comes from Micropterix aruncella, assembly GCA_944548615.1. Taxonomy (NCBI): domain Eukaryota; kingdom Metazoa; phylum Arthropoda; class Insecta; order Lepidoptera; family Micropterigidae; genus Micropterix; species Micropterix aruncella. The sequence continues at coordinate 30,855,002 of OX155964.1, read as the reverse complement.
CTGAATAATCAAGGAGAGGGAGGAGAATAGATTGGCAGATTGTGATTTTGCTTTCCTCGGGGAGAAAATTCTTGAGTTTCTTTATTGCATGAAAGCGACCAAAGAGTTTACGTCTCATCTCCTCAATGTGTGACTGCCACGAAAGATTTTGGTCGAGGTATACACCAAGATTTTTAACCTGAGAGCTGATTGGGACCTCATCCGCACCTATGCCAATCCTTGGTAAAGAATTTATGTCGATCCTCGAGGTGAAATAGCTGCTTCCGATTATGATAGCTTGAGTCTTGGATGGATTTAGGAGCAAGCCATGAGATTTCGACCAGTCAGATATCATCGCAAGATCAGCGTTAACAGAAGTTATAGCCTCGTCAATGTCTTCTGGGCGACAGTGGGAATAGATTTGGACATCGTCGGCATAGAGATGATATTTTGCATTAATCACGTTAGATATTGAGTTAATAAATAGTGAGAAAAGAAGCGGGGATAAGACACTACCTTGGGGAACGCCGGCGACTTGTGGTAGAAAATTAGAGAGCTTGTCTTTATATTTAACACACTGACTGCGGTTATTCAAAAATGACCGAAACCATTTGATGACGGGTTCGGCGAAACTACAAGATTTTAAACGGGCAAGAGAGAGCGTATAAAAAATTATCACACTTGAGAGCGTATAAAAAATTTTGAGTCTGCTGTTGACCGTTGAGGAGGTCCCTCATCGGCGGGAGCCAAACCAGGGTGGACGGATTTCAACCACAATCTTTTCAGCTCATGCCATGACCAAATAATGCCTGCATGTCAAATTTCGGCTCGATAGGATAAAGCGTTTCTATTGTCGGAGATGTCCATCGCGCACAGTGGCCTCCTATAGAGTGTCGGACCCGACACCCGACAAGTGGGAACAGAGGCGCCGACACCCGATTAAAAATCGGGTCCCGACACCCGGCAAATGGGAACGGGCTGTTAGCATGAACTATTTTCCGTTATTAGTTCACTAAGAAACGCAATCTAACCCAATGAGTTGCCTAGCACCTGCACTCGGCTCTCCATTTGGGGCCTCTTATACTTCATCTTTATTATCTCCGCTTATGCACACGTTGTTTGTTTTCCTGTTGCCATGTTGGCTATCATGTGAGCTATTACAACTTTGTTCGGTGCAGCTCGGAATAGGAATGTGGTGCATTCCTATTCCGAGCTGCATGTACTTCGTCGTCCTAGACATCTTCTGACAATTTAGTCCTAGACATGTCCTTATCTCTTACTTAAATACAGGGTTTCCCAGGGAAACAAGTATTTTTATGTAACGTAATTTGTATAAATAAACACCGAAAAACCACATTTTATTGACAAAGTGCATGTATACAGTGGCCTCGATTGCGTTTCTTCAAAAATTAATATTGGAAAATAGTTTATGCAAACGAGACAAATCAGTGTGTTAGAACGGAATGTAAAACGAACGATTGAATCTTTCCCGCGCAAAAACTACCTGCCGAACATAAAACGATCTGAATTAGTTTGAAAAATGTCATCCGGTCTTAGATTATGCTGCTCATATTCGATCGGTAGTTAAATGCCGAATAAGTAACAAACAGTCATTTTATGTTCCGCTCTAACGTATTGCTCTGTCTCGCTGATATAAAACTAATTTCGATTTTAGTTCATGAAGAAACACAATCGAGCCCAGCCGTTGTCTAGGGTAGACTGAAGAGCTGGGATAGAGAAGACGGGATAGATAGATAGACGCTCTCTTGAGCGACAGGGCTTTGCAGGAATAGGGTGCGAGGAAAGTGTGCAGAAGGGTACAACTTGACGAACGCCTTTGGGTAGCATTACGCGCGGGTAAAGGTTGTTGAATTTTTTGAACGTTTGCATATCCGCGTGGGCCAAGTAGCGGCCATATGCGAGCCCTTATGACTCAAGACGTATTCGCTTCGATTTCAATTTTGTTCTTCGAGAAGCTACTGTGGTATACTGACTAAAAAAAAAGTTTCAAAATTCCCGTTTCCCTGCACAATCCTGTATAAGAAGCTCCACTGCAACACTAATTTTGTAATAAATTATTTTCAGTCGAAAGAAGCATACAAGCATCTCATCATGTCTCATAAGCCCTTACCAGAGCTCGAAGACATCTTAAGAGAAGACTACGAGGCCGAGGATGTATCGGTAAAAGTCGTCGAATTATCCACCGACAATATGAAAGGGCAGAGCAGATGGATCGGAGCCAACCAGCCGCAATACGAAGAAGATAAAGAATCATCGAGCGAAGACGAAGCTGAAAACCTCGAAGAAGTGCCCGGCATGGACTTAAAGCGCAAACCCCCTGTAAAAACACCAAAACCCGAAAAGAATATCGAAATGGGCGCCAACATAAAGAAACAAATAAACAGCGACGTCTCGAAAAAACTGCAAAAAACAAAGGCTTTTAAAATGAAAATCAACCTCGAGAGAACGAAGAACAAGAAGGCGTCGAAGCAGGACAAGAAGCGGCAGGAGAGAAATCAGAAAAAGGGCAAGTTCAAGGTAAACAAGAAAATTAAGGGCAAGAACAGCAGATCTTTTAAATCTTAAAATAAACAAATTTTAAATATATATTGGATTATCATTTTCAAGGATGTGGGTCTGTGACTGACTAAAGATTAACTGAGAAACCGTCTTACAAAGCTGGTTAAGCTCAATATTTTTTTTAAATTTCAAGGCAAAACATGGAAAAAACAGTTTGAATTTAATGGAAATAAAAACACATTTATTACTTTTGTTAGCTTAGAAATATATATTTACTAGTAATTAGGATATTAAAAATCGAGAAACTTATTGGCTAAACAAAAAAGGACTTACCCGCTTTTGGTCCAACACTTGTTTGCAGCCGTTAACCCTTTAAAAGCCAGCCATTCTGATGCAAAATTCGCACGGAATACGACACAGCGCCTTTGTATTTTTTGGACGATTTTGTATATAAATACTATCATTAACGATATATATAAATACTATCATTAACTTAAACAATATTAGAAGGTCTTTTTATTTGGAAACTGTAAGATTACTCTTATAAATAAAGGAGCAAAGGGGTATATTATGGTTTTCAAAATTCAACCTTTAGAGGGGTGAAACGGGGTATCAAAGTTTGTATGGATAAACGATAGTAGATGAACTTTTTAATTTAAAACTTTGTAAGATTACTCTTAATAAACAAATACGCAAACAGGTGTTTCATGTTTTTTCAAAATTCAACCCCTAAATGGGTGAAACGGTGTTTTAAAATTTGGTTGGATAAACGATATTAGATGGACTTTTTAATTTGAAACTTTGTAAGATTTTTCTAATAAACAAATAAGCAAATAGGTGTTTTATGTTTTTTCAAAATTCAGCCCCTAAAGGGGTAACTTGGGGTTTAAAAATTTGTATGGATGAACAATATTGGATGGACTTTTTATTTTAAAACTTTGTAGAATTACCTAATAAACAAATAAGCAAATACGTCTTTCGTGTTTTTTCTAAATTCAACCCCTAAAGGGGTGGAAAGGGTTTTCAAAATTTGTATGGAAAAGCGATATTAGATAAACTTTGTAGAATTACTCTAATAAACATCTAAGCAAATATGTGTTTAGTATTTTTTTGAAATTCAACCCCTAAAGGGGTGAAAAGGGGTTTTAAAGTTTGTATGGAGAAACGATATTAGATGGACTTGTCATTTAGAAACTTTGTAAGATTATTCTAATAAACAAATAATCAAATACGTCTTTCGTGTTTTTTCACAATTCAACCCCTAAAGGCATGAAAGGGGGTAAAAGTTTGTATGGAGAAACGATATTAGATGGAATTTTTAGGAATACTCTAATAAACATCTAGGAAAATCGTATTTTGTATTTTTTCAAATTCAACCTTCTAATAGGGCGAAAAGGGGTTTTACTGATAATAACCAAATACGCACATGCATGTTTCATGTTTTGCAAATATTTACCACTTAGGGGGTGAGAAGGGATTAATAAACCCAAAAATCAAAATAGACTCTGAGTCGCGTGCGACGGTTCCCGGACGCGAGAAGGCGCTAGACCCTCATTATAAATTCAACATTTGTCTCGATAACATGCGTAGCGCAAGTAATCTTCACGTCTTAACTACTTAGTTGATCATCATGAAGTACATATTGACAGGGGTACAGAAAAAATGTAGGATACCTTATATATTACACGCAAAAATTTACCACTTGATTGGATAAAAGGGATCTATCTTACCCCGAATTTAACACGAGCGAAGCCGCGGGCAACAGCTATTATAATATTTACTTTCTTCAGAGTAACTAATTTTACCAAACAATTGATGGTTTTCTCCTAAATATGAATGAAAAATTGTCTTTCAGTTATTGGGCTGTTATTTTATATTTATTATTTATTTATATGTAAACCTAGATTAATATTACACATTATTAAATAAAAAAAATATTAGGTTTATAACTAAATAATACTTATAAAAACAACTTGAAAAGCTGAATATTTTGAAATTAGGACATTTTATCAACCGCAGAAAATATGTTTATGGGGTGTGCATGCATAGTAATATAAATGGTAGCTTATTCAAAAAACAGACGACTTTTACTGCAGTGGAGGGAAAATAGAGCCGATAATTGCATAAATACGGAGTTCGACCGCTGTGAATTGTCACAACAGAAAAACCACCAAATGGTGGTATTGGCGTCTCAGAGGATAAACATACCATTTAACTTGGTATTACTGTCGCTGATAATGAATAAGCCGAGATATTTGAATTACAATCATTCTCCATATCTACAAACTATCGATTTGGGTATTTACTGGTTGCAGCGAAGGTTGGCAATAGTTGGCATTTATTCAAATGTGTCTTCTATCTAGGCCTAGCTTATCAAATAACAAATAACCACATTCAATTGGCAAAATCATTTATTAAATGAAACAACAAATATAATAAAAAAACAATAATCTAAAGTTTGATACTGTACAGTTATTAATTACTCAGGGCTTAAGATCCCACTCAGCCGCTTCCCCCCCTCCCCCCCCCCCCCCCCCACATACAAAACAAGAAACAAAATATATTCCAATGAAATTATGAAAATTTGAATGACATTTGATAATTGCTTTCTATAGTGATGCCTTGAATCAGACTGTGAAAATGTATAGTAATAAAGTATATCGATCCTGAGCACTGCCAGATTACTGGAAGTCCGTTCCGGTTTTGTTTTTCAAGGAATTGCTTTACTGACGGTCAAAACAGTCTGTTAAACCATTCTATTACGAATAAGGACTTAGCCATCCACGCTTTTGCGTTGATTTTTGTAATCAACAGGATGTTAAACATTCTTAAATGTCCAGTCTATCTTGTCATTGTTCCTCCTTATGTCGTGATATGTAGCACAACCAACACCATATTCTTTAGCGAGAATAACGTTTCACCTTTTTCAAGTAATTTCAAAATCTCTCTTCACCTTTTTCAAATCTTGTTTTTATCCACAAGCGATAATGTTTTATGTTTACGTTTACACTGTAGAGACTTTACGTTTACACTGTAGACACTGTAGAGACTTTCTTACGTTTACACTGTAGAGAGGTGTATTGTCAAGCGCAAGGCAGCATTTCTCAAATCCAAAGAGGAAGCCCGGTTCGACAAAAACCGTTTTAACTACAGCAAAACGGTTTTGTCTGCCGCCAAGGGAAAAATCCAAATCCCGGAAGATATGGCCACGGAATACTTTTCGACCACGTATGAGGACCCAATGCGGCTCCATAATTACAGCCCTCCGCCGGGCATTACACCTCCGCCCCTGCCTACGGTAGCTTTTGCTTCTCAACCTCCATCACTAGATGAGATTCTTAATCAAGTAAAGAGGAAGCCGTCGGGCTCTACTCCGGGTCCCGATGGTATTCCCTATTTAGTATACAAAAAATGCCCCTGCCTTCTGCAATATTTAGGATCCATCTTCCGAAATATATGGAATAGCGGTGTAGTCCCACAGAATTTTGGCCGAGCGACAGTCATCTTAATTCCGAAGGTCCCAGTTTGCACCGGACCAAAGGACGCTCGGCCCATTGCTCTCACAGACACTGTGGCCAAAATCTTTTTTAGCATAGTCCACACGAGGATGAGCGAATTCATGCACCGGAATGAGTACGTTGGAGTATCAGTTCAAAAAGGCTTCATGCGCGGCGTCTCGGGCTGCCTCGAGCACAACTCTCTCCTGGCTGCTGCCATCAAGGATGCGAGACAGCACGAACGCCAAATCAATGTATGCTGGCTCGACCTAGAGAATGCCTTTGGGTCAGTCCGACACAGTCTCCTCCACTTTGCACTCCGCTGGTACAACTTCCCACCAGTCGTGCGTGACATTGTAGCCTCCTACTACAATTGTCTGACTTTCCATGTTAAAACGCAAGAATGGACTACCCGCTCTATACCATATTCAATTGGACTATTTCAGGGCTGTTGCCTCTCCCCGACGATCTTTAATATAGTTTTTAATATACTTCTGGAAAGCCTGAGCCAGTTTGACAGGAAGTGGGGCTACCGTTTTAAAACAGACGGCCAATACACCTCGTCGTGCCTCGCTTTTGCCGACGACCTAACTTTCATCACCAGAAGCCCCAAGCAGCTTTCCCTGCTATTACAGAAAGTGGAGCTTTTCTGCGACTGGTCAGGCTGTATAAAAGTGAAGCCCTCCAAATGTTTTTGCCTTGGACTCGCCCGCATGGGCACAAAGTTTACATCCTATGACCCCAAATTGGTCTATAAGGGCTCTAATATCTCCCTTATAGACCCAAACAATCATTTCAAATTCCTCGGCAGAAAAATCACCCATCAGGGAAAAGACGTCTCGGGCGATCATGTTATAGAGCATTTCAAAAGTTGCCTGGCGAAAATAGATGCCTTGCTAATTTCTGGCCCTCGTAAGGCCTGGATCTATGACAATTATCTAACGTCACATTTGTCATGGCCCTTTCTTATTTACGATTTTACCAAAACCCAACTGTCCCGTCTAGATGCACTGGTGACAGCTAGTTTAAAATCCTGGCTGTCCTTAGCCAAACCAGCTGACCCCTCGACTCTCTTCAGGTCCAAACAAAATTTTGGGCTAGCGCTTAAACTGCCCTCTCTGCTCTACGCCAACTCCAGAATAACCAAAAATTCGATTCTGTGCAATTCCAAAGATCCGGCAATATCGAAGCACGTAATAAGTGGCTGTAGTGATTCAAATGAACTACAAGCCCGCGTAGACTTCCACAAAAGGTTCCTTACTGGAATCAGCCAGAATGGCACTGGTCTGGGGTATGGCAGTACAACCACGAGCGACGTGGACTTGAAGAAGTCTCTTTTGCGGGGAGATTACGACAGCAAGAGTATGGCTCATGCTATTGGCCTTCAATGCCAGAATGATTGGACAACAATTAGTGACTTTTGCATTCCGCCTCCAATGCACTGGAAGGTAATGCTCTATGACTGGACGCCAGAGATGCTGAAATTTTATTTGAATGCCTTTCAGCATACACTTCCAGACCCCAGTAACCTCGCTCGTTGGAGCTTTGCCGAGGATAGTTCTTGTCCCCTCTGTAGCAATACCCCTTGCACAGCTAGACACATTCTAGCTGGCTGCAAGGTGGCCTTAGATCAAGGACGGTACACTTACCGCCATGACAAAGTTCTCGCTGTTATTCGCGAGGTAATTAGTCTCTCAGTGGCTCGTGCCAACAAGGGTTTGACAGTATCCTCCAAACCCCCAATACAGTTTGTGCGGGATGGCTCTAAAGGCAAAAAACATTTAACTACAAAACCTTTCTCAATAATCGAGAAAGCTACAGATTGGATTCTGGAGGTTGATTCGGTCTCTAAGCAGTATAAATTCCCTGAAAGTCTCGGATGCACAGCCCTCCGTCCAGATATAACTCTTTACTCTCTATCTCGGAAGGTGGCTCTTATTGTAGAATTAACTGTTCCATGGGAATCAAATATCCCAAAAGACCACGAGTACAAATTAAATAAATACCATGATCTTGCAAATGCCGTAACCCGGAACGGCTTCACTGTTCACCTTCACGCGGTGGAAGTTGGCGCTCGTGGCCTGCCAGCTAAATCTCTATTTCACCTCTTTAAAGATCTTGGCCTTTCCAGAAAAATAATCAACTCTTTCTTAGAAAAATTATCTAAAACTGCGATTTGCGCATCTCAAATTCTATGGCTTCGAAGGGGGAGTGAATGGGTGGCAAGGTGAACGCTCACATGTGGCAAGACAGCTGTCCTAAACCTACCACAGCCGGTTCGTAAGTCCGGAATCCACTGCTCACCCCCCAGAAGTGTAAAAAAAATAGTATTATGATGGGCCCGACTCCGGTCGGTGAATTCCATGGCAGCTCCGTTTGTATTTATTATTTATATTTATTTATATATATACTCACAGCACTCCAAACAGACAAAATAACACTAATGATATACAACACAACAGCGAGCTAGCACAACACTAAGCAGACTGGCAGATAGACAAAGTAGACAACTTGGGTTGTCGACTACAACGGGCGAGCCCGTTGTTTCACCTCAGGAAGTTTTAAGGATTAGTCGTTCTATCTCCCTGGAGTGAACATAGAAGACTTGGGACAAAAATAGTCCACCATCTAGCTACGTCACAAGCCCGTAAGAGGCCAACGCCTTAACCGCGAGATAGCCAGGAATGTTACCTGGCGGGCCGACACTCACGCCCTTACTTCCAATTGCGACCAGATTACTACAGTCTCTCGATTGGTTCCGAGTTCGAGGTCGCTTGCGCGGTCCTCCCCCTTACGAAGCAGTGAAACGGTGTATACCGAATCTATCGCGGACCACAGCGTCCTTTGCCCGGCTGTTCACCAAGGATCGGATGGCCGATGGTTGTTTCAAGAGCAGTCGCCGTAAGGTCCGCAACCACCCCCGCTCTATAGGAAACAGAACTGCTTCCAGACTCCCCCGACTGTTAGTCAGAGTGGCTTTGGCTTTGGGGGCTAACGGGCCCATGATGAGTTGGCCACGATGACCCATGTGTCCAGGGTCGGTCACACTCACGGGTCAACACCCATCCGACGGCCTCCTCGCATGGGGTGCGAGTCCTGGGTAGGACACTGGGTCAACCAGTCTCCCCTGGGAATCAAACCTCTGGCGCCCCTGGACGGTCTGCGCACCGTGCGGGGTTTGCTCCAATCGGTTGTGCTCTCCGACTAACAGTCGGGGGAGTCTGGGAACTGTACTGTTTCCTATAGAGCGGGGGTGGTTGCGTACCTTATGGCGACTGCTCTGGAATTGACCATTGGCCATCCGATCCCGGGTAAGAGGCGGGCAAAGGACGCCTTGGTCCGCGAAGATTGTACGGTCTGCGCACCGTGCGGGGTTTGCTCCAATCGGTTGTGCTCTCCGTTTCACCGCTTCATAAGGGAGAGGACCGCGCAAGCGACCTCGAACTCGGTACCAATCGAGAGACCGGAGAAATCTGGTCACAATTGGAAGTGAGGGCGCGAGTATCTCGAGCCCGCCGGGTTTACTCCTGGCTAACTCGCGGTAAGGCGTTGGACTCTCACGGGTTGTTGACGTAGCTGGACGTAGAATGTACTGTCCAAAGTCTCTACGTTCACTGCAGGGCGATAGAACGACTAATCGTTAAAACGTCCTGTGGTGACGGGCTCGCCCGTTGTAGTTGACACCGCAAGATGTTAGTCAGAGTGCACAGTCGATTGGCTTACGCCGCACGGTGCGCAGACCGTCCAGGAGCGCCAGAAGTTTGATTCCCAGGGGAAACTGACCAAGGCCAGAGTCCTACCCGGGCTCGCACTTCATGCGTGGAGGCCGTCGGATGGATTTTGACCCGTGAGTGTGACCAACCCTGAACAGAATAGGTCTTCATGGCCAACTCAGCAAGGGCCCATTAACTCCCAAAGACAAAGTAGACACATACATTGCGCACAGCGGTCATTGACCCCGCGACAAGCAGTCACTTGTCTTCAATTCACGCTCGAAATTACCAAGCTTGGTAGCTGCCTGTATAAAATACCAGATTACTGGCAGGGCCCGAGAAATGAAGTGTTGGATTATAGAGGGAGTACTGTAATTGCATTTCAATCGTTTTTCTGATTCTTTCATTCATATTTTTTCTTGTTATGTTTCTATGCGGAGCAAGCGATTGAGTGGACTCTTAATGTCTTACTTTTCCACCTTTGGCACTTTTAGTGCCGTTTTTGTTTTCATTTCCTTCATTCCGTAAGGGCATATGAGGTTGTTTAAGCAGGAGGAGCATTGAGGATTAGTCGGTTTACAGACGGTCTGCCCAAATCCGACTAGAAGGTGATTGACTTCTGACCAATGCTCGAGTGGAAGCCACGATTCCAGTGCTTCGCGAGTTGATTCTGGCATTTGCGTTGGCTTTTTCACCCATCCAATTCTGTTTGATATTCTATGGACATGGGTATCCACGCCTGAAATGTAAAAGTGTATATACATACCAGGGTTGTTGCGAATATCAGCATCAGCATCAGCATCAGCGGATTATTCGCATTATTTTCAATATCAGCATCCGCATCAGCATCCGCAATAATCGATGCTGATTTTTATTGCTGATATTCAAGGTCGTATCATCTCGTGTCACTCGTACGACTTGTAAATCCCGGGGGATTCTTGATTCGGGGGATCCCGGGGGACTCTAGCCGCGCAGGTGTTACATGCACCTGCGCGGCTAGCCGCGACAATAAACGAATGCAAGATTGACTGACTCATTACCGCAGCAGACATTGTCGGTGTAAGTAAACCACAAGTTTTATAATGCCTCCGCCATTGAAAAGTGAAGTATGGAAGTATTTTACATTAGTAAATAAAGATACCGCAAAGTGTAATATCTGTAAAATGGATTATTCTCGCAAAGGACGTACTAATACCTCGTTAAAAAATCACTTGAAGTTTAAACATCCAGAAGAGCATACCCGTTTTTTAAGCTGTGAGATCGAAAACCTGGAAGCCGCCGGAACTGCTGAAGAAGGTAGGGTAATTTTCTTATTTAGTTAAACATACGGGTGAGTTTTTAGTTAGTGATATCATTGAAGTGGGTGATTCAGTACATCGTCGAACTAACCAGGAAAATCGTTATTTTATTATTTTTGACTTTTTTCTAAAAAAAAACATGTATACGCTGTATTCTTTGCGGGGTTGTGACTTGTGTGACCTTGTGGGGGAGGCAAAGAAGCGCGTTGCGATTTTGTACACCTCTTTATTTAGTAGGTAATATAACTGTCTAATAAATGTTATGTATCTTACTTCCTTCCTACTATTATTATAAATGCGATAATTTAATACCTAACATACAACCTAACCTAGAACCCAACCTCCATGTCTAAATTTTAGAGAGTAAAATTAGTTTATTTGTTTTAGGTAAAATACTAACACCAATTCAGCGAGCAAAAAAGCAACAATCACTAGAGGAAGCATTTCGAAAGGATAAACAGTATGACAAAGATAACCCAAAGAGTTTAATTATTGACAAATTAATCGGCGAGATGATTGCTGTTCAGGACTTGCCATTTCATTTTGTGGAAGGTATTGGTTTCCGAAGACTCATGCTAGCGGTTATGCCAAAATATAATTTAAAAGGCCGCAATTTTTTCACTAACTATGTCTGTAAAGATTTATACGAAAAAGTTGCTGCAGAGGTGAAAAAAGTTATAAAGGAATTTAAATACATGACATTTACATCAGACATTTGGACGGATCCAAGTGCCAATGTTTCTTTGTTAAGTTTAACTTGTCATGGAATTACCGAAAATTTTGATCGCAAATCGGTAATACTAAAATGCGAAACTTTCGATAATCGCCATACAGGAGATATTATTGCCGAAAAATATGAATCTATGTTAACTGAATGGGGTATATCCAAAAATCAAGTACACTGCATTATTAGAGACGAAGGGTCAAATATGAAAAGGGCCATGGCAATATCAGAGTTCAGCGATATAGATTGCACAGCGCATAAACTTCAATTATGTGTGAAAAATGGGTTAAAGTCCCATCAAAGCATAATAGACATCTTACAAAAAATTAAAAAAATTGCGAACCATTTCAATCACTCGACAATAGCACAGAAAGAATTGAATGCTATTCAAGAACGCCTCAATCAACCAAAATTAACAGTTTTTCAAGACTGCGTCACGAGATGGAACAGTTCCTTTTATATGATGGAAAGATACTTGAAAATCAAAGATTCATTGAGCATTTACCGTAATAATAACCACAACATACAAGCTATTTTACCCGAAGAGTGGAAACTTATGGAAGACTGTGTGGAGTTGTTGCGACCTTTTGAAGAAAGTACACGGGAACTAAGCAATTCAAATGCTTTGATTTCATCCGTTATTCCGCTTATTCATGTACTTACGAAGAAACTTGACGACCAATTAGCTAAAACAGATAACTCAGACGCGATAAAACATCTTATTACTACCTTAAAAACAAATATTTCCGATAAATTTGATGATATAAAAAATAATTTCTTATTCGCAATATCCACCCTTTTGGATCCGCGATATAAAACCAAATTCTTCAGTGAAATTTCAATGGAAAGAGTTGAGACTGAAATTCTAAAACTAGCCAATATAAATAGAGACGAAATTGGTCCATCATCACCTAAGAGGTCAAGAAGAACTGCTCCTTTGATGAAAGCAGGAGACATAGAACAGCCCTCAACTAGCAGAGCTAGTAGACTAACCCTGCAAAGTGAACTTGCAGTTTTGCTAGATTCAAGTGACGAAGAAAGTAGTGAGAGTGACATCAATAACTCAATTGCGGATGCGAATTTGAAACTTAAAAATCTGCTAAGACAATATTACAAAGAAAAAAAGATTATTGTGTCACAAAACCCACTTGACTGGTGGAGAACGCATGGAACAAATACATATAAAGAATTTTCTGCACTGGCTCGGAGATTTCTGTCATCTCCGCCGGCAAGTGTTCCTAGCGAACAATTGTTCAGCAGTGCCGGAGTTATTTATAAACCTTCCCGTAATCGACTGCAAGCTGAAAAGGCAGCTCAGCTATTGTTTTTGAAATATAATTTACCGTTAATACAATTTCAGTATTAATTAATTAAAAACAGATGTAAGTTGAGTGGTGTACAGGCAATTATATTTTATTTATATAGGTATGTCAGGTAATATCACTTTACGTATTCAAGATGTTTTCGATAATTAAAAGTCACATAATTATTATAATTTGCCTTTTATTTCAAATATCTAATAAAATGATCACTTTTACTTACAATTTGATATTTGGATATATTTTATTTACCTAATTAATTAAAATCAGCATCAGCATCAGCATCAGCTGATATTGATCTCAAATAATCAGCATCAGCATCAGCATCCGCTGATATTTAAAAAACCTGCATCAGCAACAACACTGATACATACCAGCTACTTTTATGTAACAAAAATCTACATAATAAAATGATCAGGTTGATAACACTCAATTTGTTGATAACACTCCTAGTTCTGAAAATTCATAAATCTTCTTTTATTATGTTCATTATGGCGGTGTTCGTGGTATGACAGTTCGGTTTAAAACAGACGGCCAATACACCTCGTCGTGCCTCGCTTTTGCCGACGACCTAACTTTCATCACCAGAAGCCCCAAGCAGCTTTCCCTGCTATTACAGAAAGTGGAGCTTTTCTGCGACTGGTCAGGCTGTATAAAAGTGAAGCCCTCCAAATGTTTTTGCCTTGGACTCGCCCGCATGGGCACAAAATTTACATCCTATGACCCCAAATTGGTCTATAAGGGCTCTAATATCTCCCTTATAGACCCAAACAATCATTTCAAATTCCTCGGCAGAAAAATCACCCATCAGGGAAAAGACGTCTCGGGCGATCATGTTATAGAGCATTTCAAAAGTTGCCTGGCGAAAATAGATGCCTTGCTAATTTCTGGCCCTCGTAAGGCCTGGATCTATGACAATTATCTAACGTCACATTTGTCATGGCCCTTTCTTATTTACGATTTTACCAAAACCCAACTGTCCCGTCTAGATGCGCTGGTGACAGCTAGTTTAAAATCCTGGCTGTCCTTAGCCAAACCAGCTGACCCCTCGACTCTCTTCAGGTCCAAACAAAATTTTGGGCTAGCGCTTAAACTGCCCTCTCTGCTCTACGCCAACTCCAGAATAACCAAAAATTCGATTCTGTGCAATTCCAAAGATCCGGCAATATCGAAGCACGTAATAAGTGGCCGTAGTGATTCAAATGATCTACAAGCCCGCGTAGACTTCCACAAAAAGTTCCTTACTGGAATCAGCCAGAATGGCACTGGTCTGGGGTATGGCAGTACAACCACGAGCGACGTGGACTTGAAGAAGTCTCTTTTGCGGGGAGATTACGACAGCAAGAGTATGGCTCATGCTATTGGCCTTCAATGCCAGAATGATTGGACAACAATTGGGGACTTTTGCATTCCGCCTCCAATGCACTGGAAGGTAATGCTCTATGACTGGACGCCAGAGATGCTGAAATTTTATTTGAATGCCTTTCAGCATACACTTCCAGACCCCAGTAACCTCGCTCGTTGGAGCTTTGCCGAGGATAGTTCTTGTCCCCTCTGTAGCAATACCCCTTGCACAGCTAGACACATTCTAGCTGGCTGCAAGGTGGCCTTAGATCAAGGACGGTACACTTACCGCCATGACAAAGTTCTCGCTGTTATTCGCGAGGTAATTAGTCTCTCAGTGGCTCGTGCCAACAAGGGTTTGACAGTATCCTCCAAACCCCCAATACAGTTTGTGCGGGATGGCTCTAAAGGCAAAAAACATTTAACAACAAAACCTTTCTCAATAATCGAGAAAGCTACAGATTGGATTCTGGAGGTTGATTCGGTCTCTAAGCAGTATAAATTCCCTGAAAGTCTCGGATGCACAGCCCTCCGTCCAGATATAACTCTTTACTCTCTATCTCGGAAGGTGGCTCTTATTGTAGAATTAACTGTTCCATGGGAATCAAATATCCCAAAAGACCACGAGTACAAATTAAATAAATACCATGATCTTGCAAATGCCGTAACCCGGAACGGCTTCACTGTTCACCTTCACGCGGTGGAAGTTGGCGCTCGTGGCCTGCCAGCTAAATCTCTATTTCACCTCTTTAAAGATCTTGGCCTTTCCAGAAAAATAATCAACTCTTTCTTAGAAAAATTATCTAAAACTGCGATTTGCGCATCTCAAATTCTATGGCTTCGAAGGGGGAGTGAATGGGTGGCAAGGTGAACGCTCACATGTGGCAAGACAGCTGTCCTAAACCTACCACAGCCGGTTCGTAAGTCCGGAATCCACTGCTCACCCCCCAGAAGTGTAAAAATAGTATTATGATGGGCCCGACTCCGGTCGGTGAATTCCATGGCAGCTCCGTTTGTATTTATTTATTTTAATAAACGAATTTTTAAATCATAGCTCTTATTGTTTTAATAAACATGATGAAAATCCGTCAAATTACCGATGTCGATACTGCGAGGCTAGTATATTTCTCTTATTTCCACAGTATTATGTCTTACGGCATCTTACTGTGGGGACAAGCTGCAAGTATGCCCTCAATCTTTATTCTACAAAAACGGGCGGTTAGAGCCATATACAACTTGCGCAGACGTGATTCCCTAAGAGAATTATTCAAAGAAATTAACATTCTTACTGTACCTAGTCAATACATATTTGAAAACATTATGCATGCACGAAAAAATATATCTCATTATTCAAAAAACTGTGACAATCACAAATACAATACTAGAAATAAAAATAAATATATAGTGACAAAATTTAGACTAAGTAAGATAAGCAATTGTTTCATGGGAAACTGTATACGGTTCTATAATAAAATTCCAGAGGACATACAGGGTCTATCAGACATTCAGTTTAGAAGTAAAATTAAAAATATTCTATGTAAGAAGGCTTACTACAAAGTAGTAGATTTTATTAATGATATTGATTTTTTTTTGGAATGATTATAAAATCGAGATTTAATATTCTTTTCTTATTTTATTGAAAATTGTTAACTGTGTAGGTATATTGTCTTTTTATTTTTTATTTTTGACTATTGTTGTTAATTATGACTATTTTAAATTTTATGACTATTTTAAATTCTAACTGTACCTATACTTTAAATTGCTTTTAAATATTTCTGTTGTTAAATATTTTATATCATTATCTATAATATAAACCGTACATTGTATCTCATTTTTGACGTCACAAAGCAATTTTATACAAATTCTATTGTGAATAAAAAGACATTTTGATTTTGATTTTGAAAAAAACATTTACATAAAGATAATTTGGTTTCAATATGTAATAATTGCGCACTTCAATGATCAGATAGACTAATAGATAGCATTCTATCTCTCCGTATTATTTCTGTGATGTCATCAACCTACATATATAAAAAATGCGATAGATGGCACTAATAATCGAATGTTATTTTTGTTATCATCGGTAATTTTTTTTTTTTATTATCAATCAGTCATTTATAAAATACCATTTGTTATCAATGTAGCCATCAAATTGCTATTAGTTTCGCTGTCAATGTTATCAGTGCCACCTGCATTTCGCCGAAGCAGAACGGTTGCCAAATCGTACTATCGATTTGAGCAATCTAATACTATATATAATTAACCCTTCAGGCCTCGGCCCCTCAGCCGATTGACAAGTTAGTAGTAGTAGTAGTAGATGGAGTGGGGGGCTTGTTTCCAGCCCTTGATGTCACCTAGATCTGTAAGGTCTTTTGTGTGGTTAGGTCAAAGGTCAGCTAGTAGCCCGGTACTTCTTACCAGACCAAGTAGGTCACTGACCTTCAAGTTGGGCAGATCGCTAGGTTCGAGAAAGGCTCGTCCCAGTAAACTGTGTCTTTTGGCGGCGAGCCCTGGACAGCGGCCAACGCATCACAACCTTGAAGGCTTTTAAGCATTTTTACTGTCTCAAGCTTTTTCACCCTGGACCACCATACTATTGCAGCATAGGTTAGTCTAGGCAGCAGTACTGCCCTGTAGAGCCATAAGGCGACCCTGGGTTTGAACCCCCAGGTTTTTCCCATGACTCTTTTGCACGTCCACAACGAGGCATAGAAGGTTGTTCTCTTGCGCTCGAGGTGGTGCTTCCAATTGAGCTTTGGGTCTAGATAGACTCCAAGGTATTTGACTACTGTAGCGTATTCTATCTCCTTATCCCAGAGCTTGAGACACTCAACGGGTTCGGGTTTGTATTTTCTGGTGAAGGATTGACAAGTTGTTGTCCCAAAAAATTTTTGTAAAAATGAAAGAAAAAAATTAATTACGACTCTGTCTCACCAAAACATTAAATACTGCATTAACCACTGTACCCATAATTAAAATGAAACATGTTAACATAATAAAACATAATTTAAAAAAACTAATTTAATTAAAATAAAATTAAAACGGGGCCGTCACGCTCAATCGTGCTGTGGCCGATATTGGCCAATCGGGGCCTGAAGGCTTAATGGCATTTTAAAGAGTACTTATTGTCGCTACTCACCTATTCCGCTGACTTTATTCCAAGCGACTTTCATACAAATGTGCGCCATCTTCGGACCAACGCCATTTAATGTACACAACTTTTTAACAGTATCAGGAATATCACTGTTGTATTCGTCTTTGAGAATTTTGGTTGTCTTCTTGATGAATTTTGCTTTGCTCTGTCGAAGAAAAATGACAAAAATACATGCTGTTTCTTAAACTCCAGTAAAAATATTCAAGTAAAAATATTCGAGAATACATGGTTTAGAAAAGACAAGGGATACGTAACCAAATGACAAATGCAGCAAAAAGTTGTATACTTAGTTCAAAGGACCCGATTTTCAGTATCCATCTGATCGTCCATTAAGGCGACGTACTACTTAAAAAATAAACCGTATCTGAGTTTTTAAGCCCCGCCTACTTACCCCCTCCCCTCGCGACGGGGCAGGTGTTTATTATGTTGACTCATCTCGCAGCGATATTCACTCGCTATCGATGTCTGGACTAAACACACTAGGTATACACTATTGCAATGGGATTTATATTTTGGGATTATGCAAGTGTCATGTACCTACGCTGGTGAAGAAGGCTACGCTTTATCATCATCTAAACTTGAACATTATATTACTTTCCCGGCTGCCACTGGTAGGGAAGGTGTTGTGATCGTGCGGAAAAAAATGTTTAGATAACGATAGAGATGTCCATTTTGAGGTCCACCAAGATGATTAACCCCTCAAATGTGAGGCGTCCCTTAAGGGTACCTTGGCAAAATGTATACAAAATGTATATAAATTTATATAAATATAAATATAAATGTAAATGTGCGCCGCTTTATAGTAATCCGCTCTATAGTAATGCTATAGCTCTATAGTAAACCCCGCTCTATGTAAATGTAAATGTAAATGTAAATATACATTTATATACATTTTGCCGTAGGCAACCCGAGCTAATCGCCATTCATTTGAGGGGTTAAGACCATTTTCAGAGAAATGTATGTCTGTTTGCCTGTATGTAATCTCTCACGATAACTGCCGAGCCGTTGAACCGATTGAGTTGAAATTTGGAACATAGGGATAGTATCACCCTGGAATGCGCCCATTAGATTTTGGCTGTCAACTATTAAACCAAACTATCACTGTCAAAAATTGACAGAAGCCATATCTTACAGAACTTCATTTGCGATATGTCATTTGAAATCCCCTGAAAAACTGTATTAAGAAGAGTCACCTGTCACTAATTAATTTTCGACATTTTAAAATTATTTTAAATGGTGATAGATGACAATTGGAGAAATGCCGTTAACTGTTTTGGATACAGTTTTCCAAGGGCTTTTAAATGACATAAATCGCAATTCATGTTCCGTGAGATACAGCTTTAGTATTTTTTTGATAGTTGTAGTGACAGTTTTTGATAGTATTTTTTGGCAGAAAAAACATTTAGAATCGAATTAAAAAACAACATTGTGTATCGAACTATTTATTCGCGGTATAATAGTTCTTTGAGGAGGACATAACGACACCCATCGCCTTGTACATTATCATTAAAAAATTATTTAATTAAAAAATAATATAATTTATTTTTAGATACTGTAAGTAAACATTGTAAACTTTAAAGAAATACACATCATTAAAAATAAATAATTATTAATTAAAATATAAAATCATTAGGACAAAAAATCATGAAGACATTTCTGGTTGGCAAAGTAGTCTGTTATTTCTGAGTAGATACATACATATTAAATGTAAAGAGACGAATAAATACATTTAAAATTGCGCAGTACATTTGAGACTTCCTTTTTGTAGCCTTGACAGTGTCGCTTTGTAGTGGTGCGCCGACTTTTGTAATTAAAATTCATCAAATGATAATACATTTTCAAAAGCCTGTTCATCATTATTAATTAGATCTGTACTCAGCACAGATTTGGAATATCGTGTACTTTTCGGTGGCTCTATATTGCTTGTGCTTTGCTTTGGAGTGTTATTGGCAAGTACATTCTCTGTGAGTTCTTTGCTCACTTTGTGATGGAATCACTGAAAACTAACTACCGCTTAAGCGTTGGACAAGGGAGAGGAACCGATTTCTTTCGTTTTATCGTGTCGTTTCTTTTATTTGCTTCTTTCAAAGTGTATTCAGGCTCCCTTAAATCCATATTCCTTCATACTCCTGGATCGATAATTTCAGGTAATACACAGTCCATATAAAAACAAACAAGTTTTTTCCATGACATTTGTCCAAATCAAATCATTCGTCTGTATATATTCGGTTTTGAGGAGATCGTTTTTACCAGACCAAAATGTAAATAGGCACACTTCCTTTCCAGTTATATGTATCGTTCCAGTTACAGTTTCTTTCCAGCACACTTTCTTTAAAGTTATCCACAATACCACAGATAGTTCATACCTTGTTGAAAACTTACGTTTTTTCGTTCCTCAGCGATTAATTCGCAATTCACGCACGTTTGAGGTATCTCGTGCCAATACCAACTACGGGAAACATTCCATCGCTTATGGGCTGATATGCACGTACGACTCTTGTTTCTCCACCATCGACATTTTCAACCTCAACCAACCGACGTTCGTTAAAGAATTATTCAAATCAATTGCACCTAACGAGCTTGTTAATACCTATAGTAATTAGTTATATACTTTCTATACAACAAAATAAAATTCGAAATTTAAATTCTAAGTGTCAACATATTTTAAAATTTTCTCCCCTCTAAATAATAATTAAATAATAAATTTTAGTGATTATAGTACAATTCTATAGTCTGGATTAACTCGCGGTTAACACGGGACGCGTCCCGAAGGATCTGATCGGTCTGAGCTGTTCACTTTAAATATTCGACCAGCGTGTCTATGGAAAAGTCGACCATCGAAAACAAGCGAGCTGTAGTTACTGGCTGAAGGCAGATCGACTTTGCTGAAGATACATCGGAGGACTTACTGAAGGTGGTGGTGGATTTGATTGACCAGCCACCTTTCGAAGACTATATGCAAAGACTCTCAGAAGGAGGTTACCGCAAGGTATAAGGACGATCAATTGTGCGCTGGCAGCTTAGAAGGATTACGAGACTCTTGTGGAGGCGATAGTGGTGGATCTCTGCAAGTGGCGATAGCTGACAACCAATGCCTTTTCAACATAATCACCGTTACCAGTATTGGAAAGAGCCCTTGCGGAAGTGCCAAGGGACCTGGCATATACACTGCCGTGAAGAGTCATGTGAAATAAATGGCGTTTTAGGAGTATGTCTACCGGCGAAAAATTGTCCAAAAACTGAGGGGGATTTGCCAAAAGGGAAACTATCACAATTTTGTATAATGTCGGAACAAGAGACTGTATGCTGTATTCAACACAGCCCCATGAGCAACAACACGAGATCATCAGAAAACCAGGATAAATCCAATAATGCATCTTCTATATCACCGCCTACTACAACAACTACCAATAAGTCACCGGTCATCTCTACAATAGCTCCAGAAAAAACTCAAACATCACCACAAGCCATAACTACCAATTTCATAAATGACAGTGTGAAAAACGAACTAAATCCGAAAAAATAGCTCTGCAATATTGAGTAAAAATTTAACAATGACAGTCATTGCTGCGTTAGCGATTAATTGATTTATTTTATTTTATCTGCATCCAAACTTTTCTCTGGTCGTAACGGTCTCCGTTCCATCGGGTTCAGAAGAGGGAGGAAGAGAGAGTGCACCCGTGGTCGCGCGCCCACCTGTGCACTATAATATAGCCTGCGCACTTGACTGCTTCCGAACAGTGGACTCTGAGAAGACTAAAGAAGTCACTAGAATCTACAATGCAGTCGCTGTGGCCGAACACGGCTAGAAGGATATATATACAACATATCAGTAGCTACCACAAATATTTATAAATATCTATAAATATTTATTATATATCTATAAATACCTATAAACATAAATAAATATCTGTATTTATATATCCACTATACGACCTATCTATATCTTTATTTATATCTATATACATATACACATACCATCGTCTAACTCCTTCTTCCTAATCACTTCCAATTCCCTACCTCCCCCATCGGTTTTCTATATATTTTTTATATTTAATATGAACTTTGTTTATTTTATAATTAATTTTTAAGTGTAATATGCTGAAATCCAAATGTGTAATAAACGATTATAGGCGTAATGTTTTTCTTTTTTTTCTACATTTATGCACACGTATGTATATTGTATGCGCTGTATTTTTCTAGAAATAAAATAAAAAATAAATAAATAAAAAGAAATTATATATGGACCTGTCCTTGAACTTGAACGTACCAGTGATGTTTGATGCTGATTTCAAGTTTTCCATCTTTCTGTTTCCAAAATGTCACTTTTCTTTTTCTTGTCGCTTCCGTTAACCAGATTCTATGCGCTGTAATGGGAAATTTGACTTCAAAAATATAATCATCAGATATTCCATCTGGAGAAGCTCCCAAAAATGGAAATTTAGGGTCAATGAATAATCCACATTGCTGAATTTCCACTTTTTCTAGACATATTTTTCATTCTAGTGCAGTTGTTTCATTTTCTTTTCCATGGCAAATTGATGCTACGTTGCTCAAATCCCATTTTCAGTCATGGATTTAACTAAATTGGCGCATTTTGTGTGTTGTTAACTATTGACAATTTTGCCAAAGTTAGACGCAGTTACCATTTTTCTTCGTAATTCCAACCACTCGCTGCTTTCACCTTGAATAACCGTAAGTTTTTCAATTCGCAATCGATCATTTTTCTATTTTCCAATTCTTGAAATAACAGAGCTTTGCTTTTTTCGAATATTTCTGATGGAACATCGGGTTGGTTGCAATGTTCTCCATAATGCGAATTATTGTTTTTTTTTTCAAAAAAACTTTCTGCTTTTATTTCTTTTATAAAGAATGGATTTACTTAAATGCCTCTGTCTTCTTTATTCCACTTTTGATATCCTGCCAGAGGGACTTTTGCCTATATATTTTTTATGTAATCTTGAGAGTGGCTGTTTTGTATTAAATGATATAACTGCCGCATTACATCGCGCTTGGTAAGACTGCTTTTGGATGTAATTTGTCCTCTTACCACCAATAAATTTTGCAATGATGCCGTTAAACCTTTCGAGAACATTACTATCTACATCATGAATTAGGCTTCTTGCATGTATTGCTACCTACGTTTTAAGTTATGTAACGTATTCTTTCCCAAATAATGTCACCCATCAAACAACTCATTGCATCCAGTGTTTCATTTTCCGACAAACAATTTTAAAAACTTCTACATTTATCATGGTTTCCAAATGCATCTATCGGGGCGTTCAAAATGTCATTATACAGGCAATCAATTTTCTCATCAATTGAAAAGTTTTGACATTTATTGTAAGCTACTGCTGATGTAATATTTCTTCGCATTTTTATTTTTTTTTTCACAGACATTACAAGTTGAATAAAAGCTTTTAAAAAGTAGATACCTACGTTTTGTTTTTTAAATTACAATTCTGCCTATCTGACGGTTTTCTATATTAGAACGGTCAGAATCGTAGCCTAATAGTATATTATATTTATACATGGTGTATAGCTCTGTCATATGGCTCTAACGCAAATGTATTGGCATTATTTACTGTCCCCTTATATATGACACATTTTAACTCGCGGGAAGCAAGCTGAAGTGGCGCACTTGTTTTAAACTCGCATAAGATCACACCGGTCGTAGGTTCAAAACCTACCGATATGTATATTTTTTTTTTGTTTTTATACATAAAGAAACATTGTTATCAAATAAATGAACACTTTTTATTAAAAAAAAGTAATATTGTAAATTTAAAAAAAAAATAAATAAATATTAAATATTATTTTACTTATTATTGTTTCTATTTTTCAACATATGATTTATCATGTTTTTAAACCTCTTTCATTTACACGGTGAAATAGCCATCTAAAACCGATATTTTTTTACTTCACATCTCCGATCCATCGAAATGTCAATTTGGTAATAATAAGTCATGAAACAGAGCGTCGCGAACGCAACCGCATATGTCGGCCTTCGAAGCCGAAATGAACCACGTTTCTAAGAGCCAATAACATTTCATTATAAAAGGTTGGCTGTTATGCCATTTGAATCAGTAATTGATCCCCACATAAGAACCATATTGACCCAATGTCGCTTGCGGCATTTTGAATGCCAGCGCGTCGTCGCGAGAAGAGCGCGCTCATCTCATTGTATGACAAAAATAATATAAACGGGCTCTGCAAAATATTATTTTTAAAATATACTGATATTTTATTTGAGAAAAATAATCGTCAGTACTACAAGTTTATTGTACATAGTTTATGTAAAAAAAAACAAACTTGAAAAAAACACACAGTAATAAGTAATATTTAACAGTGAATATGGATGATAGTTACACTTTTTATATAATTTTTTTTAACAAGAAAAACTTATTTTTATAAATTTATGCGAAAGCATTCCTCTTTACAACTATTGTTAAAATGCCGTAGTATTTTTTTTGAGTTTCTTGATCGTGCAGTTTAGTATTAGGCACGTTTCAAAAAATGCTCTAAAATGAAAATTTCCTGTATAGCTCCCAGATTTAATTATTTTCCTCAATTTTCCAATACTTAAAAAAAAATCTGAAATAGCTATCTACTTAAGAAAGGTACTGTGAGTTACGATAATTTTTTTTTGTTGGCTAACATCATCAGTTATTTCAGTATGACTGTTCAAAAATTGCCAAAAAATGTAATTTTCGAAATTTACCTACATCGTCGCCTTAAGCACACTAGATAGTTATCTAATACATATACCATATACATGGTGTGGCGTAATGAATGGATAACCCTATACCTATAGATAGAAGACTTTATGGTGGTCCATATAATAAAAAATGACCTTAGTAAAAGTCTCACGGTTTTCGAGATAATGGTCATTTTTAGAAATTCTGAAAAATTTCACCCTTTGCCACTCTTTTTAGTGTTAAAATTAGAAATAAAGGAGTTCTCTCAATCTGTTTTTTGGATAGTAGCCTTAGATAAGTGTGCTTTGGAATGTAAACTACTATTTCTGTGCCTCTTGTTTCTTTTTTTTTTCTTACATTTTTTTAACTCAAGGTTTCATATTTTGCATTTTCTTATCGTAAGTTTAACCTCTTGTAGTGTAACAAAAATGTACTGTCACCAGAGTGCCTAATTCGGTAATAATTTGCCTATTTTATTGAGATTCTAAAATAGTATAGCACACTGTGTTTTTAGCTTTTAATACGAATATCTTTGCTGTGCGGAAGGTGTAATTTTTCAAATTACAAATAATACTAAAATTTATTTGTTTAGTTGAAATTTACCTAAAAGTAATATTTTAATTAAATTTAAAAGCAAAGATTTGTAAAATAACATACATTTATTAAATAAAAAATTACAAAAAATGTTCAAAGTGTCCACCGCGACTTCTAATGCATGCCCGGCACCGTCTTATAAACGATCGTTTAATTCTTCGCGCGTATCCTGCCTCGGTTATTTCTTGCACAGCCCTTTGCACACGTACTCTTAGCTGCTCCACTGTAGTGATGGGCTTTTTATAAACCTTCTCTTTGAGGCACCCCCAGTAGAAGAAGTCGAGTGGATTGAGGTCAGGTGATCGTGGGGGCCACAAGATTGTCCCCAATCGCCCGATCCATCTGCGGGGATACATTTCGTCCAGGTGTTCTCGAACGCTACGAGTGTAATGGACGGGACAACCGTCGTGCTGCAGCCATATTCTTCTTCTCTCTTCTAAAGAAACATCTTCCAGTAAAATAGGAAGATCGTTTCTTAAAAAATTTAAGTAGCTCTCGGCAGTCAGCGTGCTCGGTAACTCGAATGGACCGATAATATGGCCATTCAAGATCCCAGTCCAGAGGTTAATTTTGAATCGGTACTGGGACTTGTCATCTCTCACAAGATGAGGGTTGGTGAGTTGCCAACTGTGCAAATTGTGCATATTAAAATATCCATCCTTTTTGCAAGTTGACTCATCGCTCCACAAGATTTTATCAAAAAAATCGGGATCGTCGGTAATTTTCCTCAACATTTGTTGACAAAATTCGTATCTTGCTGGGTAGTCTCGTGGAAGCAAACACTGAACTTGTTGGTAGTGATACGGATGAAGCTTTTCCTTTTTCAAAATCCTATGCACGGTTCGTGTCGATATGCCAGCGCGTCTTGATGTCTCTCGCACTGACATAGTCGGATTAGCTTCTATTTCGGCAAGTACAACTTCTTCTTCATATTGTTGTGGCCTTCCAGTACTCGTACCGCCAAGACCAGCTCCAGGAATTCGGCCTTCCATGTAGGCATTATGCACTCGAATAAAAACTCGATAATCGCAATGACGAGCGTTGGGGAATCTTTTCCGATAGATTGTTGCAGCTCGATTAGCGTTGCCGCCGCACTCGCCGTAAATTAGATGCATTTGAGCATATTCCGATGGAGTGTACAACTGCGGCATTGCAGTCAATAGGTATGCAATACCAGACTATAAAATCCAAATCACTAGGCAAATCAGGTCCGAGGTCACAGCACAAAATCGTTAGGTATACCAAATTAAAGGATCCAAATCAAAAGGCAAAATCAAATCCGAGGTCACAGCACAAAACAGGTGTTAAATAGTTCAATCAAAAGCAGAGTAAAACGATGTCGCACGACAGTAGTATGATAGCACACTGACGCGAGAAAGAAACTAAAGAAAGTCCTTGACTCACTACACCAAACACACCGTCTCTCACGCGAGTGCCTCAACTCACTACCTGTCTTTATTTTTCACCCTAAGCATAAAAGAGCAAGACAGATTTACCGTACTTCCCGTCGGCTTATCATCGGTAGCGCAGGTACCGGGATTCCAAGAATTATTATTATCCACCTCGCAGAGGCCGCGCGGTCGTTTATATAAATTCCATGACGTAATGTAAGATTTTTTTTATTTTATTTTATTTTATTATTATTAAGGAAACTTACAGCTATTACAGTAGAAATATCTGAATTTTATTTACAGACTACAATGCCAGTTAAAAGTTTCCACTTAAAAATCGTAAAAATATACAGTCGCCTAGGAATGGGATAGGAGGAAGTGGAGGGGAGATATCCTCGCTAATATGAATAAAAGCAGTTCAACCAACTAGCTCAACTAATTCCACTATTGTTTAAAAAAAATGTATGTAAATTTCTACTAAAGAAATAAATTTTAGTATTATTTGTAATTTGAATAATTACACCTTCCGCACTTTAATAGCAAAGATATTCGTATTAAAAGCTAAAAACACAGTGTGCTATACCATTTTAGAATATCAATAAAATAGGCAAATTATTACCGAATTAGGCACTCTGATGACAGTACATTTTTTACTTTCCTGACGACCTATCGGAAAGGAAAGTATTGTGATCGCGCTAAAAAAAAAAATTGAGATGAAGATGGGAATATATATTTTGAGACTCCCTGAGACGATTGAGACTATTTCCAGACCGATCGCTGTCTGTCTGTATGTCTGTATGTCTGTATGTATGTATTCTTCCACGATAGCGCCCAGACGCTTAATCGGATTGAGCTGAAATTTGGTATATAAGCTTCTGTTAACCGTCGGAGGAACCCATTAGTTTTTGGAGTCCCTACGCCCTACGGTTGTGATACCTCCCATACAAATTTGGGGTTCCCGGCGAAAAAATTGTTTCCGCGATAGCGCCCAGACGCTTAATCTGTCTAAGTTAAAATTTGGCATAGAAGCTTCTGTTAACCATCGGAAGAACCTATTAGTTTTTGGGGTACTTACGACCAACGTTTGGGGTACCTGCCATACAAATTTGGGGTACTAGAGTAAAAAATGTCGCTGTTTTTTCGCACCTCCCCGGATACTAGTCAGGAAAGTCTTGGGGTGACACAACCGATTTTTTTACACTACAAGAGGTTAAACTTACGACAAGAAAATGCAAAATATGAAACCTTGAGCTAAAAAAATGTAAGAAAAAAAAAGAAACAAGAGGCACAGAAATAGTAGTTTACACTCCAAAGCACACTTATCTAAGGCTACTATTCAAAAAACAGATTGAGAGAACTCCTTTATTTGCAATTTTAACACTAAAAAGAGTGGCAAAGGGTGAAATTTTTCAGAATTTTTAAAAATGACGATTATCTCGAAAACCGTGAGACTTTTACTAAGGTTATTTGTTTATTTTCTGGACCACCATAAAGTCTTCTATCTATAGGTATAGGGTTATCCATTCATTACGCCACACCATGTATACACAGTCTATAATTATTTTTAGGAATGTTATATAATAAAAAACTACAATATAATATTATATACTACATAAATTAAATAAGCAATACAATAAAATAAAATACAAACGGAGCTGCCATGGAATTCACCGACCGGAGTTCATAGTACTATTTTTTACACTTCTGGGGGGTGAGCAGTGGATTCCGGACTAATGTCCAGCTGTGGTAGGTTTAGGACAGCTGTCTTGCCACTTGTGAGAATTCACCTTACCACCCCTTCGAAGCCATAGAATTTGAGATGCGGAAATCGCAGTTTTAGATAATTTTCCTAAGAAGGAGTTGATTATTTTCCTGGAGAGACCAAGATCTTTGAAAAGGTGAAACAGAGATTTAGCTGGCAGGCCACGAGCGCCAACTTCCACCGCGAAAGGTGAACAGTGAAGCCATTCCTGGTGACGGCATTTGCGAGATCATGGTATTTATTTAAATTCATGGTATATAATATAAAATTTACAATTCATCTTCTGTCTACGTAAGTATGATCACACATCCGAATATATGGCACTTATAAAGTTTTTGCCAGTATGCCAGAAGAGAAATGTTCATATACGAGGCATGTACTAAATTTAGAGTACGAGGCATGTACTAAAAAGTAAATGTACAAAAATTTTGTAGGCAACAAAAAAAAACATTTTTTTACAGGATTACATCAGTATATACAAATATGTCAACTATTTTCCACATACTCACCATCCCTCTTGATACACATAACGTGACGAGGGATCAATTTTTTGATGCCTTGGCCATAGAACTCTCCTGCCACCTCTTTCATCCACTTCTCCCCCTCCTCTATCGCTTCTTGTTCAGTTAAAAATCTTTTCCACCCATGTGCATCTTCAGGAAGGTAAAGATATGATAATCTGACGGGGGAATGCGGAGGGTGGTTTAATACATCCCATCCAAACGAGTCGGAAAGTTGCTTCGTGGGCAAACTCCCTTCTGCAGCTTTCCCCTCCTTTCATTTTAAATCGCCCTCCGCTTTTTTTAGGGTCTCACAATAATACGTGCAGCAATTATGATTTCACCCTGAGGTAAAAATTCGATCAAAATGATGCTTTGAATTTCACACGTGGCGGAAGGAAACAATGACATTGTTTACGCAAGATGATGCCACGTCGACAGTTCTGAACGTACTGACCCTGCCTGGTCTTGTTGGAAAGGGGAAAAGCTGTGAAGTGACAAGAGAGCCAGATGAAGCACCATACTACCCCACTGTCAAAAATTAGTCATTTGAGTCAAAAATTATACCCAAATTTCTAGCCGGTAATGCAAAAGGCATATATATAATTAATGAAAAGAAAAAAGTGTGGAAAATTTATCAATTAAACAAAAATAAAAATAACTACGCAATATATAGAAATGTTAACAATAAAATTGTAAATATGACAAGACAGGCAAGATGTAACTACGAGTCGGGTATTATAGACTCTGGGCCCAAATCTTTCTACAGCTACATACGCAAACAAATATCTACAAAGGTTGGAGTCCCCTTAGCACTAAAGCATAATGGCAATCTTGTAACAGGCAGCAAAGCTGTGGCTGATGTCTTTGTCGACCAATTTGAGAATACCTATGTCCGAGAACCAGATGGACCTCTCCCAACTGTAAGTGTACCTAGAGTTGAGAACTCCCTGACAGATATAGTATTCACGCCAGCATCTGTAGCGGAAGCTTTAAATTCGTTTAAAGATGAAACTGCAATGGGGTTTGATGAAATCCCAGCTGTTCTTTTGAAGAAATGCTCCCCGTCTATCAGCAGTCTCTTAGCACGAATAATGAACAAATCTTTCGAAGACGGACAGCTGCCGAGCGACTGGAAACAAGCCATAGTTACACCAGTGTACAAAAAGGGCAGCAAGTTCTCAGCTATTAACTACCGACCGATAAGCCTAACCAGCATTGTTTGCAAGACTATGGAGAAAATTATTGCTAACTCTCTAAAGAACTTCCTCAAAAACGAGCAAATAATTTTGGATGAACAACACGGTTTTGTGCCTGGGAGGTCCGTCGTTACTAATCTACTCACCTGTGTTAATCATTGGACCACAGAATGGGATCAACGACAGCCTACCGATGTTGTCTACCTAGACTACGAAAAAGCCTTCGACCGGGTGCCCATAAGAAGACTCTTGCTGAAGTTGGGACATTTTGGAATAAGAGGAAAACTCCACACCTGGCTCTCTGACTTCCTTATCAATAGAAAACTTAGAGTGAGAGTAGGTGATGACCTTTCCGAAAATAGACCTGTCCACAGCGGAGTCCCCCAAGGGTCGGTCATCGGCCCGATTGTCTTCGGTATCTACCTAACGGACTTTCGAGCAATCCTACAGATGATGTACTCCCTGTTTGCCGACGACGCTAAAATTATTGGGAACCCACTCACGCAGCACCCTGACCTACAGGATGATCTTGACCGCATTACCGCATGGACGCAAGACTGGTTAATGTCACTCAACGTGGATAAGTGCACCGTCCTTCATATAGGAAAAGAAAACCCAAGGAAAACATACACTATTCAGGGAAATGCTTTAATCAGTGTGAAGACACACAGGGATTTGGGTGTCATAATCGCAGAAGATTTAAAATGGGAGGCACACATCATAACTATGGTGAAGAGAGCGAACTCATTGCTGTATACAATAAATAAAGCTTTCTCACATATAACCCCTGAGCTTTTCCTAAAGATTTATAAAACATATGTCCGACCTATGCTGGAGTATGCATACCAGATCTGGAATCCCTACTTCAAGAAGGATATTGACCTGCTGGAACGAGTACAACGTAGAGCTACAAAAATGCCAAATGCGCTGAGAAATAAAAGCTACGAAACCCGGCTGGATGAGCTTGGCCTGAGCACTCTACAAGAGCGAAGGGAACGGGGAGATCTCATTGAGACTTTTAAGATTCTGAACGCCTTCTACAGCGTTCCCAGGCTGCAAGATATGTTCTCCCTTGCTAATACTACAAACCTGAGAGGACACTCTAAAAAGCTGTACCACAATAAGTTCAAGCAGAACCCTCGCCGGCACTTTCTCACCAATAGAGTGGTAGAATCTTGGAACAATCTACCCAGTGAAGTTGTAAATGCTGTCTCCGTAAATGCTTTCAAGAACAAACTGGACGATCATATAAAACATAAAACAAAAACAATAACAAAAACTGTTACTAAAAAATAAGTGTTGTGATATAGGCGCATCAGCTAAAGCTGCTAGCCTATTATTAATAATAATAATAATAATAATGCGGTCCGCATAAGTCTTTTGCATTACCGGCTGCATTCGGGGGAAATTAAAGGAAAACCATTGGCAGTAACCTTATTTCTGGCGGTTTGGAGTCGATGGGATTTTACCGGGTTGATCTTCACCGCTGGAATTCACCGACCAACTTCAAGATCAAAGGGTGGACGATATATTGGTTGCTTATCTTGAGCACCGAGCACTGTGTAGTGCTTTATATAGGGAAAAGCAAACCGAACACATAATATTCTCTGGCAAACGCATAATTAGCAGTCAAACAATAAAAAGATCCTGGAATGACAATTAGTGATGATATCAAATGGGAAAGACACATAGTTGTAATCGCTAAAAGAGCCAACTTTACTCTCTATCTGATAAGTAAGGCTTTCAAACATCTGCCGATAGAGGTGTAGGCATATGTGAGACCTATTCTTAAGTATAACTACCAACTCTGGAGCCCCTACTCATGCAAAGATGTAGATATCCTGTAAAACGTGCAGCGAAGGGCAACTAAAATGCCAGTAGGCTTGAACGACATAAATTATGAAGATCAATTGGAATTATTTGGACTGACTACTTTTAAACAAAGAAGACAAAGAGCGGACCTGATTGAAACATATAAATTTCTCACGTATTATTACATTGTACCTAGGCTAGATGATATTTACAAATTCAACATCAACACAAATCTTCGAGGTCACAGCAAAAATCTCAACCGTGCAAAATTTAAATATAATCCTCTTAAAAACATTGTGCAAAATAAAGTGGTGGAATAAACTACTATTTGAAGTGATTATTGCAAGCTATGTCAATTATTTTAACGAGTAAATATATTAAGAGGAATAAAAAACATGACTGCCATTACAAAAAGTGAACTAATGTATTATTTTATTTTTCTACAGTTTTTTATGAAATATTTGTGGTTTATGTATTTATACATAAAAATACATATATATTTTCGGAATGTACTCAATCAGAGTATATTTATATACACAACACAATATATTTATGATAATTTATTGACTATTGGACATTTAGAGAACTGCTTACTTGATATTTTGCCAGTTAAGATACCTATGATCGGGATGACAACGATTCTAACAAACACACTTCTAAATTGGTTCAAGCGTTTAGAAGTTATGGTGGAATAATAAAACGGAAAACATACATAGATGAACTCTGAACACACTGCACTCCCTTTTTGTTGGACAGTCGTGTAAAAAGAAGCCCAAATATAAAGAAAAAAAAATACTGTTTGTAACTTGCTTTACAACATCAGCAAAGCTGCTGTCCAGAATAAATAATAATAATAATAATATAATGTCTGGCCCATCCACTAACGTCTGTGTCTACGTTAATCTATTATGCTACCAGAATTGCAACTTATTATATTGTAAAAAAAAGGAGGTCTCACGCAAAAGCCAGATGGCAAGATCGGCCATGAGCAAGCTAGAAAGGCTGTGGAAGAATCGGGATATAAGTCAGCGGACTAAGATCAGGCTGGTTCGAGCTCTGGTTTTCTTGAACTTTCTCTATGCATCGGAGACATGGACCCTGAAGGCTCGGATACGCACCAAAATCAAACCAAGTGAGGCTCTCCACCGTATGCTTGAGAAGGGTCCTGCAGTTCTTTGGCCATGTTGCCAGGAGAAACTCAGAGAATCAGGAGAAAATGCTTTCCGGGGGTCAAGTGGAGGGAAGAAGAAGCAGAGGCAGATCACCAGCCAGATGGAACGACCTCAAAGGGTCAATACAATCTGCGACCCGCCATGCAGAAGACAGATCGAAGTGGAGGAGCCTCGTAGGCAAACTGTTGTCTAGTGGCCACCTTCTTTAATAATGAGGGAACGACGGAGAAAAAGAATATTGTTAAAATACTATCATTTTAGTACCTTATAAAATCCAACCGGATATATTAGTTTTTCGAGTACATCATCCGAAGTCGCCAAAATGTTATCTACTGTTAATCCGTGCTCAATTAGCCTCTGCATTGCCGCGAAAGTGACCTGATCTTTAGTTTGACTCGAGAGCATTAGAGCGATTAACGCCTGATATCTCTTTATCTGAAAAAAAAAGCTCTTATTACTTTCCCAGCCCACCAACCGACGAGGAAGGAAAGTATTGTTACCGCACTTTTTTTTTCTCGAGATGAAGATGGAAATATCCATTTTGAGACCCCTTGAAATTATTAAGACCGTTTCCAGGTGGAAGTTTGGCTGTGTGTCTGTCTGTCTGAGGTTGTGTGTCTGTGTGCGCGTGTGTGAGGGTGTCTGTGTGTGTGAGGGTGTCTGTGCATGTGTGAGGGTGTGCATGTGTGTGTGTGTGTGTGTGTGTGTATTCCTCCGAGATAGCACTTATACGCTTAACCCTTGGAGTAAATGGGTATTTTCATGGATGCATCTGTCTCTTTTGCAGGATTTTCGGCGACATCGACGGCGCTCGACTTCAAGGACTATAACTACGAAACTACTACACCAATCATAAAAAGAACAACTGCACAATGATTGCATTGAAATTTCGAATATAGAATATTGAAATATCATTTTGTAAAACAATTAGATAATTATGAATAAATATGAGAACGTCAAAGAAGTGAAAAAAACGCGCGACCAGATTTGGTCGACTCGTACTCAACGGATAATTGTTTCGCGACCAGATTTGGTTGACTCATACTCAACGGGTTAATATTAAGCTGTAATTCATAATGCAGACATCATTTGGTCATGGCAATAATTCAAAAGATTTTGGTTGAAATCGGTCCACCAGGAAGAGCACTAGTCATATATTAATCTCGAAATATTGGTCTTAGAAAATTGAAAGAAGAATGGACAAAAATGTATGGGACACATCCTCACCAACAGTAACGACCAGAGTTAATATGGATAAGGACCTAATATGATACCTCTGGTGGTGCGGTTTCATCCATGCATTTGTCGCATCCCATATCGTCGACAGGTGCCTTTTCATGCAATCGCATCAGACGCAGGTTCTCCAAAAATATTTCCCAATTCTTCGGCTGCCATTTTGATTTTGGTTTTGTATCGACAAAGTCCTCATCCTGTAACCATATATAATTAATATAAACAGAGACATCAGGGACCTCACACACCGAATTGCGCCCATCATACAAGATCCTACTGCTCCCACAGTGGACCCAGGACTAACGACCTGCACTAGGTTTTGGTCAGTTGTCTTGTTGCAACTGCTGAGCATTTCCTTTGGATAATATTATAAGCGACGTTGGAGGTCTCGTTGAAGAGTTCAGAGAATTGGTTCGCCGTTGAAAATTCAAGTTTGGTGGGCGCATTGTTTCAATGAATGCCCCCCCCTTCCCCCGAAACTGTAGTCTGAATATGTACCTGCTGCCACGGCTGTAACCCCAGACGTGGACAGGTGGGATTGGTTGTTCCTATCTGGGGGAATACCTCAGCGATACTGAGTGGTTTGCGCATTGAACGGTGTTTGCCAATTGACTGTACACTCTAGCGACTAACAGGAGGGAGGCGCTCTGGAAACATGTTTTCTAAGCAGCGGGGGTGGTTGATTACCAAAACGATCCGTTGGCCACCCTATCCCATGTGAGCTTGACGGGCAAAGAGCACCATGGCCCATGATAAATTCGAACTGAATTACCGCTAGCATCAGGTAGAGGCGAGCAAGCGACTTCAAATACATGACCAGACTGGACGATGGAGAAATCCGTCAAAATATGGTTGGAAGGGAACAAGGTCGGCCCGCTGGGTCCTCTTTCCAGTACCTAACGGTAAGGTGTTGGACTCTTACGGGTTTGTCGGTGGAGTTAGACAGTGCACTGTCCTTTGTCCGCTGAAGTCTATAATGTTATTTCCCTAAGAGATAGAACGATCGAATGTCGTTAAAACTCCCTGGAGTGACATGTTCACTCATTGTGTTTGACACCCCCAGGTTGAGGAGTTAATTATTTCCTGGATCTACCGAGATCTTTAACCGGTTGGCCGCCAACAATGCCTAAAGGCGTTTTGCGTTGTTTGATAGATCTGCGCGTAGGCCTTTCGGGTGGCCCCCATATACAGGGTAGGATCAACAAGTAGTTTGTTTTTTTTATTTTTTTATTGAACTAATCGGTACAAATCCTTAGTAGTAATCGAAATAGCACCCTTGTGCTTCGACACAATGCGTATTATGCGATTCCCACTGCGCGTACGCCTTCTGAAACTCGCTTTCCGGGATCCCCTTTAGAGATGCTGTCACAACCCCTTGGATGTCTCCTACGGCATTTGGTCTCCGGGTCTTACTCGAAACACCAGTTTTGTCACCAGTAATCACATTATCAAGGAAATTTGGGTTTTCTTGGTTTTCCAAATTTCCAAGGAAATTCACATATGATTTACTTATAGTTCATCACTCAGGACTCTCGGCACAAACTTGGCACCTTACACATGTCCAAATCCTCGGTAATATTTTTTTGGACGCTACCGTACGAAATTCGTAACTCATCAACAATCAGACGAATGTTTGTGCGTCAGTCGGAGTTCGGAAGCACCTTCACTTTGGCCACATTTTCATCAATCCTTGAAGTTGACGGGTGACCGGCGCGCTGGTCGTCTTGGACTCGCTCCCGCCCCTCCTGGAATAGCTTGCCACTCGTACATTGTTGAGTGGCTCATGGCAGCATCCCCGTAGACGTCTTTAATCATTCCGAGGGTCTCCGTCGCAGTTTTCCCGGGTTTGACGCAGAATTTGATGGCGTAGCGCTGTTCGAGATTTTTCTCCATCTTGGATCGCTAAGACATTTCTTAACAAGAGGTTCACGCTTGCCCTCTTTGGTCTCTTTGGAAGGCTCCCCACTACCACCCAGGTGGTCCGACCCCCTCCACCGCTCCGTTCACGCTACAGAAATTCAGTCCTACTACTTTTTGATCCTACCATGTATATTATAGAAATACTAGCTGCGCCTTGCGGTTTCACCCGCGTGGTGATGGAAAATTGTGATAATGATGACAGAAAACTATATATATCTTTATAAATTATAGCCTATGTGTTATTCTGATGTGTAAGCTATATTATTGTAAAGTTTCGTCAAAATCCATTCAGTAGTTTTTGCGTGAAAGAGTAAAAACATACATACATTCTTACAAACTTTCGCGTTTATAATAGTAATAGGATATATTATCCATGACTAACAAAATTAATTATTAGGTTTTTGTTTTGTGGGGCTTTTTTAAGGTTTTTATGAGCCTTGTAACACTGCGAATATTGCTGATCTATTGTGAATTATTAGGTAACAAGAGGGAATTCATGAAAAAACGATATTGTTAGTATTTATCCACAAAAATCGACCAAGAAGTTGCAGCACAGTTTTTTGTGCACGAAGGCTGGATCAGCCATACAATATTAACCTTAACAGAGCTCATGAGGAAAGTCGACGCGTACTGGGAAAGTCGCTAAAATCGCCATAGACTATAAAAATTACTCTCCATGTGCATTCTACAGATTAAATAACTGAATTATTGCAGTTTAGCTGACTGCCATATTTAAAAAAAAACTAACAACCTATCGCCATATAGGCGTTTATGAACTTAACCTACCTATGTGACTTTGAAACATATCCAACCTATATAACAAAGGAATATATGCAATTTAGCTAACTCTGCCAAATATATATTTTTTAAAATTAACTTACCGCCAAATACGGGCTTATGATGGTTTGAAAACATACTAACTTAGCCTATTGCAATATAGGTGTTTATGAACTGTTTAAAAAACTAACAATCTACAGAAATGTAGGTGTTTTTAAATACCTATATGTCACTAATTATTGGGATCGAAAAAACATTATTGTAGTTTCGGAATCAGCGTGGTAAATATTGTGGGGTGACATTAGAACAACAAATACCTCGTAATCAATCTCTTTCTTTATGACGACTGGATCAACTTCCAATTGAATCGGCGTTTTATTTTCCTCTTCGAACTGCGGTTCATGCTCCACTTTTATTTCCTTCTTTATTACAATTTTCATGTCCTCTGCGTTGTTTTCATTATTAGCTGCTTGCCTTCGAAGCCCTTTCCTTACACAATTCGTACGGTCAGAAGAATGTTCTTTCTTAACATCCGGTTCAGCATCATCAATATGAAGAACCGGTGGATCAGTCTTAGAGAAAGCGTTCCTCATTTTCGCTAAGCACTCGTTTTTGACTGCATTCGCTATGAACGGGACATCAATAGGTTTTGCCGTGGCCGGCTTTGCGCGTTTCTTCGGAGGCATTTTTGCAGACAAAGACTGAATCCGGCAATGCTGCAAATCACAGGAATTGATATACTCTACGTTGTAAACTATGCGCGACGCGTATCGGACGCATAAATGGCGCATTTACAGAGGTTTAATGTGTGAAAATAGTTCCCCAGCACCAACAATAACTTGTAAGCAAAATTGCCGGTTCCCGCTTCTATTTTGACGTTTGCTGAATAAACTCGATTTTGACAGTTGGTTGTCTATAGTTTATGGCTTGAAATACAACGTTATACAGACGCTCCAAAACAAAATGCCGAATGCCGACAGCAACTTGTGATAGGCCGTTTACACTCTCGCGCGAGGCGCGAGGCGAGACGCAAAACCATATCAGTAAACAAATGGAACAGAGGCAAAGCTTCTAACGAGCGTACAAAATGTTTACCTACTTGCTAGAAGCTTTGCCTCTGTTCTGTTTGTTTACGGACATGGCTTTGCGTCTCGCCTCGCGCCTCGCGCGAGAGTGTAAACGGCCCATGATGGGCCCATATCATATTATGAAAACGCGGCTTTTGTCGATTTCTACTCTGGTAACACTAAATTTTAAATACGATGTTTTGCTTCTAACTTCATTTTCTGCAAAAATGCCGTCTGCAAAAATGCCGACCCTCGAAACGTTAGTTTGACATTTGCAAAACTGCCTTCTGCAAGATTGCCTTCTGCAAAACTGCAAGAATGCCGTCTGCAAGATTGCCGTCTGCAAATCTGCCTTCTGCAAGTTTGATGGGACCCGTTATATGGAAGGGGGCGCCAGTTTTGGATGCGGCAATTTTCCACAAATGTCACTTTTGACAGCTCCAAATCTGTTGAGGGCAGATTTGCAGGAGGCAACCTTGCAGGCGGCAACCTTGCAGGCGGCAACCTTCAGTACAGTTTTTAAGTTTTTCTGTTAGGTTAGGTTAGGTTAGGTTTTTCTTTCCCTAAAATCGAAGTGACATTAATTACCGGTATCCTTGTAGTGGATGACTTTTATACCTACATCAAACTAAACATTAAAAAAAATGTTTTAAGTTTTTCTGTTAGGTTAGGTTAGGTCATTTTGACATTTGCAAAACTGCCTTCTCCAAGATTGCCTTCTGCAAAACTGCCGCCTGCAAGAATGCCGTCTGCAAGATTGCCGTCTGCAAATTTGCCTTCTGCAAGTTTGATGGGACCCATATGGAATGGTCGCTAGCCTAGGTATTTTTGATTTGTCCGGCTCTTGGCAACATTCACTGACGAACAGAGACAATAGACCTTTTCAGCTGCTGTCAATGATCAGTGGTGCTGTCAACAAAAACGAGTCTTGTTATGTCAGTGCGTAGTTTCATCAGTATCATTTTCCGAAGTAAAACAAGCAATTTAGACCAAATAACGATGGCGGAGGATGACGAGATCGATATTCTGGGAGATTTCACATTCGAAAATTGCCACACTAGATCGGATAGCATTTTGTAAGCCATCGTTTGAAAGTTCCTGTTTTTAGCAAAAAAACTAAGTTAAATGCTAACTTAAGCGTTTTTTTAAGGCCCTCGTCTTCTTGTTCTGATCTACTGCAATGTGATTATACGATGAACCCCCAATGGTTGCTCGACACGGGTACAACGGCGAATTGGTATGAAAATTTTCAGCCAGATGAAATATTACCGTAAGTTTTAATTTTAATAATAATAATAATAATAATAATACAACAACGATTTATTTGTTAAAACAAAGTGAAATAACTGCAATATAGGAACCCTTCTAAACAAAAAAAAGGACACTTGAAATTAGCAATATTTCGAGACATTTAAAGTTACATACATATATACCACGTGTGTGACATAATTCAATATTCACCCAATTATATTCACCACTCTTATTCCGAACCAATAATCTTTATTCGGTCTCAATAAATAAGCGAGATATAGGCATTCACAGTTTTCATTCCGTACGTCAATAACCGCGGCTATTTTGTTTGTACATCCCTTGTGTGAACACATTCGATAAGTGTGCTGAATATAGTCGAGTATATCATAATACCGATAACAATTACGATATAGCAATAATGATAACATTTTGCAAAGTTTTTAGATTGGCGAAATATTTTGAAAAAAAACAGTGGGAAAATTACACATTTCTGCAATATTACAAAAGAAAAAAGGGGACTGACTATTTTCGAAGTTTTTTCAATAAGTAAGTATTGATGACACAAGGTATCCTGAAATTTCGTTTGTTTCAGGTTACCTTTTGTCATCAATACTCAAAGTCATTTCGTAAAACCCTCGAAAATAGTCAATTGATTTAGATTATCGCTAACACATGTTAATATTAAAAACGCCGCAGGACAATTTCTTCTTCGAATATTGCGTGAAATTCGAAAAAAACTTTTTGCCTGCGGTGTTAGTTTGATATTGAAGAAGTTTAGTTTGTTTCAGGTTACCTTTTGTCATCAATACCCAAAGTAATTTTGTAAAAACCTCGAAAACAGTCCGTTTTGGATTATCGCTAACACATGTTACCATCAATGCGCGCAGGCAATTTTTTTCTTCGAATTTTGCACAAAATTCGAAAAAAAAACATTTTGCTTGCGGTGATAATTCCATATTTAAAAATTTTCTATTGTTTCAGGATTTCTCTTGTTATCAAACGCAAAAGTCATTGAAAAAAAGCTCAAAAATAGGCAATTTTTTCATGACCATGATGTCATCATTTTTGTAATATCGCTAATTGTTATCGATATTGGAGTCGGGAATATATTATGACTATCGCTGTTCCGGAAGCGTCTAAAAAACTTGCCCGCAACCTCACCAGATTAAAAAGGGATAAAATCCGTAAAGTCATAGGTACTATGACAGGCCACTGTCCCCTAAACAAACACCTGTTTACTATAGGTGTGACAGACAGCCCTCTATGCAGAGGATGCATGGAGGAAGAAGAAACGCCACAGCATGTGCTCATGGAATGCTGGAGCGTGGCAGAGCAACGGGCAAAAATACTACAATTTCCAGCATCTGTCCCGGAGGCCTGTAGCAACCCAAACAGGCTGCTAACCTTCTGGGACAGCTTAAGTTGGCTGGAGCATTATAAACATAAATAGAAACATGAGCCACGCACAACGGCCCAATCAAGAGGCTAAGTGCGAGAAAAATGCCCAGACAAATTAACTAACTATATTATGACTATATCCCGACACTTCTCCCGAAACAAAATGGCCAATTTGTTGAAGTATATTATGCAAACTTGAATGCATGTATCTCGCTTATTTATTGAGACCGAATAAAGATTATTGCAAATTCGGAATCAGCGCAGTGAATATAGTCAGGTGACGTTAAAAACTACAATCTAGAAGTGGTTCCTATAATGCAGTTATACCAATCGGCGAGCCTATTGCGTTGCAGCAATATCTTACAGCTAATTTTAACCTGATGGGAATTACTATTTATTTACACAAATTCTAAGGTCTTTATGAGCCTTGTACAACTGCGACCATTGCTGATCTGTTGTGTTCGCCACCTACTATAGTTCTGCGCTGAGCCTCATGTCATTTAAGAACCGCAACAGTCTTTTGGCAAGTATTAACATCTTGGGCGGCACGGGTCGTTTCTTGGCTAAGGGCCAACAAATAGAACGTAACCCAACAGGGTTCGTCCGCCGACTGAGAAAGGGCACTCATCAATTTTTTTTAATGAAATTAATATTCGGATAAAATCAGTCCTTGGCATCTGCGGGGGAAAGCTTGGGGTGACACAATCCATTTTTTTTATATATACCACTGTCAATTCTTTGTTATTTCCAAATAACAGTTTTGTAACTCCAGGCCGATTTCTTTTTTTTTTTAAATTGCAGGCGTAAATCTACTAGTGAAAGCAGCGATGGCATTGTGAATACGGCTGTGAAAAACGATTGGACCAACAAAGAGCGAAAACTCTTGTTACGCGGAATGGTAACTTGTCATCTAAACAATTATAAAACAAAGTCACCAAAAAGTGTCTGTCTGTCTGTTTGGTCGCGATAAACTCAAGAATCACCAAAGAAATTCTGAGTTAGTTTTCACTATTCTGCCCCCGATAATAAGAAGGGCGCATGTAGCATAAGGTCTAAACCGAGATAAAAAATGTTTTGTGTAAAAATTATTTAAATGCTTGCTGTCTCATAAAGAAAAACTATAGACACATTCTGTTATTGCAATAAATTGGGTTTGCGCTTCAACTATAATGTGTGATTTATAATTTTTCTATATCCTAATTATTTATATTAATATTAACAATTTTCCTATTCATCTTAGTAAAAAAAAAATAGTAAAATACTTGATATTAGGTTGAAAAGTCGAAAATAGCCATTTACGTGTTTTCAACTAAGCATAGTCAATGAACTGCTTTTATTTTTAGTGTTCATGAGTTCTCACTAGATTTTTCCTTAAGTTGAAAGGTCGCAATTGGCTACTTGCGCCTTTTTAATGTAGTATTGGTTATACTTGCAATATTCCTATTCTTAATTAAGCGTCCAAACATCTAAAGGAATTACTAAATATAAAAGGCCCATTTGCCACATGCGCTTAAACTACTTAGTGAATTAATAGATTGCAAAGACGCAAGTGATCACTAACGTCTTACCTACTTAGTACAGAAGAAATTGCGTCTTTTCAATTTTTGAACTGATGGAAATTTTCCTAAAGAAAAGAACACATATACGCAAAAAAGCATTTTCATTCTAGTTTACATTCAATGCGTCCTTTTAGCTCAGTATTACATTACTACACTCAAACAAAGAAGACAAAGAGGGGACCTGATTGAGACATATAAAATTCTAACACATTATTACGATGTACCTGCACTGAAGAATATTTACAAATTCAACGTCAACACAAATCTTCGAGGTCACAACAAAAAACTCAACCGTACAAAATTTAAATCTAATCCTCTTAAGAACGTTTTCCCAAATAGAGTGGTGGACATGTGGAATAAACTACCAGTTGAAGTGATTAGTGCAATCTCTGTCAATCAATTTAAAAACAGACTCGATTTGTACCTAAAAACTTGTTAATATTGTTTATATTATATTGTTAATATTGTTCAGCTTTACAAGATCTGATCTGGACGTATCAGCAGAGCTGCCTGTCCAGAATAAATAATAATAATAATAATAATGATAACAAAAATGTGCAGAATAGTTTCCTCTGATGAGTGTTTTCACCCAAATTTTTCACAGCTTTTCAGTTAACCCTTCAGGCCTCGCGACTCACGGTTAACCCTCAGTTTGACTGCGATATCGCAGTCGCGGGGCCTGAAGGGTTAAAAGTAAATATTACAGTGTGTCGTAAACCATCTTGTTATTCGTTGCAAATAAATTATAACACCGAAGTGCAAATAGTGGAAATTATTCATTCAATTTCTGTTTTCAGGAGATTTACGGACGAGACGCGAAATGCTTATCACAATTCATCTCAACTAAATCCGACGTAGAAGTCCAGCTTCTTATCGAGCAGGAGTACGGTATCAACCTAGACGAAACGCCGTCGGTTTCAGGAATCACGACCAACATGACGAACCCCAAATCGGAACTGGAACTCATTTTCTCACAGGCGTCTTCTAGCGACGATATTCCAGATCCGATCGAAGAAGTCATTTGTATTGAAGCGCGACAGCATGGAGACAAATTAAACTATTACGAAGAAGACTTTAGTATCGCGGAAGCTTTAGTGGGATTGGAAGTTCCGAAGAAGAAATCGCCAGAGGGAAAAACGCACAAAAGTCCACAGAAAATTACCATAAACGGCAAATCAAAAGTATACTTACAGAGTTCTCAAAATAACAATAATAATACCAAGTTTTCCATACGTAACAAAATGGTGAAAGGCAAGATTAATAATAATATATGGAAAGGAAGTGTTAAGGAGAAGCACCCGAAGCCGAAGATGCTAATAATGACAGGATCTGGACATACATTACCGCTTAGTCGGGGAGAAGAAGTGGTAAATTAATTATTTTATATATTTTTTTACGGTTTCTACAGTATTTTTATCGGTTTATCCATTTCGGATGTCTCAAATATGATAAGTGAGAAAAATATTATAGTGCAAGAGTCAAAAAATTAAGTCCATTATATTGCGCGGCTCATTAAACCGATGTGTAATAGTTACCGACAAATACGTACCGGCATATTTGCAAGGACTTCATTTTTGTGACATGAATGGAGTAATGCTGATGCCACGCATTCTATTGTTAAGCAGTCTGACCATTTGTTTCAAGTTCTGTATTTCATCTACTGTCTACTGACGAATTTTCAGATATTCCAAAACACTTTGGGGTACTAATTAAAATTACACCTTTCCTAATATGCCAGCGCCAGGTGTCTCGGAGTCTGGCCTGCTGACTCTACCCCAGAATTCTATGGCCAAAATACTGTCTGATCTGAAAGTATCAGCTTTTTCAAAACTCTTGCACTTTTTTGTCGCTGGCTCTCCAACTATTAGTCTGTCTCATAAACTTTGTATACCCGATTAATGTTAGTTAAACCGTC
The DNA here is from genome assembly GCA_944548615.1 of Micropterix aruncella. Taxonomy (NCBI): domain Eukaryota; kingdom Metazoa; phylum Arthropoda; class Insecta; order Lepidoptera; family Micropterigidae; genus Micropterix; species Micropterix aruncella. Next base: position 30,811,206 of record OX155964.1, on the reverse strand, counting down.
TCACTTGTACCTTTATCTAAAAAAGGTTCCAAGAAAGCACTTTCTTGCGACATACGAATATACAATTTTTTATACAAAGATTTGTAATGTGAAAATAAAGACTGCCAAGTGAAAGTTTTACTTGCGTGCCGAGAGTTCCGTACTTTCTGAAAGTACTTCCTTCGATAGGTTATATCATTGATTATATATTGTATTACATTGCCCAATGCCGTACTACGATTTGGCAGCTAGGATTTTAGTATGAAACGCAACGTATAGATGGCACTCATAGTTCCAAACATTCATTAATCTTCTCTTATGTTCAATATGGCGGAGTTCGTTGTATGAGTATGGTAGCGAACTATAGATGGCGATTTAAATATGCCTATACTGTGTCAAAATCAAAATCAAAATTTTGATTTTGATTAAATACAGTACAACTTGGGTTGTCGACTACAGCGGGCGAGCCCGTCACCTCAGGAAGTTTTAACGATTAGTCGTTCTATCTCCCTGGAGTGAGCGCAGAAGACTTGAGGACAAAACAGTCCACCGTCTAGCTCCGCCACAAGCCCGTAAGAGGCCAACGCCTTAACCGCGAGATATCCAGGAATGTTACCCAGCGGACCTACACTCACGCCCTTACTTCCAGTTGTGACCAGATTACTCCAGTCTTTCGATTGGTTACGAGTTCGAGGTCGCTTGCGCGGTCCTCTCCCTTACGAAGCGGTGAAACGGTGTTTACCGAATCTATCGCGGACCACAGCGTCCTTTGCCCGGCTGTTCACCCAGGATCGGATGGCCGATGGTCGTTTCAAGAGCAGTCGCCGTAAGGTCCGCAACCACGCCCGCTCTATAGGAAACAGTACTGCTTCCAGACTCCCCCGACTGTTAGTCAGAGCTTATGGGACCATGATGGGGTGGCCACGATGACCCATGTGTTCAGGGTCAGTCACACTCACGGGTCAACACCCATCCGATGGCCTCCACGCATGGGGTGCGAACCTGGGTAGGACACTGGGTCAACCAGTCTCCTCTGGCGCTCCTGGACGGTCTGCGCACCGAGCGGCGCAAGCCAATCGACTGTGCTCTCCGACTAACAGTCGGGGGAGTCTGGGAACTGTATTGTTTCCTATAGAGCGGGGGTGGTTGCCTACCTTACGGCGACTGCTCTTGAAATGACCATTGGCCATCCGATCCCGGTTCAGAGTCGGTCAAAGGACGCCTTGGTCCGCGATAGATTCGGCGTACACTGTTTCACCGTTTCGTAAGGGAGAGGACCGCGCAAGCGACCTCGAACTCGGAACCAATCGAGAGACCGGAGAAATCTGGTCACAATTGGAAGCAAGGGCGTGAGGGTCGGCCCGCCAGGTAACATTACTGGCTATCTCGCGGTAAAGGCGTTGGCTTCTTACGGGTTGTGACGTAGCTGGACGTTGGATTGTTCTGTCCAAAGTCTTCTACGTTCACTGCAGGGCGACAGAACGAAAAAATCGTTAAAACGTCCTGTGGTGACGGGCTCGCCCGTTGTAGTTGACACCGCAAGTAGTCAATTTGATTAAGTACAGTACAATACATACTTACATACATATAATATTAAATACAGTATTGTATAGTAAAATTGGAGCGTTGGGGGGTAAAAACATAGCCTGGCCATGGCCTTTTCGACCTCGGTTGAACTGGAACTCGGTTAATCAGGGCTCGGATAACCGCAGACCTACTGTATTTATTTCTAAGCTCATTTTTTTTCCCTACCAGATTAAGCTGGACAAATCCACCGATCCAGAGTCTTCCAGTGATGTCGATGTTGATATCGAAAGTGACGATGCCATGTCGTCATCGCCCCGAAACGATTCAAATAAAGGATGCAATTTTGAACCCAAAATTGTCAAACAGAACCAAGTAGAGTTTATTATAAAAGGAAAGGCGATATCGCCGCTGCCTACAATGTCACCGCCGGGAAACAAATCGAGAAACTTGGATGCTAATTCCTTCACTTTAAGGAAACGGAAAAAGAAATTGATATTGGTATGTAAATAATTCTATATATTTTTATTTAAATTTATTTTGGAAAGAAATTTAAGAATCGTTTAAACATAATAATTCTGCATCACTCCTAACTAGTCAACGCTTGTCCAAAGGAAGATATAAATTTTATATGACGTCAATTTAAAATGTAATTTTATGTCAAAGATGTTTACAAAATTGTTATATTAAAATAAAAAAACAAAATAATCAATAAAAAATCAAAATATTCATTAAATAGGTAATAATAGTAGTCGAAAATAATTATAAAATAAATCAAAATACCAAATATTACATTATAAAAATAAAAATCTGAAATCACTCTTGTATATAGGTAATTTACTACTGTGTCCAAAAACTGAGACCAATTTTCAATTTAAATGGCGCGCGTATTTCGAATCTCAAAAATATTTGATTTCTAAGTTGGTAGCACTGCAACAGACATTTGTGTCAAATTTCACATCATACACGTCATTAGTATTTTAGCTGCGCTTGGTTTTGTACTACGCGAAAAGTATTTTTTTCGATTTTTACAATGTATGATTTTGTTGAGCAAAGAAGTTGCATTAAATTTCTTGTGCAGAAACGTTTATGATGTTGTATTAATAGTTTAAAGGAGGCGTCAACCTCTGCCGATGAAAGTCTTTTCAAACAAATCAAAGATTTGATGCTTAAGGACGCGTCAACCGATCAATCGAGCAAATATAGTTCCAAAGGTGAGCCAAAACCGAAAACACCGCACCAAAGTCGCTCATAAATCTAGGTCATCTTAACAGTTTTTTTCGATTGTCGTGGTGTTGTACACTCGGAATTCCTTCTGTCGATTAACAATTACGGACCTTGCTGATGCTGTTAGCATGTCAAAAGTATCAGTCAACACCATTTTAAAAGATGTTTTGTGCATTAAACGCGTCAAATCTTGATTTGTCCCAAAAGCACCCAATTTATTTGAAAAAGAGCATTTACTAATATTTCTGCGGAGATGATTTCTGACTGTCAATCGGTCATGAAATGCATTATTACGGGAGACAAGACTTAACTGTTCCATGGGAATTAAATATCCCAAAAGACCACGAGTACAAATTAAATAAATACCATGATCTCGCAAATGCCGTCACCCGGAACGGCTTCACTGTTCACCTTCACGCGGTGGAAGTAGGCGCTCGTGGCCTGCCAGCTAAATCTTTGTTTCACCTTTTTAAAGGCCTTGGTCTCTCCAGGAAAATAATCAACTCCTTTCTAGAAAAATTATCTAAAAGCGCAATTTTTGCATCTCAAATTCTATGGCTTCGAAGGGGTAGTGAATGGGTGGTAAGGTGAACGCTCACATGTGGCAAGACAGCTGTCCTAAACCTACCACAGCCGGTCGTTAGTCCGCAATCCACCGTTCACCTCCCAGAAGTGTAATAATTATATATGATGGGCCCGATTTTTGGTCGGTGAATTCCATGGCAGCTCCGTTTGAATTTTATTATACTTATGATCCAGAAACAACCGATAAATCGAGCAAATATAGCTCCAAAGGTGAGCCAAAACTAAATACACCGCACCAAAGTCGCTCAAAAATCTAGGTCATCTTAACAGTTTTTTTCGGTTGTTGTGGGGTTGTATACTCAGAATCACTTCAGCCAGATTATGCGTCGTTTGCGTGAAGCTATTCGCTTGATGAGGCCAGAATTGTGAAAATGCAACTCATGGTTTTTGCATCACGACAATGCGCCATTTCACTACATTGCTTCTTCGAGACCATTTCGTCAAAAATTCGCGCCATAATGTTCCACAACCACCGTATTCGCCTGATTTAGCACCGTGTGAAATCTGGCTATTTCTAAAACTCACAAGACTGCTCCGTGGATACCGTTTTGACTCGATTGAGGAGATGCAAGCTGAATCGAACAAAGTGTTGAAGGCCATTCGGGAAATCGATTTTAACAACTGTTTTGTAGATTGTAAAAACTTTGGCATAAGTTTGTTGTGTCCGAGGGGGATTACATTGAAGGCGACGAAATAAATTTGGGAGAATAAATAAAGATTTTTTTTTAAAAATCTTACTAAAAAGTAAGACCAATTTTGAAACTTAACAGTTTTACACAAGTTTGACCCATCCTTGGCCAGTGGCTAGGGTTGATACGATACCGGGGAAGTAGGGAGGAGGGGGTACTCTCTAAGGGTCACAGGTATTTTTTTTTTACGATTAAGAGTTATTAAATAGCACTTTTATTGACTATTTTTTCTGAACTGGTAAAGATTTTATTGCAACAATTTTTCAAATACAGAAGCATCAACATAATGCGTGTGTGGAAATTAGAATTAATTTTACAACATTGTCATACGCTAAGTGCATTAACCCCTAGAGCCCCAATAGGCCGATATCGGCCACAACACGATTCAGCGTGACGGCCCCATTTTTTATACTAATATGTTTTATTTTAATTATGGGTACAGTGGTTTGGCAGTAATTAATGTTTTATTGAAATAGTGTCATAATTCTATTTTTTTACTAATTTTTACTATTTTTTTTTTGGGACATCAACTTGTCAATCGGCTGAGGGACCGAGGCCTGAAGGGTTAATGCTTATCCACATATTTTGTGAATATAAATACGCAAAACCCGATTCCAAAATATCGTCCTTCGATGTTTTTACAGCTCACAATCGCAGCAGATGCTGTTTTTTTGACTCCCGTGGGTGGGGGGGGTTTGATAGATGTCTATTGGTCCAATCTGGTTCTGAGATTGTGACATAGAAAAACAAAAATAAAACATGATCCATTTATTACTTTTAGGCTTATAAATTCTATAATAAAAGGGCGGATTACCCTCTAGAGGGAGCATGATGAACAATGATTTTGCTTCTCTAAAACCTTTTAATCAAAATGTGTTTTTACCTGCGTTAATGATGATTTATGGCTAGGTATATTATGAGATACTTAGGTGCACTTCTGAGAAGTTACGTTTGACAGTAACTAAGAAACGTATTAAACTCTTTGCAGCACAATCTTAAGACTGAAGATTTCAAAACTTGCAATTTTGCAGGCGGCCATATTTTTTTTGCACGGCTGTGTATATATATATATATATATATATATATATTTGCACGGCTGTGTATATATATATATATATATTTGCACGGCTGTGTATTATATTTAGGTTTGATGAAATTTGGTTGGTACAAAATATCAACAAAGGTGTGCTGTGCGGCTTCCATTGTTTCTTAATTCAGTGGTTTTAAATATGTTTTCTTGTTTTTTAGGATGGCGAAGGAGGCTGCACAATCAAACACAGTGACTTAGGTGATATATATGAATTTCGCTTGGAATCTAAAACAAACTGCCCTCCTAAAAAGCAACCGATTGGCCTGGTTTATTGCAAGAGTTATAATCAAGAACACCCTGTAAGTGTAACTATATCGATTAGTATCATCATTGCAGATTGAGTTCACATTCTTAAAAGGAGTCTCTTCGAGGGAGTAGTCTTCTTACAAACTTTTAACTCAATAACCCTGATTATGATCTACAACGCTGTGACCAATTACATGTAGAAAACCGGAAAAAAAATGTACATAAAATGTTCTACATCTGGGCGCCATAAACTACAGGAGAGTAGGTGTAAAAAGTAAGGTTACAAAGAGGAATTAAAAGTGTCTTATCCTGAGCTCAACGGAGGGGCAGACCATGGCTACTCGGCCCTCCAAGCAGTTTAATCTCATCCTCGGAGATTATCAGTACCTATGTTCTTCAGGTCACCTTAGGAATAATATACAGATTTTCAAAACTATACAGGTGAGCTTTTATTTAGTGACATCATTGAATTGGGTGAATCAGTACGAGCAAATAAGCAAATTTCAATAAATAATTTTGGGAAAAACAAACAAGAATTTTTTTAGGGTTTTTTTTTCAAGTAATTCAAAAAACTTGACTGATAAATAAAAGTTTGACAAGCGTTGAATGCGCTGCACTATCTAGCAATACGTAAAATATTGCGAATAAACAATATTTGCGATATTTTACCTACCGCTAAATGGCGCAACGCGTTCAACTCTATTTATACTATTTTTCAAAACATGAAATTTTCAAAAACAATTTTTTTTTTTGGTTGTTTTTCCAAAAAACTTTATTAAAAGTTGCTTATTTGCTCGTACTAATTCACTCACTTCAAAGATGTCACTAATTCTGTATAAATTACAAACTCATTCTGTATAAATTAATTGGGCTAATTTGTCTCATTTTATTAGGCTATCTGCTGCAGAACATTTTGAGCATATTTTAATGTCTTTACCCTTTATTATTGAAATCTTGCGATCATGGTGGAAGTCATGGCTGCACTTAAATTTATTGCGTAACTATTGCGCAATTTTTATTAATTCAATAAATAATTAATGATTTTTTTAGGCACCGTACCACATTGTGATCACAACGACCGCTTTGCTACTTATGGATGTCCACGCACACACCAGTCGCGCTGAAGTAATGGGACTACTTGGTGGAAAGTACAGAGCCGAACTGGAAACGCTCCTTATACAACATTATGCACCTTGTGACAGTTTGGAAAACAGCGGAACGCACTGTGACATGTGTCCAGGTAGGTACTGTTATTTCTCAATGAGGTTGTCCACATTTCTTTTCTATGTATGCATTGTACCCCCCATTTCAAAATGATTCTGTAGACCCTAACTGAAAATATAAATGTAGGTTCATCCAGCATCAAACTTGTAACTTTTACTTAATAATTAATGAAATCTGAAAATTTTAAACTCACTTTGAGGGTTTAACTGCTTACTTAGGAATTGACACAGGGACGTGTTATTTTAGGGATCTTTACCCCTACCTTTAGGTTATTATGCAAAAAGTAAGAATTCTTGTTCTTTTTTATTAGACTTCATAATACTTGTTTATACTATACCAGACTATAGTTTTTATATATTGGTTTTTAAAAAAAAATCTATATACCTCTAAATATAATTTATTTATATTTTTTTCCATTTGATAATATAGAGGACTTATCACCTACGTTCGTAATAATCATAATAAATAAAATACTAACGGAGCTGCCATGGAATTCACCGACCGAAGTCGGGTCCATCATATAGTGTTATTACACTTCTGGGGGGTGAGCAGTGGATTCCGGACTAACGACCGGCTGTGGTAGGTTTAGGACAGCTGTCTTGCCACATGTGAGCGTTCACCTTACCACCCATTCACTCCCCCTTCGAAGCCATAGAATTTGAGATGCGGAAATCGCGGTTTTAGATATTTTTTTTAGAAAGGAGTTGCTTATTTTCCTGGAGAGACCAAGATCTTTAAAAAGGTGAAACAAAAATTTAGCTGGCAGGCCACAAGCGCCAACTTTCACCGCGTGAAAGTGAACAGTGAAGCCGCTCCGGGTGACGGCATTTGCGAGATCATGGTATTTATTTAATGTGTACCTACTCGTGGTCTTTTGGGATATTTGATTTTTGATCTTGATAATTTTTCTCCGTAAACTTTCTACTTTATGTAACTATTTGTGTAACATGAAGCCCAGGCGCGCTGGCGGTCTAGCCGCAGCGGGCAACGAGATACTAATAAAAGTATGAAAATGTGTTTTCATACTTTTAGCAGTATCTCGCTGGCAGCCGCGGCCAGGACACCAGTGCGCGTCTGGGTTTATGGTTAAAACATTTGTAATAATGAAACCTTTTATTTTGGCATGTCCGCCGGTTTCCCCCCTCCACTCCCACCCCTTAACTGCAGTTGAATTACCTGGCTTAAACATGTAAAAAATAATGAAACTTAAATTTCCTTTCAGTTTCTCAATCATTGGCTTACGACAGCCTCTCGTCGAAGGGCTGCGATGTAGTCGGTTGGTACCACAGCCATCCGAGGTTCCCTCCTCATCCGTCCGTTCAGGATATAACCTCCCAAATAGACATGCAATTGGCTTTCTCAAAAGCGGAGACGTCGGGCAGCATTGCGCGCTTTGTGGGAATAATTTTTTCACCTCACTGGGCGCCCGGTCGGACCGCTTCTCAATACAAGTAAGTCTTTTTATTCTTTTGCGGGAGGTTTGGTGTAATACGTAATGGTGTGTACTCACAATACGTAGATTGATAATAAGATGTCGTTTATTCCAGTCATAACAATGAACGCCCTCGTACAATTTTATCTATTTATATTACAACCGTTACCGGCAGAAGGCTCGGCGCCCATCGCTTTTTGCCCCGTCTCGCTCACTCGCTCCTCTCCCTCTGGCACGGTCTGCTCGCATGAATATTTCCAATATCATGGTGCTCTCTCAGTGTCGTCCCGGTCTCTGTACAGCTTCCACGTCGCCCGTCCTCTCGTGCACGCCGTACTACCCCATACTAGTGTATGTCGAACTCCAAAGTTTCTTTTAAGCCTTCACCAAGACCTGAAATTCAGCTAGCATTCTGTTCCGTGCGTTTTTACTGACCGGAATCTTTGTTTGTTGGATTTTGTTCTGCTACGCTTATTGTCGTCCCTTCGCTCAGTATGGCGGTGTCTCGCAGTCGTCCGTGGCTATAATTCTAAAGTGCGTTTCTTTCTGTAAGATTAGTGTTTGATATAATTAGATTTGTCATTAACTCCCTGACATAACTCACTGGTATAAACTACAAAATTAGGCATAATTATTAAATATTACAAAATTAACCCTTGGAGTAAATGGGTATTTTCATGGATGCATCTGTCTCTTTTGCAGGATTTTCGGCGACATCGCTTAAAGTACTATAACTACGAAACTACTACACCAATCATAAAATGAACGACTGCACAATGATTGCATAGAAATTTCAAATATAGAATATTGAAATATCATTTTGTAAAACAATTAGATAATTATGAATAAATATGAGAACGTCAAAGAAGTGAAAAAAACGCGCGACCAGATTTGGTCGACTCGTACTCAACGGATAATTGTTTCGCGACCAGATTTGGTTGACTCATACTCAACGGGTTAAGGCATAATTTGGTAAATATTACAAAAAATATTTGCATATTTCCTGCGGTTTACAACCCCCTCCCTGCCCACGACGCGAAGCTTGTCAAGCATGCTTGATCGTCTAGAGAGCCCCTTAGCATCAAGCCTAGCCAGCAAGCAAGAAAATAATATTTTTTATTGACTATTTTTATTCGCAAATAAAACTGAATGACAAAGAGAATGGGCGTACTTTAGCTTCTGCAATATCGTTGATGCGGCCTCTTAAATTTGACTCGAAAACTTATTGCATTTTAATCGTTTCAGATGCCTCTGTGTCGAAAAGGACAAAACCAAGCCGACCGGAGAACAAGATGTAGCTTATAGGTTTAGGGTTAATTTACAAAAGGACTTGGACAATAAAAACGTTGCTCAGTTTTTGAAAAGTGTGGAAATGTTGAACCTCCGAATCGCCCGACTTCCCAAGGAATTTGCTTTAAATATGGCAGTGGATGTTTGCCCCGATGCCAAGATCTCGTACCTTAATAAGGTAAGTTATAATTGATCTCCTCGTGTCGCTATTTGTTGATAAGTGTAAAAAGTAGCCCATATTTTAAAAAGAACGAAAATTGTCCCATTAACACAGAAAGTCCGGCTATTGAAAATAGTCTCTCAGATGCTACTGAACTTGTTAGGACAGATAATTTTGTGCAATATTCAGTCAGACCAGACCCAGTCCCGTAAATAACATTACTAATAAACAAAATTTGAACAAAAAACAAAATATTTTATAAGTGCATCAGCCATGTCATGGTAAAACTTAGTACGGGCTATCATAATTAAATGCGTATACAAAATTTCGTGTCCGCTGTTGACTGTTGAGGAGTTCCCTCATTGGAAGCCAATCCTGGGTGCCGCAGTCCTGTCTTAGTGAAACTTAGAACTAGCTGTCGTAATTGAATGCATATACAAAATTTCCTATCTGTGCTGTTAACTGTTGAGGAGTCCTCTCGACGGGAGCCAACCCTGGGTGTAGCAGCCATGTCATGGTGAAACTGAGAAAGGGCTACCATAACTGAATGCGTATACAAAATTTTGTGTCTGTGCTGTTGACCGTTGAGGAGTCTCCTCGACGGGAGTCAACCCTGGGTGTAGAATCAGGTCATGCTTACCATAAAAAATGCATTGTCATCGGAACTGAAACAACATGTAAAATTTCAACTTCAAATGATAATATTTGAGGAGTTCCCTCAATTCTTCATGGATCCCATCATCAAAACAAAATTTTGATAAAAATGGGACCAATCTGGAAGTTTACCAGTTGGTTCAGTTCCGATAAATAAATAAATTGGTACCGATTATCTGAGTGATGTCCTCCTCATCCGACGACGGCGACCTCTTGGTTGACAGGATTTCTTCGAAGATGCGCGCGGAAGTGACTCGTGAATCCCAGTTTGTTTTTGAAGGTCCGATTACAACAACTACAGTAGAGTTCACCGCGTTGTAAGTGTATGTGTAAGTGGGCTTCGGACGAGTTTTGCGCTGTTGGCGGTTTGAGTCGAAGTTTACAAGCCGGGCTTCCTCAAACTCTTTAATTTTTGTGGTCACCGTGGAGCGCCACTCGCTGTGTTTGTGAGCAGCCCTCTCCCAGCTCTCAGGTGGAATACCACTGGCGGTTAGGTGCCTTTTTAATACATCTTTGTAGCGTAGGTGCTGTCCGCCGACTTTGACGTCTAATTTTTTAATCTCTTTCCTGTAGAGGCACCACGTTTCGGATGCATATAACAATATGGGTAGGACAATCGCTTTGTAGACGGCCAGATTATCTAAGCAGCAGAAGAAAGAGCTTCAAAAAACGCTGATAAATCTTATAAAAATTCAAAATCCCAAACATGCTGATATAATATCTATGATCTGACCAAATTCGAGGACTATGACTACGACTAATTAAGGGACGCAATCGTAATCGTTTGCATCCATAGCAGAGATATAAAGCTGTACAAGAGAGATAGAGAGATTCCTTTTGTCATTTTACAATCGGTAGATAGAATAAAACATTTTCTTTATTTCAGTGTATTTCGAGCCTACATCATCATTTACTTGCCGCCGGTTACAAGGAAGGCGACAATTATCCAAGAATCATTCTAGAAGGAGTCCGAGACATATTCAGATGATACAAACGAGTCGTCCATCGTATTAGTATTATTATCGATAGGTCTTAATTATGTTAGATTGTAAATATAGTTTTATGACCTTTTTCACATGAAACCATTGAACCATTCTGAGTAAATATTGAACAACCAAGGTCTTTCGCCGCACCTTTCGATAGAAAGACTGGGTTAGGGGTCGGTTGACAGTGGCTTGCGAGCCATATGTTTGTTTGTTTGAAAAGCTTTATTGCACACACAAAAGAATACAATGTGGTGGGCCTATTGCCAAGTGGCAATATCTACCGACCATACCGCCAGGGTTATTGTGACTGACGGTTTATGTGGGCAAATTAATTTACAAGTAATAAATAATACACTTACAAAAAAGTCATCATAGTATAAAATGCCAACTCGATATTGAAGGGAGGAGTGAAATATAAGGACAAGCAAAGGAGACGGGAGGGGAGGGGGGGGGGGGGAATTCATAAGTTGAGTAAATGTCTCTTTAAAGAATTTTTAAACTCGCTCAGGTTTTCAAGTTGTCTTATCGGTAAAGGCACGGAATTCCAGAGACGGGCCGCTTGCACTGCGAATGTGGCTTTTTGGCCTGAACATTACAGATATTCTCTTGCTCGAGGCTAATAAATGCTTCTGCTCTGGAATTCAAACATGATTGTGTTATTTTTTAAACAAATGAACAAACTGTATATTTTACTACCAAGTAAAAATATACAGACAAGACAATAAAGTACAAATTTTTTTTCCTCTCTTTCTAATGCTACTCATTTTCTGTATTTCAGGTCGATTTTTTCTCGTGTTTTAGCCGACATTCTCGTTTATTAAAATTTTTCTTACTTTATTGTCCAGATTTATTTATTTATTTATTATATTATCGTTGATTTTGCTTACAAAAATAACAGGAATTGAATGGCAAAACCTTAACCTTTTGATTATTTGATTCTGTCACCCAACTGGGACTCGGGTGGACAGGAAAAATTATAGATGTAATTATAGGACAGGAGAAATTAATAGATGGCATTCTATCTCTCATTGTATTATTTAAGAGATGTAAAAAGCCTATATTTATATAGGCTTGCATATTTTAATATGAAATAGATGACACTAATAATCGAATAATATTATTGTTATCATTCTGTTTTTAAAATCTATCACTCCTTAATTTAAAATAAAACATTCATTGGGCCCGATTACGTTTCTTTGTGAACTAAAACTAAAATTAGTCCAAGCGAACGAGACAGAGCAATACGTTAGAGCGGAATATGAAACGAATGATCGTCGATAAATACTACCTGCCGAACTTATACTCATCCGAATAAATTCGTTCATATTTCGTGCGGTGTAAAATTTGACCTTGGCGGGCAGTTTTAATGCGAAAAAGTGACAACCGGTCATCTCACTCTCCGCTCTAGCGTGTTGCCCTGTCTCGTTCACACGGACTAATTTCCGATTTTAGTTCACGAAGAAACGCGATCGAGCCCATTATCAATGTTATTATAGATGCCAAATAAATTTTAGTTTGGCCGTCAATGCAATCAGCGCCACTTGCATTTCGCCGTTTTAAAAGGGTTGCCAAATCGTACTATGGAATTGAGCAAATTAATGCCATATATAATCAATGATTACACCTCTGCATCTGATGTGAATTTCTAGTCGTATTCATGTAAAAACATTTGGCTTTTTTATTCTAAAAGTTCACCGACCCCTGAACTGCATCTTCGCATAAATGTCACAATCAGCTTCTATCAGAATCACTGCCAAAAACATGGTTTCGTTTAAAAAGAACTTTAGTGAGTATTTTTTGTGTTTACTGCTTTCTCGTTAGACAAGAAAACACCTTTATTACATTAACAAAGGGCTTCCATTAATAAGTCTTTAGATCGTGAGAGATGTACTTTTTAATAATAAGATTATATTAATAATATGTCAGATTGTATTATTATTTCGTTGCCTAAGCGATTTTGTTGTACTGTTTTGTGATAATAAACTTGTATACAGGTTGTTCGTTTGTTCATTAACATGTCCTTGCCAGGGGGCCTATTCTTGTAAAATGTAGCATGCTAAATTTGTCTATGATTCGTGTAAATCATATTGACCATAGACAAATTTGGCATGCTAAATCTTTCAAGAATCAACCCTCACCCCTGTCTTAGACATACCTCTCTAAAAGTATGTGGCCTGGACAGCCTTGTCGTTCGCCTCTTTATAGGTCAGAGTGTGTGATACACACTCAGTATGTTGAGACTACATAGGCCAGGTGGTACAGGGGAGATGGGACTCCAGTCCTATCTCTTCCTTTACATCCTAGCCCACTGAAGCCCTATATTGAGCGATGCAGTTCGAAGATTGACTGCCTTGTAGCGGTTGTGTGCGGCTCAAGAATGACTACCGATTTGAGGCGAGTGTGGTGTGGTTTTTGCTGATAGTGGGTGTCTTGGGTCGTCATCACTTTTAGGCATTCAGAATCAGCCAGGACATCGTGACGGAGGGCATGCCGATAAGCGGAAAAAAACATTCAACGGGAGTAGGTTTGAGGCAGCCGGAGACGATTCTTGCAGCATCACAGCAGTGTTGATCTTGTTTGGTGTTGATCCACTCCACTGGTGTGGCATATTCCGCTGCGGAGATGCTTAGGCCCAGCTGAGGTTCTGAGTTAGTTTCAGTTAGTTTCCTGACAATTTTATGTCTAGAACACACCTTTTGTTTCGTGTATTGGCAATGGGGTTTGTAAGTTAGAGAATGGTCGAGGGTCACTCCTAGGTATTTGGGTACTTCACAGTGCTGTAGATTTACTCATTTCCATCCGACCGTAAGTTTTCTGTCCATTTAGTGATTTTTCAGGCAGAAAACAAACCTGGGTTTTACTTGGGTTAGGTCTGAGGAGATTGTTAGCGTAGTAGCGAGTCATTGCTTCCAGACCAGTCACGAGTGATTTTATCTGTATCAGGTAGTGTCTTTCCTGAATACCTTTGTCTGTACAGTCTAGTGTTCCAATGTTTGGGACTAAATCAATCATATTAGGCTTTTCTGGTGACTGCAACCAGTTTACTTTTAACCCTTGGAGTAAATGGGTATTTTCATGGATGCATCTGTCTCTTTTGCAGGATTTTCGGCGACATCGACCTTAAAGTACTATAACTACGAAACTACTACACCAATCATAAAAAGAACAACTGCACAATGATTGCATTGAAATTTCGAATATAGAATATTGAAATATCATTTTGTAAAACAATTAGATAATTATGAATAAATATGAGAACGTCAAAGAAGTGAAAAAAACGCGGAACCAGATCTGGTCGTATCATACTCAACGGATAATTGTTTCAGAACCAGATTTGGTCGTATCATACTCAACGGGTAAAGGGCTCTCTAGACAATCAAGCATGCTTGTCAAGCATCGCGTCGCGGGCTGGGAGGGAATCGTAAACCACAGGAAATATGCAAATATTTTTTTTTTATATTTACTAAAAATGTCTAATTTTGTAGTTTTATACCAGGGAGTCAGGTCATTCATCAATCAATTACATCTAATTAACGTTACTTCCTGGTATAAACTGCATAATTAGGCATTTTTGGTAAAAAAATTAAAAAAATATTTTCATAATTCCTGCGGTTTACGATCCCCTCCCAATCTGTGACGCGATGCTTGACAAGCATGCTTGATCGTCTAGAAAGCCCCTTAGACCACGAGTTTAATGAAATAAGCCTCATTTTTCCATAGAACTGCATATAGTTTTGCAGAGAACAAGTCATCGATGTCATATCAAAGCAACCGATGTGATAATCATGTACAAAAAATTTACAAACTACGAAAATTTACTTCAGACTCTAACTACGGTTAAACAAATAACTTATAGCCAATGAATGGTTATTAGGGTACTTTAAAGATTTATCGGAAATGTCATAAATAAATAGTTGTTATTACTTGTTGCATTCCGAAAAAAGAGCATGTTGGTTTTTTTGGCACTTATGCTGATCTTGAGACCGAATTTCCTGAAGGACTCGTCAAGCCTAGTTATCAGCCTTTGTAGCGCAGCTGGGGATTCCGCTAAGAAACGTAACTCATCCACGTGCTTTACGAGTATTTCTGCAATTTTGTGCCAGAGAACTGTAGTGCACGCCTACAGTCTAGCCAGATTAAAAAGTCCACCATCAGTGCGGAAGTGTATATGGATGCCTTCTTGGATTTCTGTAGTGCATTATTAACTATGACTGCGAAGTAAAGAGCAAAAAGAGTCGGGGCGAAGACACATCTCTGTTGATTTGAGGACATATTTTTGTAGATTTATGATTCAGGAGAGAAGTCTGTTCATTCACCATTAACTGAAATACAGCATGTCAGATCATA
The DNA here is from genome assembly GCA_944548615.1 of Micropterix aruncella. Taxonomy (NCBI): domain Eukaryota; kingdom Metazoa; phylum Arthropoda; class Insecta; order Lepidoptera; family Micropterigidae; genus Micropterix; species Micropterix aruncella. The sequence continues at coordinate 30,795,773 of OX155964.1, read as the reverse complement.
GTGCAAAAGTCGCATCATTCGTACCAACTTATCAGGCCAGCCCACCTTCTTCAGAATTGTCTCCATAAAGTCTCACGAGGAACACTATTAAAACCCTTTTCTAGGTCCGCAAAGCATGAACTTTGGTTGACCTTGTTCATGGCTTTTTCCTGTAGTTGGCCTCACTGGTTCCTCTTTCTGGCGAAAACCGTTATCGGTTTCTGATAGCAGCGCTTCCAACAATGGTATAAGGCAACTATGGGGAACCCTTGATCCAAATCTAGCACTCAATACTTGTGAGATGCAAACAACACATTATTTGTCGGTTATTGCTGTACTTTTCGCAAACATCAACGCGGAACGCTAGATTTAACCCTTCAAGCCCCGCGGCTTCGATATCGAAGTCAACTGAACTCGTCCAGGAAAAGTGATTTGATTGGGTTTTTCGTGTCATTCCGTATGCAGTTATATTTTATTTGATACAAATATCATTGTGCATTTAAATAAAATACAACTGAATACGGAATGACACGAAAAACCCAATCAAATCACTTTTCCTGGACGCGTTCAGTTGACTTCGATATCGAAGTCGCGGGGCTTGAAGGGTTAACATTGATACGAGGGACATACGACATAACCCTATGTGAGAGTGACAGCATTTTTTATTGCTTCCGGGCTGCTTAAATGCAAGTCGACTTGCCGAAAGATTATTAATAACCAAAGTAGCCGTGGAATGCCTCTACAGCAGAGGGTTTCAACACAATGCACAATGGTGTGCCGTGAGTATCCTCCTGTCATGCCGCTAGGTTTTTGAGTTATTTTTTATCAGGTAAGGAAATGCAACTATTAAATTTGTGGACTTACTCAGCGATGAATCTTAATGCATGAATAAATAAAAAATGTCGGATGCTACAAACTGCACAAAGTTGGCTTTCGTGACGGATTCGTTTGAGCATCTTTTTAAGTTTAATGCAAGTTCGTATGCAGAGGCAATATGAGAATATGACAGCAATGAAAGGAGTTATCAATAAATTAACTCTGTTGAAAGGTAAAATTAATAATGGCAACATTTCCATGTTCTATTATACAAGGCAAGATGTAGACTCAAAACCGGTGTGTAAAGCTGTCATAACTACGGTGTGTAACGGTATTGTAACGCTGTCATAACTACTTTTTTCATACGTTTAGAATATATTAACTTTACAGATACCTTATATAGAAAATTTTGTTGTGAATATGTTTTCAATGGACCAATGCACAGTGGTGTAGGGAGACAGCAAGTTAGACCACATGAAAAGACAACATAAGTTGCCATGGCAACCGCATAACAATGGAAAAAAGAAAGGAACATCAAAGAAGAAAATAAGAGAAAAATACACAATTAGATCTTGCAACGTTAACATGTTAGTCAAACAAATTTTATTTAACTCAGAATAAAGAACAATATCATTATAAAATAGCGGATTTCTTTCGACGGATCCGAGCATCCACCACGGGAAACGACGTAGGAAAGAGACGTTAAAGTTTATTAAAAAATGTACTATAAATTAGCTTTCGGCGAGATAAATTTTACGGTTTTGCAACGAAGGGAAATTGTTTATTTTTAGTTTTTAAAAACTCGCCCGTAAGCCGGAGTGACTCGACTAAAAGTCACCAAGAAAAGCTTGAAAAATAATGCTTTACCTACAGGGTACCTACAGTCCGCGCGCGAGCTCCGAAGAATCGGGGGCCAGAAAAGCGGCCGGTTAACGCCGCCCTTGACCGTCGCTTCATACCCTGCACTCTCCCAGTACTAGTACTAGGAGAGTACTAGTACTGGGAGAGCGCAGGGTGTGAAGCGACGTTCGGGGGCGGCATAATCCGCCCTCTTCGCCAGCTCCTGATTTTTCGGAGCTCGCGCGCGGACTGTAGTACCATTACTAGAAGGCATCTCATTAATCTTGTCTCAAACAACATTCTGATCGCAAGCCATCACTTTTATTAATTTTCTCTATCACCACTTTCTCCAGGCATACATAGCTGATTCCAGAATTTAAAAAAAAAACAATATAAAAATATACCAATCTTTAATATTTACAATAATGTACATCATTTAAGACATTGTAAAGCCACTGAATTTTAGTAGTATTTGTATGAAGAAATCAAATAGATGTATTTATGGCAAAAGCAGTAACTATAATGGGGAAAATGAAATATACCTACAATTCAACAAATAATTAAACTATAATAACATATTAATAACATAATCGGTTGAGAGATGAACAAAATTACCAAAGTAACCGGTTATATTATTAGGCTCGAAGTGCGGAACTCAAACTGACAGCACTGAAATCAATGAGTTTTTTGTTGGTGGATTTTCCAATACTTTGATCGTGTTGAAAAAAAATCGGTTGTTTGTGTCATCCTAAAACTTTCTGTGTAAATAATTCGTAGTATATTTGTAGTATTTTCCGTGGTTGTATTTTTCCAAAACTTATCTTTTTACTTAAATATGGCAGGCAGACTTTAAATATTATTTGTGTCGCTTGTATATGAGATATTCCAACCAAAATTTCACATTGTGATTTCGGTTCGACAAACGCATCTGTGTATTGAATTTCAAGTCTCTAAGTGCAATATTTCGAGATTGAAGTATGACTAGCGCTCCCTCTGGTGGACCGATTTTAACCACAATCTTTTTAATTATCATGACCAAATAATGCCTGCAAGCCAAATTTCAGTTCAATCGGATGAAACGTTTGGGCGCTATTGTGGAGGAATACACACACACACACAGACAGACTTCATTCTGGAAATGGTCTTAATCGTTTCGGGGAAGGGGTCAAAATGTATACAGTAGAACTCCAATTATCCAAACTCCGACTATCCGAATCGCTGGTTATCCGAAATTAAAACGGAAAAAATTAAGACGGAGACGAGCGAACCTACACTTTTAAACTTCGTGTCAGTGCTTAAAAAGGAAAATGGAAGTTCTTCAAGTAAATCAATGAAGGCAGCAACAAACAAAGATTTAGACAATGCCGTTTTCAAGTAGGTTTTGCAGCAACGTTCTATGGGAAACCCAATTTCAGGTCCGATTCTTTGTGAAAAAGCTAAGATCTCAGCCGAGAAGCTTGTTTGTTCATCCTTTAAAGCAAGTACGGCCAGCTCTTTTTCTTTAAAAATAGTTTTTTGTCTAATTTTCAACATACAGTAATTAATTCAGTTCATAACTTATACCTTAATAGGTATATATTATGTTGTAATTTTTGACATATCTAAGTGTAGGAATTCCTATCAACTGGTTTGAAATTAAAAAAAAATAGGACCTTTTTTCCTGAAAACAACCAATTAACCGAATGTTTAATTATCCGAATGAGGTCCGTTCCCAATTGATTTGGTTAATTGGAGTTCTACTGTATATCTGTCTTTATCTTGGAAAAAACAAATTGTGCGTTCACAATACTTTTTCCTCCTCGTCGGTTAGTAGGTAGGTAAAGTAAAAAGAGACTGTATGTAGATTTAACCTTATTTTGCCAACATTTACCATCAAATATCTAATCCAACCTTTGTAAATGATTTATATTGTCAGTTACAGGCATCAGTGCTGGCGCCGAGAACTGACTGACACTGTTTACATAGTCAGTCAGTCATGATTATTTTTTCATGGTGTAGGCACGTTATTATAGTCAGTGGGGGAAAAATGAGTGCTCGAAAACAGCACATTTGATTCGAGTAAATTATTTGTTGAGATTTTTAACGTGTCTACTGTTAGAAGTTGACGGAAATGTTAGAAGAGAAATCGAAAAAAAAACGTCATTTTGCTAGTTAAAATTTGTGACAGCGACTAAGCAACTAAGGTACTGATTTCGGCGTATACAAGGTCAGTACCGCTGTCGCGGGTGGCGGTAGGAGCGGGCTGACTTTAAAATGCATATACAGGGTGAGTTTTTAATTAGTGACACCTTTAAGTGGGTGAATCAGATTTTTTTTTGGTGGTAAAAGTTTTAAAAAAAAAAACAATGTGTCGTTTTAATTTTTTTAAATTAAAAGTTGCTTATTTGCTCGTACTGATTCACCCACTTCAAGGATGTCACTAATTAAAAACTCAACCTGTATAGTGGGAATATTGAAGTCAGCACTGACGCGACAGCGCTGTACTGACTTCAAATCAATTTATACAGTTGCAGCACCGGGTCAGCTGGGGAATTCTAAACTGGCAATACGATACATCAACGCGATACGACATTGAATTCGATATCGTCCACAATGTCTAAAACTTCTTGCCCGCGGTTTTTTTCATGAACCAGAAAAGAGCGACTTCTCACTTGCTTCGGCATCGGCATCTCACGCTCTGTCGTCTGTCCTAACCTTACTTCTGACAATTCAATACATTCAAATATCGTTGAGTGACGACAATCGTAAATCGTATCGTCGCTTTAGAATTCCCCAGCAGGTCAGCAATGAAAACGTTGTTTCTTCTTTTTATTGTGAAATTTTACAATGGGCGGGTTTATTGTCATATGACAATCTCTTGCAACCAACCCTACTATGATGTGTTTATATGTATGTGTGTGTGTAACATGAGTGTATAGTCGACGAAATACTATTTGACAAAAGTGTCGTTAGCACATTGGTACCTTTTTCACAACGATCGAGACCTTTTTCACACCTATCGTCGAATGTCTAATGGCTTGATATGCTTAGACTAAATCGCCTTGATCGCTTAATAATATTAATTATTTATACGTATCAATTTTCAAGCAAAAACACTAATAATAACATTTTCTTCCGAATCTTTCAATGATAGCCGAATAAGGAATAAAATATCTTTATTGTTGTAAAAAGTAATAAAATTATTAGGAGGCTAAAAAGCTAAACGATTAGGACTATTAATTACTGAAACCCTAACAGTTTGATTTTGAAATTATTAGTGTGTATTTTAATATATCTGTATGAAGTACAGTACACATTTTACAATTATTGTTATAATTGTAAAATCGAAATCGGTAATCACCGAATTTAACACGGTAAGTAGCTAACCGATTAAGACTATTTTAATTAGTGTAACAGTAACAGTTCGATTTCGAAGTCATCAGTATTTAGTGCGTATTTTAATATATCAGTCTGAAATACACATTTTACAATTATTGTTAGGTACCTATACTGCAATATTTACTGTGATCGTTGGTGGTATAAAGTTCAAGATGTTATGATCGAACCCGGTGCAGTGGTCAGTTTGTGCCTTTAAAGCGTTTATTAAAGTGTTCCACGCAGGTAGAACCGATCTCCATAGTAAAATAAACGGTTACAACTTGTTGGGAATCACTGTTTATTTTATGACATTTTAAAGACACTTTTGTCAAATAATATTTTGTAGACTATAAGTGTGTCTCTTGTTATTGCATTTGATAGACAGAATTGAAAATTTGATAAAAATGGTGACCTAGCCGGGAATCGAACCCGGGATCTTGCAATGTAAGAACGGGCGGCCTATGCCACTGGGTCGTGGACAAGTCAGTAACTGACAATGTAAATCAGCATTTTGGCTAAAAACCCTGGTATAGTAGATTATTCAGATGAATTCCACTTCTCATCCAACACTTCGTTTATACATAATCTGAGGTACTGCAAAGGAAAAATCTTGTCCATCTCTTAACCGAATATAGCCGATTAACAGCACAAATAAATGCATATAAAAAAAACATACAAAATCTACGCTTCCAATGCAACTCTCTTTGGCTCTCTCGCTTTCTCCTTTTTGGGCGTTCTAGACGGTACATCCGGCATTGTAGGAACTTCCTCTTCTTCTTTTTCTTCCGGTAATTCCTCGGCGGGGACTTCGGGCAGGTTTTCAGCGACTCCCAAAATTTCCTGAAGCTCTGCTTCCACTGCTGCCTCGTCCTCTTCTGTCAACACACCCGACAGGATCGCGTCTATCTCATTCTGCTTCTCTACGCCTGCTTTTGTCTCTTCCATTATTTGCTCTATTTCCTCTATGTTCAGCATTTCGTTGACTTTCTTTAGCGCGGCATTACCCACTTTCAAGCCGTCGACGACCTGCAAAATTAAGGCAATTTATATTTAGGCCTTATTAATTCATTTTTTAGTAATGCAAATATAATATAGGCGAGTAAACAATTTCAGAACTTGGTACTATGCACAAAATATTTTTAACTGAGTCAATACCAGAAAATGAATACATCACATACTTCAGTGGCAATGTCACCTAACTAGGCCAGAACCTGTTTTAAGATGAATATTTAATTTTGTATGCGCTTGCTCAATGCTGTGTTTATAAAAATGGCATACATCCTTTCGTTAATGAATTTATTATTGTCATAATGAAAAAAATCCTTATGAACCAAAGAATAAAAATAAAAAATATATATTAAAAATAAGCAAATACTGAAAATTAAGAGTGGAAATTTTAATTGTCAGCGAATAGTCAAATTATAATTATTAAAATATTTTAAATAAAATAGTCAAATCGGAAAATACAAAGTACGGAAAATAGATAAATAAAATAATCCTTTTTTTACTTATAACTAGGATAAAGAATGACAAAAATAAAATAAATTACCTCTTAATATAAAGTAAAATAAAATATAAATAAAATATAATACAAAATTCTAAATATTCCAGATTAGGTTTTATTGTCCAATATTTTTAAAATTCCTTGTCCCTCTTTTACAAGCCAATTTGTAAGCAGCCTTTTAAAAAGGGTCTTAGTTTGCGACGATTTTATTTCACCTGGAAGGTATTTGCAGGCGAGATCGTCACCATCAAAAAGCGAGACTTGTAAGCCATTCAAAACTGGTCAAAAAACTGTCTTCTGAGTCTGAATAGTGTCAAATGTACTGTGCTGCATATTGAAAAAGAATAATCCCAAGAACAGTTACTTCCTAGGTCAAACAACAGTGAAACCGGTCACAACTCAGAAAGATTTGGGAATTATCATCATGATAGGATAGGGTGTGAGGGAAGTGAGTAGAGGGATACGTTGTATTGCATGTATTTGGCGTTACGAGCGGGTGGGGGTTGTCAAATTTCTCAAATAGTTTAATATCTGCATGAGCAGATTGGCGGTGACTTGCGGAGACCGCATCAGCAGATTGGTATGACTTGCCAGCTTGCTTCTGCGAATTTCACTCAACAATGTGGTACAATCTCTAGTAATCGTATTACAATTTGTGGTAGCCCTCAAGACTTGTGACGTCGCTTGCTTTGATTTCAATTTTGTTCTAAGAGATTGTCTGTATACTGTGCCTATGTGGACATTCATAAAAAAACTTTTCAGTCCGACTTCACAATGATAATAATAATATGTTAACAAGTAAATATATTAACACATTCTTTTCAGGAAACGAGTAAACTCGTCATAGTAAAACTTTTTATAGTAGAACATGAGGAAACATACATTGGAACCTCTAGTTGGAACTGGCAAAAATAAAAACGTTTTACGTCGGTGTCGTGTGTGTTCCGTTCTGCTCACAAACTACGCAGTGAAACGCGGTACATGTGCAAGTTTTGCAATGTACCCCTGCACAAAGGAAAGTGTTTCGAACGCTACCACACATTGAAGCACTATTAGGTTATAGTTTTTTTTTTATATTAACTGAAAAATTCTAAATAATCTTGTGTTTTTTCTATGATTCCCAAGAAAGTAGAATGTTTTTGTACATAAAATAACAGAATTACACACACTTACACACACTGTTAAAAGTAAATTAATGAAGATGTCTTTTTAAAAGATAAACACTGAAAGTTTCATTGAAAAATATCAAATAGATGGAAAGATATGAATATTTTATGGAGTCTAATTTTGGCGCGAAAATTTTAAAAAACACCCGCGCTACGCCGATATTTGGCGGGAAAATGCCCGACTACATAGTGTTAAAAGGAATATAAAACACGACTGCTATTACAAAAAGTGAACTACTGTATCTATAATTAATTTTATTACAGTTTCTTTTTTTAAATATTTGTAGTGTATGTATTTATCCATATATACAAATATATACAAATATATTTTTTCGGAACGTACTCAATGAGACCCTTTATTTAAACCTAAATACAACATATTTATTTTTATTTTTTGACATATAGACAACACTTGATATTTGGACAGTTAAGGTACCCTGTGACACTCGGGATGTCATAACAATTCTAACAATACCACACACTTCTAAATCGGTTCAAGCGTTTAGAAGTTATGGTGGAATAAAGAAACGGAAAACATACATAGATGAACCCTGAACACATTACACTCCTTTTTTGTCAGGCAGTCTAGTAACAAAGAACTAAGTGTGGGTGGTCAAGCGACTTGCTATCTCCGCTTATCATCATCATCATCATTAAGCAATTACTAAGATGACTAAAATACCATCCTTACCTGTATTTCTATTTGCGCAAATTCAATATCGTGCGTTAATCTCTCCAGGTTTTCTAACTGTCCATCGGTGGTCAGTAGTAACTGCTCTTGATAGCGCTTCTTTCGAAGCAGAAGCTTCGCCCTGTCTCTCTTATCTTCGGCGAGGAGCTTTTTGGCCATCTGTCTGTCTCTCTCTAACGTCAGTTCGATTTTCTTCTGGTATTGTTTCAGTCTGTCCCTTTGTTGTTTCAGCTGCAGTACTGCTTTGTCCTGCTCTGTGACTCGACTTACTGTCTTTTTGCTTTTACCGAAGAGTGCTCCCATTTTGAATCTGTAATTAAGATATAATCAGTTGTTGTCACCCTACTTCAGAAGTAAGGAGAAGAAGAATGACGAAACACCAACGTTTATTTCAAAATTCAATCAATTGATAAACATGTTTTGACACTAACGTAGAGGAGACTTTCATATTTATATTCTCAGTACACTCGGGACCATCTTGCGGTGTCAACTACAACGGGCGAGCCCGTCACCACAGGACGTTTTAACGATTAGTCGTTCTGTCGCCCTGCAGTGAACGTAGAAGACTTTGGACAGTACATTCTACGTCCAGCTACGTCACAACCCGTGAGAGTCCAACGCCTTACCGCGAGTGAGCCAGGAATAAACCCGGCGGGCTCGAGATACTCGCGCCCTCACTTCCAATTGTGACCAGATTTCTCCGGTCTCTCGATTGGTTCCGAGTTCGAGGTCGCTTGCACGGTCCTCTCCCTTACGAAGCGGTGAAACGGAGTGCACCGAATCTGTCGCGGACCAAGGCGTCCTTTGCCCGACTCTGAACCGGGATCGGATGGCCAATGGTCATTTCAAGAGCAGTCGCCGTAAGGTAGACAACTACCCCCGCTCTATAGGAAACAATACAGTTTCCAGACTCCCCCGATTGTTAGTCGGAGAGCACAATCGATTGGCTTGCGCCGCTCGGTGCGCAGACCGTCCAGGAGCGCCAGAGGATTGTTCCCAGGGGAGACTGGTTGACCCAGTGTCCTACCCAGGCTCGCACCCCATGCGTGGAGGCCATCGGATGGGTGTTGACCCGTGAGTGTGACCGACCCTGAAACAGAATGGGTCTTCGTGGCCAACTCAGCAAGGGCCCATTAGCACCCGGGACACTCGGGACCAATGAATCCGTGCCACCAACATAAATGTTAATATCTCGGAAACTAAGAACACTAGATTATTCAATAATCACCACATGAAATACCAGGCACGCTTCCTATTTTTACTTTTCTGGCCCACCAACTGACTAGGAAGGAAAGTATTATGAATGTGCATTTTTATTTGAGATGAAGATCCTCTCCCCCTCTCGAAACGATTAAGACTATTTCCAGATTAAAGTCTGTGTGTATCCTCCACAATAGCGTGCTTAATCTGATGGAGCTGAAATTTGGTAAGCAGGCATCATTTGGTCATGGCAAAAGTTGTGTGAGGGACCACCCCTCACTAGACTCCAAGTTGTGCGGTGTGAGGTGGTGGTATAAACTTACGAGTTATCTCCGTATTGAAAGGCGGTTTTGAACGAAGTAGAAGGTATTTATTGATTGAAAGTTTATATTGCCAGTTATAACGCTTCCCGAACAGGTTATGTTGTCGCGAGTGTATTGATGAGCGACTGCGGTTACGAGGATATATGGATGAGGATTGTATTCGTGCTCCTAGTATCTTGTACTGGGCACGGCTCGTGTCTGTAGGATTGCAGACTGATGCTTCGTGACTGGGAAAGATAAGGAAAGGAAACCAAGGAGCCGGACTCGTTGAGCGACCTCGTGAGAGGGGTACCGAGTATGCCGTCGCAACCTTGGGGGAGATGATCACTCGAGGAATGATCTGTGACTGAGAAGCCGGGACACTGAAGTGTGCCGTCGCTATCTTGGAGACATGACCACTCGAGGAATGATACTTTGGTTGCTTTTTCGCCGGTTTATATAGGCCGGGAAATGATGCAATCCGAAATATTCCGAGTAAAAGTATTGTTTCATTGTGCTGATTCATCGCTGCACGGGTTAAAATAATAGCTGAATTGTGTTAGTGTATTTCACTGGAAATTGATGCATTTGTTGATCGCATGTAATGGTACTTAACCCTTCAGGCCTCGGCCCCTCAGCCGATTGACAAGTTGATGTCCCAAAAAATTTTAGTAAAAATTAGTAAAAAAATTGAATTATGACACTGTCTCACCAAAACATTAATTACTGCCAAACCACTGTATCCATAATTAAAATAAAACATATTAACATAATAAAATAAAACAACTTAAATTAAAATTAAATTAAAACGGGGCCGTCATGCTGAATCGTGTTTTGGCCGATATCGACCAATCGGGGCCGATATCGGCCAGATTGTGGTTGAAATCGGTCCACCAGGGTCTAGTCCAGGGTTGTTGCGAATATCAGTATCAGCATCAGCGGATTATCAGCATTGGTTTCAATATCAGCATCTGCACCAGCATCCGCATTAATCGATGCTGATTTTATTGTTTGCTGATATTCTGCTCGTGACATAACCTTGAAGGGCAGACCTTAGCTCTAGCCGCATGCGCATGCTGTCATCTCCGCCGGCAAGCGTTCCTAGCGAACAATTACTCAGCAGTGCCGGAATTATATATAAGCCTCCCCGTAATCATCTGTAATCTGAAAAGGCAGCTCAGCTATTGTTTTCAAAATTTAACTTAACTTTAATAAAATTTCAAGTTCGGTGATCAACCGCCAATTGTATTTTATTTTTGTATGTTAGGTAATGGTACTTTACCCATTCAAAATGTAAAAAGATTGTTTTTGATAATTAAAGTCACAGAAGTATTATAACATTTAAAGAATCATCAAACCCCTACATTTCAGTAGGTTAGTTTTTTTTAAGCAATTCATAAACACCTAAGTATATGGATTTACGTTAAGTTAGTTTTTTTACCTATTTTAAAAACAAACTAAAAAATAATTATCAGCATAAAAATTTTAAAATTTTAAGTCACAAAATATTGCATGTCCGACGTTATTTTCTATCAGATTTACCATTGAAATTATGTAATCTAGTAAAGTTTTTATTTTTTTTTATAAATGAAAAAAGTCCGAATATTACATAAATTGGAAATCATGCATTATAGGAACCTTTCTCAAAAATAAAAAAACAATACTAGATTCGATCATTGTAATGCTAAATGTGGTAGAAAAAAGTTTCAGACACGCAATATTTCAAGACAAATAAAAAACCATTTTACATTAAAAAAAAAAATACTTTTTAACCCGTTGAGTATGAGTCAACCAAATCTGGTCGCGAAACATTTATCCGTTGAGTACGAGTCGACCAAATCTGGTCGCGCGTTTTTTTCACTTCTTTGACGTTCTCATATTTATTCATAATTATCTAATTGTTTTACAAAATGATATTTCAATATTCTATATTCGAAATTTCAATGCAATCATTGTGCAGTTGTTCTTTTTATGATTGGTGTAGTAGTTTCGTAGTTATAGTACTTTAAGTCGATGTCGCCGAAAATCCTGCAAAAGAGACAGATGCATCCATGAAAATACCCATTTACTCCAAGGGTTAAGATTGTTTAGAATATATGCATGCATTATAAGAACCTTTCCTGAAAAAAAAATAAAAACTACTAGATTCAATCGCTGTAATGCTAAATGTGATAGAAAAAAACCTCAGTCACGCAATATTTGGATACAAAAAAACTACATATAGAAACATTTTTTTTACTTACTTTAAAAAAAAAGTAAACCTACCGCTAAATACCTAGGTGTTTATATAATATTTAAAAAAAACAACTTTACCTACTCAAATGTATGGGTTTGACGCTTCTATACCTCGCTTATTTATTGAGACCAAATAAATATTATTGCAGATTCGGAATCAGCGTGATGTAGTCAGGTGATGTTAAAAAATCAACAATGTAGAACAGGTTCCTATAATACATTAATACCAGTGGACGAATACGCAACGTACAAAGAACGACACAAGTCCCTGTAGTAGGGGCTGCGGATGGGTCAAAAGAATGTACGATGGAATGAATTAAATATTGTGATATCAGCAGTACAGAAATAGTATAATGTCAGTATATCGTGACCGAATGCCCCTATAGTAACGTAATGCCGGGGCGCTACGGGTAACGCCGAATCTAGAACACGAACCGCGAGGAAACAAAGAACAAATAACACACCTGACCTAAGAGCAAACAATATTTCGACAACGTAAAAGCCACCGACATACCTTGTATATGCAAAAAAGTGACGACAAATTCTTGTTTTATCCACAATGGTACACCTTTAAAGAGCTACAGTTATGTTGTTAACAGAAATTCGAAAAAACAACGAATGACAAAACGAAAATTGACACTTGAGATGTCAAATCGTAAACGTCAAACCTGAAGGATACAGTGTTGCCAATCTGAAATAAAATTGCAACAATCGATTAGCGGGTCCTTCAAAATTTGGGTTATATTTTTTTTACAATGAGAGTTTTACAACCAATAATTAAATTTAAAATGATTTAAATTAGCATGTAGTGTCCCATGTGGGATTCGACTTCGGTTCCCCCACCCATTGAAGAAAATAATCAATACCCTATCCTCTGTTATGTTCTTCCATAGCAACTCACCCAAAACTCACAACAAACTCACACCCTATTTTTTACCTAAGAGCCACTCCACTTGAGGTAATACCCTTTTAACAAATGAGTATCTACTGAAGTTTTCTCCGCAATCATTTTTTGATTAATTCATCTTTTGAAATACTTTCAGGTTATTTCATCATAATATTATCACGATGAGGGAGTCTCTTAAAATACCGTACGACGCCAAGACGCTTCGCCAGCATATACAAGTGCCACAGGGTCTTCCAGAACTTATGGAAGGATTGGCCAAGGAAATACTGATGAAACAGCCAGCGAATATAATGGCGTTCGCGGCCGATTACTTTGAGAATTTGATTAATATAAGAGATGCCACTATACCAAAAACCGATGAACACATCTGTAAGACTCATTGCTTTAACTACTTTGTGTGAAGATAGCTGAGATAAATCTACGCTCAATGTGAATATAAGCCACCTCTTTTTAGGCCAGGTGGTTAATTTAATTAACCATTTATGGGAAAAGAACTATTCGGGACAACTCACGGTTCAACTCCCATCCGGTAGCCTCCTGGAAGAGGGACAACCTGTCAGGGCCACCGTGAACTCTACCTGCGGCTGTAACCCGCATTCGGAGGCGGTTGGGAACAGAAGTGTAGTTTCGGGGAAACACCTCGGGTGGAACTGGGTGGTTGATGCACTGGGCGGTTTGCTAGCCAAGCTGCCCACTCGATGAATAACCGGGGGAGGGGGGGGGGTCTGGAGACGTATATTTACTAAAGAGCGGGGGTAGCTGTTGACCTGGTGTCACATATCGTTAGAAACGATCCGATGGCCACCCGATCCCAAGAGACCTTGACGAGCAAAGATCACGGATCAGCTATAAATTCAATACGAATTACCACTAACGTCAGGTAGACGCCGCCGTAAGCGACCTCGAATTCGTGTCCGAGCTAGAGGGTGGCGTTCGGCCCGCTGAGTGTCCTTCCCAGTGCCTCGCGTTAAAGCGTTGGACTTTCGCAGGCTTATTAGTGTAGTTAGACGGTGGGCTGTATTGTCCCTAAGTCTCCGCGTTCACTCCATGGGAGAAAAAATGATCTAACATCGTTATAACTTCCAGGGGTTAACACGCCACCCCCGGAAGTTATAACGATGTTAGATCATTTTTTTCTATGTATAGTCAGATTTGTTGTGGGGTCCACATTTAAAAGTATTGGTCTCTTATATAGGTACATGAATCTAATATTACAAAATTCCAGGGAGTAAGGTCCATTCTGTATGTATCTCGGTGGTCACTCATCGTGAACTTGAAAAATATTAGAATATACTTTTGTAGGCGATCCTCGTGAATTATGTGGGATTTATTTACTATGGCTTCTCGATTAGCGCTATAATCTTACCGTTTCTATCCATCTCTATTTTTCTCGTCGATTACCCCAATCCAGTATTCCTGTTCTCAGGCTCAACATTATCAATCCAGCGTTCCAGAAAATGCCCTTCTCGCAATAATATTTTTTAAATATTTTTAGACCAACGCCGACCAAAGAAACCCGTTAAAAACCCAGAAACATCCGAAAATATCAAAACGGAGCTTAATGGTACAAGCATTAGCCCCGCAAGCAAAAGCCGAGAAAAACTGCAATTAGCAAATACGCAGCACGCTGTTATTAATTACATGCGTAAAACACCAACGCCTGTCAACATATATAATACTGAAGAAACTGAATCTACTGCTAATGAAGATATTATCGATAAAGTGGAAATGGCTGAATCTAGTAACGAAATTGTTTCAGAAGAAGTTGATATCGAAATGAAAGACAAAGATGATCAAATTGATATTTCTTTAATTTCGGAAAAAGTTGATATCAAAATAAAAGACGAAGAAGATCAAAAAATTGCTATGTCTGAGACACAATCAAATTCTGGGTCAATCACGGAAGATTCGGCAAAAGAAACCATTACATTACATAACGAGTTGTTGGAGAACGATGTGGAAAATATAAATAATAAAATCAACGTGTCAAGTAATATAGAGATCAACAATCAAGAAACAGGAACTTTTGACGCGTTACGAATTGATACATCTAATAAAGAAGCAGATGATGTAGAAGTTACTCAAGTTACTGACGATGTCGTAGAGTGTGAGGAATCTCCGAAAACGAAGGTTGAATCTTTGTCAAATGATATAGACATCAACGACCAAGAAAAGAAAACTGACGCTTTACGAATTGATACACTTAATAACAAAGCCGATGATGCGGAAGTTACTCAAGTTACTCAAGAGAGTGTGGAATCCGCGAAAATTAAGATAGCATCCTCAGATGATGAAATTATGATGCACCAAGTTGGCGGAGAGGAACAGCAAAACAACTCTGAAACAACTAGCGTAAGCATTGACGATATTGCAGTATCCAACGATCCGCCAACTCCAAAAGAAACAGAAACATCAGATGATATCACAGATGACCCTATAACCGTCATAGAAACGTCAACACTAGCCCCAGAAACAGAAGTTAAAAAAGAAGAAAATCGACTGTATGCGGCCGCTATGCTTATACAACGTATTTTCAGGAAATTTATCGCACAGAAAAAGGTCAAATTGGAAAAAGATAAAGAAATTCCGAGTGCGAAAGAAGACCTCGATCTCGAATTGCCCGATGAAACTAAGGAAGTAGAAGCGAAAGCGGTTCCTCTGACTTCTCAGTCGACCGAAGACGACTCGTCTGCCCTTTCAAGTGCCGCTACCATTATCCAAGCAGGGGTTCGAAGATACCTTACGAGGAAGAGTTTACAGAAAAATAGAACTCGACTCGATTCTACTGACACCACAGCGGCGTCCTTTTTTGACGAAAGCAAATCTCTGGACGATAATTTTGAGATCGCAGAGAAACCTGTAATAATAAAACCGAAAATCATCCTGGAAGCGACACTCGAGAGCACTGTCCCTGTTAATGGGAGCGAAACGCAAAACAGCAATTTAAGGGCTATAGAAGCTCGTAAACGTTTGAAGAGAGAAGATGCTATTCAGTCACCGTCGCCTAACAGCAGCGGAGAAGCGGTTACGACGCAGGATGATAATGGTAATGATAACGATAACGACGACGAAGAGCCAATCGGCGACTTGGCGAAAGGGATCATCACAGAAATCATTATGAATCCTAAGAAATTATTAGCAGTCGAAGACATAAAAGAAAGCTTCATTCACAGAAAATCAATGACGTTCGACGACAGTTTATATACTTCTCATAACAGCAACATTGAGAAGACGAAACTGTTTCTGACGAGGGAACGTGAATTCAGCGATTTGATCGAAAACGATGAAGTGGTTAACAGTACAGAAATCGCTGAAAATATTGTGAAAGAAAACGTTAATGTCTTGAGCGAGGCGGATACATTCCAAAACATCATTTTTAACGATGACCATACTAAAAAGTTGGACAGAAACGACGTGGAAACGATTCTGCCCGTTATGATAGACGAAGAGGTGGTGACAGCTGTTTCAAACGTGGATCTCGCTGCTGCAGAAAGCGACGAGGAGACCGTTGCAGTAGACAAAGTTGTAGACGACAGGGTGGATGAAAACTTTAACGAAGCTACGGAACCGAGAGAAATGGAAAAACCTATGCGGTTAATACACTCTGGCGAATTTCACGATGTGTTGCCAACAAGGATTATTAGAAAAGACCCAGCAACACTGTGCGGTGAGTGAAGATATTGGAAGATTTTTATACGGATTTTATAAATAAATAATATTACCTGAAAATATAGCGAACAGTAGCTAAACACATCATACTCACTCATATGTGCACAGTTAATATTAGATTTCCGATAATCATCAGCTTTTTATTTATTTTGAAATTTTATCTTGGCACACTCTTCGCTTATTAGTGAGGCACCGATTTTAATCGCAATCATGGCCAGTAATGTTTTCCTTTGTTTTTAGAATTCGAAGCTGTTTTAATGCTATTTCTAGTTTGGGGTCCCAAATAAAAAATACTTATTTTACGTATATAAAACAATACACCAATTACCGGAACGCACACAGGTATGGCATTGTGTCGATGCGGAAATGAAAGTATTTATTGCACCCTATTTGAATGTTACAGTATTGTTCGGATTAATGTGAACACGCATAATAAATTAAAATATATATATTTCTTGCTCTTATAACATATAAGTACATAAACTGAAATGGAAATCTTATTAATTGTTTAAGTATGAATAATGTTCTTAATTAGCTTGAATGACTTGTTGTAGCTTTTTTGACATGGACTAAATGAAACTTCCACAGTTTTTAATTATTTAGGTATACCAAAATTGGTCGAAATCGGAACGGGATTAATATTTCTATAATTTTCGTTTTAACATATCGAATCCTAGGCTTAAAAATAGCTAATATATTTTCATTGGGATTTTGGTGTATGAATATCTATGTCATTTATACCAACTGATTTATTTTAGAAGTAATTTCACTTTTACCTTTAACTAAGGTGCTAACTTACATCTAGCTGAAAGGTCGACCTACCATTTGGATGTTTTATACAGTTACAAGGGCATTATTGGTCCAATAACTTCTTGAAATTCTGTTCTGTACAATAAACCATGTACGCGGTCAGAAATACAAAGAGTTATAATACACAAATCGTCCTTGTAACTGAAAAAACTGATTCAAATGTTAAAGCGATCTTTTTGCAATAATTAGCTTCATGCCATAATCCAAGGCAGGGTTCTTCAACCTTTTTGAGGTCATGGGGCGACAATATTTTGATTTTGGTTCGGCGGGCCGCAACACACATAAAATATTCCAATATAAACTTAAGTACCTAATTGAAGAACAATAATCGAAGTTATTTATTATACAATTTTACAAACAAAAAAATATTTTAATAAAATTCAATCAATCATATGTTTGACATTGTTTAGTTTAACTATTTTAACAATATCTGTCCCTATAATGGTCGTTGCAATTCTCAACCTGGTCTCAGGTTGTAAGTTGCAACGTGTTTTCTATTCAACTCTCATTCAACGCACTGAGCAAGCGAATGAAACGAGTGGGTCCGTCGCAACCCGCCGTACCTAGTATTAAAACTGCGGGCGGGCGCGGGCGCGAGCGGGCCGCCAAGAACGCTACCGCGGGTCGCGGGTTGAAGACCCATGGTCCAAGGTAATGACGAATTACTTTAAATACATAAAGGAATTAAATGGCTTGAACCCAGAAACTTCTCAGTTTTGAATCTTATTGAAAATAGGTGGGCTATTTTTAAGTCCAGGCTTTGATAGATTGATTACAACAAAAGATATAGACAGTAATCCTGCTATGATTTCGACATATATCTGTACCCCCAAATCACCGAAAACTGCGTCTCTTAAATTCCATAAGAAAAGCCTCCAATATTCATTCAAATATCAAAATAACATTATTCTATCAACAATGTTTCCATTTTGGTTGCAGTATACATATACGTTGTAATGGCCAAAAAAGTATTTTGAAATAATTATACATGTCCATTTTAAATCACACAATACAGTAGGTGTATGTACTATAATATAATATATAGATTAGCGCTTTGTTATGTGAAACACGTATAGTAATTTAATTTTGATACAGGCTCGATAAGAAATACATGTAACTATTTAAATTTAATTACAATGTTTTAATGAAAAATTATAATACACATGTTTTTTTTATAAAATTGTGTTTTATTTGGCGTTTGTGTAA
The DNA here is from genome assembly GCA_944548615.1 of Micropterix aruncella. Taxonomy (NCBI): domain Eukaryota; kingdom Metazoa; phylum Arthropoda; class Insecta; order Lepidoptera; family Micropterigidae; genus Micropterix; species Micropterix aruncella. Next base: position 30,777,091 of record OX155964.1, on the reverse strand, counting down.
TACTGGTTTAATAACTCTGACGCTGCTCCCCAATGTTGCCACTTATTGGTACATAAAAATAAAGTTATTGAATTCGATCGGGGGGCGCCAGTTTTGCATGCGGCAATTTTGCACAAATGTCACTTTTGACAGTTCCAAATTTGTTGAGGGCAGATTTGCAGGAGGCAACCTTGCAGGCGGGGTCCCATCAAACTTGCAGAAGGCAAATTTGCAGACGGCAATCTTGCAGACGGCATTCTTGCAGGCGGCAGTTTTGCAGAAGGCAATCTTGCAGAAGGCAGTTTTGCAAATGTCAAAATGACCAAACCTAACCTAACAGAAAAACTTAAAACATTTTTTTAAATGTTTAGTTTGATGTATAAAAGTCATCCACTACAAGGATGCCGGTAATTAATGTCACTTCGATTTTAGGGAAAGAAAAACCTAACCTAACCTAACCTAACAGAAAAACTTAAAAACTGTACTGAAGGTTGCCGCCTGCAAGGTTGCCGCCTGCAAGGTTGCCTCCTGCAAATCTGCCCTCAACAAATTTGGAACTGTCAAAAGTGACATTTGTGCAAAATTGCCGCATGCAAAGTTGGCGCCCCCCGCAGGCGGCAACCTTGCAGGCGGCAACCTTCAGTACAGTTTTTAAGTTTTTCTGTTAGGTTAGGTTAGGTTAGGTTTTTCTTTCCCTAAAATCGAAGTGACATTAATTACCGGCATCCTTGTAGTGGATGACCTTTATACATCAAACTAAACATTAAAAAAAATGTTTTAAGTTTTTCTGTTAGGTTAGGTTAGGTCATTTTGATATTTGCAAAACTGCCTTCTGCAAGATTGCCTTCTGCAAAACTGCCGCCTGCAAGAATGCCGTCTGCAAGATTGCCGTCTGCAAATTTGCCTTCTGCAAGTTTGATGGGACCCATTCGATCACGATTTTAAAAATAATATTTCACGTTTTCTTTCTTTCGTGGATATTAAAAAAAAAATATAGATACCTATATAAAAAAATAGGAAAACACCGGCTCTGAAATCGGGAACCGGAAGACAACGAAAAACGGAAAAATAACAAAAATCAAACATGGCGGATTGACGTCTCGCTCGCCTCTGCGTCTTCCGTTTTTGCGTCTCGATGGCTTTGTTTGTTCGATGATTCAATGATATTTGCATCGTTTCTCGCGAAGGGCGTTTTGGAGATTGTTTAATAAGTGTAAAACGTAATATTTATTGGTGTTTTGTGAGTTTTCGAGTGTTTCGCAATGGCTGTTCTCGCGGCGGCTCAACTCCTCGACGAGTTGATGGGAAGGCATCGCAATACGAATCCCAACGAAACGGCGCATAGATTGAACTGGGAGGATCCTGAGGTACGTATCTGATTAAAACACAGTCGATCGCAAACGCTGCAAGACGAGTCAAACGGGCTGGTGCTCATCGCAGTTTAATTTCGACACCACGAGTATTCGTTTATTACTGAAAAATACGAAATTTAGCTTCCCGGGAATCCAATTTGGCTGGAATATGCATTATAGGAACCTTTCACAAAAATCCAGAACAAATAAAACGCTACAAGATTTGGTCATTGTAATGTTGTTTTGTAAAAGAAATTTATTAGGTATTGCTCCTCGCCTATTTTAAATTGTACTAAACGCTACCAAATTCGATCATTTTAATGCTAAAAGCATCGGACGCGCAATATTTCGAGACAAAAAGATAAAATTTATACACAACAAAAAAACTTTTTTATTAAGTTTTTAAGATTTTATTTTAAAAAAAAAGTATTATTGCGGTATAGGAACCTGTTCTACATTGTTGATTTTTTAAACATCACCGGACTATATTGAGCACGCTGATTCCGAATTTGCAATAATCTTTATTCGGTATCAATAAATAAGCGAGATATAGGCATTCAAAGCGTCAAACCCATACATTTCAGTAGGTTGTTAAAAAAAATAATACATTAACTCCTGTATGGTGGTAGGTTAGATTAGTTTTTGGTATAACTGCAGTATAGGAACCTCTCCTGAATTGTTGATTTTTAAACGTCACCGGACTATATTCGCCACGCAGATTCCAAATCTGCAATAATCTTTTGTCGCTCTCAATAAATAAGCGAGATATATGCATTCAAAGTTTGCATACTAAACGTCAACAGATCGGCCATATTGTTTCAGAAATAGTGTCTGGAAAATAGTCGATATATCGCGAGGTCTCTAATATCGATAACAATTCGCGATATTACAAAAGTGATGGCATATCATTTCAGGATGTCATCAATATGCAATGTCATTGAAAAAACATCCAAAATAGTGCTTTTTTTTAAAGTTTTGCGAAAATATGTAATTTTTCGATCGTTCTTTTCAAAATATTTTGATTAATCTAATCTGCAAAATCTAACTCTGCAAATTGTCACAATTTCTGTAATATTGTTAATTGTTATCGATATTACGATATACTCGAATGTGGCGAATACACGGTATGTACAAACAAAATGGCCGCAACTCTCTTGACATTGTGATGGAAAATTTGAACGCCTATATCTCGCTTATTTATTGAGATCGAATAAAGATTATGGAAGATTCGGAATCAGCGTGGTGAATATAGCGTGGTGAATTTAATTTTTTTTATTTTAGCCTGTTGTTTACATATACAATTTAAACTTTGAATGCCTATATCTCGCTTATTTATAGCGACCGACACAATTTACTTCTAGATTTAGCATTAAAATGAAACAATCTATTAGTCAATTTTTTTTTGGAGAGGTTCCTATACTGCAGTTATTCCTAGTTTTTTTTTTAAAACAATCCTAAAAACTGAGTTTTAAAAATCTTTTTTTTGTATGTATTTTTTTTTGTCTTGAAATTTTACGCATCTGAAGGTTTTTTCTTTCACATTTAGCATGACAATGATCAACTCTAGTAGTATTTATGTATTTTTTCGATTTTTGCCAAAGGTTCCTATGCTGTATGTATTCCAAAAAACGATAAGTTGTTAAAAGAGCTATACTCGTGTTTATATTTGTTTTTTATTTATTTAGTACTTTATTAATTTTTTTTATACATATAGCCACATTATTACCAATGTTATAAAGTAACTCGAAAAAGTAGCAAACACGCAAATGTAGCAAATGGTCAGTGCCCACCTAACTAGGACTGTAATGTCCTGTATATAGGCGGGTCAGAGTAAACAATTAAAATTAGTGATTTAATTTATAAAGAACTAAATTGACTAACGTTTTATTTTTAGAAATAGTAAATGTACCTAATTAAAATTTAATATATAATATAATATAATATAAAAAAAAAAAAAATGTTACCTATCGATTCGTATGCGTTTGAGGTTTCTTTGAATGCCTATATCTCGCTTATTTATTGAGGCCGAATAAAGATTATTGCAGATTTGGAATCAGCATGGCGAGTATAGTCGGGTGACATAAAAAATCAACAATGTAGAACAGGTTCCTAAAATGCATTAATACCGCTGGAATTTATTGCTGCCTTTTTTATTTATAAAAAAAAAAAGAAAAAAAAGGTACTTAGATTTGATTATTTTTCAATTCAATTTTTAAAGATCTTGGTCTCTCCAGGAAAATAATCAACTCCTTTCTAGAAAAATTATCTAAAACTGCGATTTCTGCATCTCAAATTCTATGGCTTCGAAGGGGGAGTGAATGGGTTGTAAGGTGAACGCTCACATGTGGCAAGACAGCTGTCCTAAACCTACCACCGCCGGTCGTAAGTCCGGAATCCACCCTTCACCTCCCAGAAGTGTAATAATTATATATGATGGGCCCGATTATTGGTCGGTGAATTCCATGGCAGCTCCGTTTGTATTTTATTGCAGTGTTTTGAGACCTTTCTGTTTTTTTCCCGCTAATTTTAGCCGTTTTCAAATCAGACAGTGTGGACCATGACATTGGCAGTTTTGGTCTCAGCTTAAGCCAGTTGTTACTGAAACTTGTTTTTATCTCATATCACAGTAGTTTTTTTAGTATTATTACTTTGATGCATAAAGTAAACATGGAAAAATACCAAGAAAAACTGACTTTTCAGGAAAGCTCGGAAAATGCGGATCGTTTTAACGATCAGTAGTAATAGGCAGATAGGTTAACGCTCATATAACTACTACTTTATCAATTGTATCCTACTTTAAATTAAAGAAACACAGTTATTACTATGAAAAAGGCTTTATTATCTATCTATCTATATAATCTACCAGCTGCGCCCAGCGGTTTCACCCGCGTGGTGATAGAAAATTGTGATAATGATGATAGAAAAAATGATGATAGAAAACCATATATCTTTATAAATTATAGCCTATGTGTTATTCTGTTGTGTAAGCTATATTATTGTAAAGTTTCATCAAAATCCATTCAGTAGTTTTCGCGTGAAAGAGTAACACACATCCATACATACATACAAACTTTCGCGTTTATAATATTAGTAGGATAGAATTTAAATTTCGAATGTCAATTTCTTAGATTTTTTCCTACTTACTTGACAGTTATCGTTATATTTTAGATAATTCACACTATATCTTTATAAATTATAGCCTATGTGTTATTCTGATGTGTAAGCTATATTATAGTAAAGTTTCATCAAAATCCATTCAGTAGTTTTTGCGTGAAAGAGTAACAAACATCCATACATACATACAAACTTTCGCGTTTATAATATTAGTAGGATATATCTAGGTCATAAATTTATAAAAAACGTGCATAAAATAAATTTCAATCACAAGCTTATTTGTAAACACTTACCGTTTTGAAGATATAGTGAAAGTTAATTACGCTAATACGAATTAAAATAGACAAGCACTTCAAAATTATGATCATAAGATAATTATCTATGCACCGAAACACTGTCAAATGATCACTGCGGCGATTGGTAAACAATAAGCAAAAGTTATCTGCTCGTTAATATTTTTAAATTGAGGGTATTCTCCATACTATTTTTTGATCTTTATAACGATCAGTCGTTGTAAGTGGGTTAAAGACATTGCCGATCAAAAAAACTAAGATTAAATTATTGATTTCTTTCAGTACTGCCCGTACTACATGGTGAGATTCTGTCCGCACGATCTGTTTGTGAATACTCGGGCGGATCTGGGAGCCTGCGCCCGAATCCACGATGACGAAGCCAAGTCCATGTATGAGAAAGCGGAGCCGTGCTACAAGAAAAGCCACTATCAGGAAGAGTTCATGCGGCTCTGTCAAAATCTCATCAACGACGTCGAAAGTAAGTTGACTATTCATATCATAAAAGTGTAGTTATTTCTGCAATAGATCATAATGTTCAGGACAGCTTGAAAGAAAAAACGTTCCTCTACGAAACTATTCTTTCTTTGATCGAGAAAGCCCCAATTGGATTCTTGAGTCGATTTAGCCTTCTAAGTAGTATTTTTATTTTATTTTTATTTATTTTATAAAATTATCCAAAACAATACAATTGATTTTTGCGAAGCAGATAAGATTGCATTTGTGTGGATTTTATCCCCCCACTAGATTGTATATCTGTTCTGGGGTGATAGTATTTAAGACTTCACTTTAATCATAGTGACTTCACTTTCTTTCTTTTTTTTTTTTTTTTTTTTTCTCATTCATTCCGATCGCTCATTCATTCTTATAAATTTTAAGGTTATGTAGGTAATTTTAATTAGTAGGTATCTATGTCTATGTTGACTGTGCCCTCTCTGTATATACTGGAATGTTGTGACTGCAACTCAACCACCAGGATTAAAACATCAAATCAATGCAACAACCAGGATTAAAACAGACATTAAAGCACTGGCTCAAAAATTAATGTTATTACAGCGTGAATGACTTTTTAAACGATAATGAGAAATAAATTTTATAACATATTCTTATTGTAATTCTTCCTCAGATATGTTAAATTTATATTTAATTCTAGCTCGAAATTTGACAAATAGCAAATAACCTAATAAAATTCCACGACAACATTTTAATTTAAACACAAACCGACATTCTACTTGATATATAGTAATGGAAATGTACTATAATAATTTCTAGATAATAGTTCTGATTATAATTATTATTCTTGTTAATTCTGAGGATGGTTCATGTCCCCTTCGTAGCAATACCTTGCACATCTAGACATATTTTAGCTGGCCTCAAGGCGGCCTTAGATCAAGGACGTACACTCACCCCCATCACAAAGTCCTTGCCGTTATTCGCGAGGTAATTAACCTCTCAGTGGCTCGAGCCAACAAGGGTTTTACAGTACCCTCCAAAACCCCAATACAGTTTGTGTAGGATGGCTCTAAAGGCAAAAAATATTCCACTACAAAGCTTTCTCAATAATCGAGAATGCTTTAGATTGGATTGTGGAGGTTGCTTTGGTCTCTCAGCAGTATGAATTCCCTGAAAGCATCTGATGCACAGTCCTCCGTCCAGATATAACTCATTACTCCCGATAGGAAGTAATGATTCCATCTTCCAAGATATCGGAAGATGGCCTTTATTGTAGAATTAACTGTTCCATGGGAATCAAATATCCCAAAAGACCACGAGTACAAATCAAGTAAAAACATACCATGATCTCGCAAATGCCGTCTCTCAGAACGGCTTCACTGTTGGGCTGCCAGCTAAATCTGTATTTCACCTATTTAGGATCTTGGTTTCTCCAGGAAAATAATTCATCTCGAATTCCATTGCTTCGAAGGAGTGGTAAGGTGAACGCTCACATGTGACAAGACAGCTGCCCTAAACCAACCACAGCCGGTCGTTAGTCCAGAGTCCACCGCTCACCCCCCAGAAGTGTAATAATAGTATTAATATAGGCCCGACTTCAGTCGGTGAATTCCATGGCAGTCCTTCTCTGGTGGTGAATTTTGAGATAGCTCCGTTTGTATTTTATTTACATATCAAGGAGATCTGTATATTCATTGCTCACAATAATTTGTGACTAAATTAAATTGTATTCTTTCAATTGTTAATATTTTTTCTGTTATTTTAGGAAAAATTGAAAAAGGTAAACAACGACTTATTCTAATGAATAGTGCACTGGATCCAAATGCGCAAGCCAATGCACAAGCTGAGAAGGATCAAGAGAGGGTAAGGCTTTTGTTTGCTAAATTGCTAGTTGTTTCCTGATCAGCGTCGATCAACCTCTGGAGAGTTTCCATAGAACGTTAACTAAAATGGCATTATAAGGAATTATTTCATTGAAAACATGTTTTTAAGTCGGTAAATAGAAATAACGGGGGCGGCCATCATTGCTATACTAAAGAAGGATGGGCATTTTTGTATGAAAGGTGTACCCAAAGTGTAAGGCCTCAGATACACTTGCGAAAAAACTTCTGTAAGAAATGTTCGACAGACTGTCTGATTGCAACTAGCTAGTGTAAACTGTATAGCAAGTGTGATCGCGACACTTCTTGAGCGCTCACAAGTGTCGCGATCACACTATCTATACAGTTTACACTAGCTTGTTGTTATCGGACAGTCTGTCAAACATTTCTTGCAGAAGTTTTCTTGCAAGTGTATCTGAGGCTTAACAACTAGGGACTTGTAACGATTATTTTGCTTTTGTAGGTAGCAAACGGTTTCATAAGATCCATTGTGTTCTCGGATTGGTCCAACTCATGATTCAACTTCTATTCAGAAGCCTCCTTGGAAGGCTACCCCGGGTAAGATTCTCGCGTCTTAGGCCTCCTGGTGGATCGGTTTCTCCTTCGCCTAAGGAATAGCAACAACTCGGGTGCAAAATTTTGCCTGTCACCTATACACTGATTATCTATTTCTTGTCTTGATTATTAACTGTCTTTTTTTTTCATCAATGAACTTGTTTAGACAACCCCAACGTATAACAAAAAAAAAAACTAACGGCTCAGTTGCAAAATTTGATCATCTATCTTTATCTTACTTATTGGCTGTTTTTCTTTCATCCATAAACATTTTTTTTGAATTTGCTTTATTATAGTTTAACAAACAATATTTTCTGGCAAATGCCTAATTAGAAGCAGTCAAGCAACAAAAAGATCTTGGAATAATAATTACTGATGATCTCAAATGGGAGAAACACATAATTGGAATTGCTAAAAGAGCCAACTCAACTCTATCTAATAAGGAAGGCTTACCAACATCTGTCAATAGAGGTTTTTATAAAGATCTACAAGGCATATGTGAGACCTATTCTTGAGTATGGCTATCAGCTCTGGAGCCCCTACTTATCCAAAGATGTAGGTATCCTGGAAAAGGTTCAGCGAAGGGCAACCAAAATGCCAGTGGTCCTGAAGAATAGGAATTATGAAGATCGCTTAGAATTACTTCAAAATTACTACTCTCAAACAAAGAAGACAAAGAGGGGACCTGATTGAGACACATAAAATTCTAACAGATTATTACGATGTACCTGGACTGAAGAATATTTACAAATTCAACGTCAACACAAATCTTCGAGGTCACAACAATAAACTTAACCGTGCAGAATTTAAATCTAATCCTCTTAGGAACATTCTGCAAAATAGAGTGGTGGACATGTGGAATAAACTACCACTTGATGTGATTAGTGCAATCTCTGTCAATCAATTTAAAAACAGATTCGATTTGTACCTTAAAACTTGTTAATATTATATTGTTACTTGTCTATATTATATTGTTAATAATGTTTAGCATTACAAGGTCTGACGTATCTGGACGTATCAGCAAAGCTGCCTGTCCAGAATAAATAATAATTATATAGAGCTAAGTTCTAATTTTGTTACAGATAAAAGCTTTGACCGCTCAGATAGGGACTTTGGAGAAGGACGCCGAAGCGGCAGGAATGCGAGGCGATGTCGATCAAGCCCAAAAAATTATGAAAACTTGCGACAAACTCAAGGAGGAAATCGAGTTCGTCACTAAACAATCTGAGAATAAGTGAGTATTGGTAGAATTTGTTAATTCATTAATATAAGAAGGAAGTATCTATATTTTAACATTTTAAATGTTTTAATTAATGATTGGTGGATAATTGGGTTTTCTGGAAACAATGTAGAACTTGAATGTTCCTTATTATTGGTCTTCTCTACGATCCCTTAAAGCCCTATTCCAACCAGTCGCGCAACCGTGGTGTCTTTGAGCAACCAAGTCGAGACACCAGATTAGATACCAGATAAACACCATAATCGGGACAATTAATTTCAAATCTCTATTAGAAAAAATCCGCAAAAGAACTATCCCAACTGGTTTGCTTTGAATTTGAATAATAAAATTTTCTGTATCGAAATTATCCATCGTAGCGTACGCTGCAACTAAACCAACGTATTGAAAACAACAGTGTACGCGTGCGAAAGACGAGCACTGGCAGCGCGACTGACGGCCGAGTTAGTGACCCGCCATGCAGCGCTATACTAATTAATGGTGGCGCGACCAGTTTGGTGGCGCTGCCAGTAATAATCTGTGTACACGTCCGTGTTGGTCGCGCCCCTAAAACCGTTGCGCGACCGAGCGAACATCACGTGAGTTACCCTCCATAGAGCTGTATACATTTTGTTGGTGGCGACGACTGGTTGCGCCACCATGGTGCCCGGGTGGAATAGGGCCCTTAGGCGTGCAAACAAGCCACCGGCCACAGCTATCGGTGACCGGCGACAAGCAGGTTGCTTGCTTTTTCATACATTTTTTAGAGACTGGCCGCACCTGCGTGGTCGGTGGCTGACTGACCACAAATACGCACACTCGCCACTGCGCGCCGCTCCGCCCCTGACCTTTTGTCTCCAGGTCCACGGTGAGACACGGCAGAGAAAGGGTTATAAATGGAGGCGGCAAACAGCGATGGTGGCTGTCGCGACATCACTGCTGGCTGTGGCCGGTGGCGAGTTTGCGCCGAGCCTTAGGGTATGCAGATATGCTCGATTGCTTCTTCTGGTGCCATGTTCGCTACCGAATGTCAGCTATTGTATTGACTATTACAGCGTTATTAGCCACCGCTCGAAGTGAGGAAATGATACTTTTAAAGGCAAGATGTTTTTCTTTGTCCCAGATCTCTTCAGACTATTTTGCCTTAAATTATTAGATGTATTATTAGGATTAGTAATGTTGTATCTTTCGGGATGAAACATTTGAGCAAATATTTGAGTTTGCTGATCTTTATTGTCTTCGATATTCCTATCTTCTCGCTTGAACGCTTTAAGATATCTTCATTCCTGACTGTCAACTCTGTTTGGTAGCGAACGGTTTCGTGCAGCTTGGGCCACTCCACTTTGTTCTCGGATCGGCTTAACTGACGATTCAGCTCTGATTCAGAAGCCTCCTCGAGCGAAGGCACAGGGTAAGACTCGCGTCTCACGCCACATGGCTGGTGGACCGGTTTCTCCTGGTGGAATTGCATCCCGGCATTACTAGACGGCTTGCGCCCCGTTCGGCGACGCCTATCGGTTGTGCACTCTGACTAATTGCTGAAGCAGTCTGGAGACTATGGAAATATACTGTATCCTAAGCAGTGGGGGTGAATGTTGACCTGTCGTCAGCCATTCTTGAAATGACCATTAGGCTACCTCGTCCTGAGTTCAGAGCCGGGCAAAAGATGCCTTTGGTTCGCGATAGGCTCAAACCAAATCACCGCTGGTAGAGGTCGCGCAAGTGGCTTTAAACCTGTGACCAGTCGGAAGGTTGGAGGTATCCTGAAGATTAATTCCAGATGGAGATATCCTTCCAAAACTGGTAGACAGGGGGCGAGGCTGCCCGCTGGGTAACTTTCCCGGTTCCTCCCCGTAAAGCGTTGGGTCAAAACAATTCACTGTCTAGTTATGCCACCTGCCCGATGGAGGGCAGGTGGCATAACTAGCATAACTGGCAAGACAGTGGATTGTTTTTCGTCTCAAGTCTTCTGCGCTCACCTCAAGGGCGACAGAACGATCCAATATCGTTAAAACATTCTGAGATGACGGGTTCGCTTGTTGTAGTTGACAACTCTAGTTGTCAACCCGGTTTATACTTAGTATCCTCCGAGAGAACCGCATTTTGAAGGCACGATTTTTCTTAACGGTGTGTCTGTAAGTGTCCGGGATTTCCATCCCATATAATATTGAGTAGCGTCAGAATAATACGTAGCATCTAAAACCTCAGATCGAGTTACAACCGCTGGGCACTGTGAGCGGCTCAGCTCGCATGTCAATACCGGTCGCTCAAGAATGAGCCGCTAAACTCGAGCAAACCGGTAGCGACAAGCGATCTGAGCCGATCACAGCGCGTCTTGCTCGCAAGTCGATACGAGGCTTTAGAAGTGTGATCTGCAGGTGTAGATTGATGTTTCTTCCACAAAATAACTTATTCATATTAAAGAATGCATATCTGGATTTACAATGTGAATATTTATCTATTTACCTGGATCCTTTCCTTTTTCTGTTTGGTTAGGGAGAAATTAGAGAGGATATACACGGTATTATGCAGGCATTATAATTACATTCAACTCTCCCTTGTCGTGTAGAAATGTATTCCTAATGATTAAATGGCTTTATTTTTGTCATTCATACGTTATTATTTTTATTATGGCTACAAACAGTTTATTAATAATAAAATAAAAACTGTTGTCGAGGCCTGATTTTATTTGGCTCATTTTGTTCTTTCTTTTTTTTTTTTTACAGCCATTGGAATGCAACCGCTGAATTGGCAGCAGCGCAAGAGAAACAAATGGAAGTGTGTCCTGTGTGTGCTGCTTTTCTCATAGTTGGAGATGCCCAGCAAAGAATTGATGATCATCTCACTGGAAAACAACACGTCGGGTGAGTACTTTACCAACTAACTTAGCTTTAAATTCAAACACGGCCGAACAGCATGACGAGGACTCGATCCAGCGCCGCCTTTTATGCGAATTTCATTTTATGTACAATGTTAGCTGTAAGGGTCCATGTCACGATTGTTACATAACTGGAAAGATACTATAACGGCAGGATACGTTGTAACAAAATTACTTCTGTATTTTGCACTTTATTTGTATTAGTTTTTCAGTTTTCAAGATTATTTCCTTTCGTTTTATGTCTTAAAGATAATTGTTTCCTTCAAAATGTAATTCCTAACCTATAAATCCATTTAATAGTCGCTGTCGTTAAGTTTTTCAACAAACATAGATGACCACACATCCCATGGTTTAGGGCCCGTAACCATCTTTTATTGCACTCTGTCAACTACCGCACTGACATTGGCAAATGTGGTCCGATTGAGAGATCAGTGCATCTAGCAATTGCATTTTCCAGTGAGATCTTATCTTGAAATATTTTAACTTATCTTGACATTATCATTATAGATCATTGACATTATCATTGACATTATAGATCTTATTTTGAAATAAATTAATAATATAATAAATGAATTTTGAAATCATAATAGCTCTTACTATTTTAATATTGTTTACATAATTGTTTATTTTTAATTCGGTATACAGGTTTCAATACGTAATATTTATGGACTTTAAATTTCAGATAGATGGTATTTTATGTTACCGTATTATTTCTGGGATGTAATCTAAATTAATATCATTGAATTACTATTGTTATCATTGCTAAAATTATTGGTATTTTATAGTCAATCATTCCTTTATAAAAAAAAAACATTCACTATCAATGTTATTCTAGATGGTCAAATAAATTGCTATTAGTTTTGCTAGATGACGTTATCAGCGCCACCTGCATGTCACTGGCATAGAAGGGCCAAAACATACTATGACTATATATAATCAATGATTATACATACAGTCGAACTACTTCATACCTTGTATTTAATTTACATGTAATAATTAAAATAATATACATGTAATAAGTAAAATAATATATTAAAATAAAGTGATAGGGTTTACCCTCTATAAAATAAAATAAATATAAATAAATGTGGTGTCCCGTTGATGGTGATAAGGTTTGAGATTCCAACCTTTGCTCAATCTTTACCTTCAGATATTACAAACTGCGGCAGGCATTCGAAGAGATGAATGCGGAGCGCGAGAAGCTCCGGGAAGAGAAGGAGAAACGTCGGCGCGAGGAGCGCGAGAAAGAGAGGGAGAAAGAGCGCGGGGGGAGAGACAGGGACAGGGACAACCGCGACAGACCGCACAGGGACCGGCGCGACAACAGGCTTAGCCGAGACAGGAACGACAGAGAGGAACGCAGCAAGGATAGGGACAGGGAGGAACGAAGCAGGAGCCACAGGTGAGTGCGATGATGATTATAGTTGTTCATTAACCCGGGTGAGCCCGAGACTTTCAATGTATAAAAATACAACAAAAAACTGTGATTAATGTCCTTTTTACACGACTGTCCAACAAAAAAGGAGTGTAATGTGTTCAGGTTTCGTATATATATTCGATTCGATAGCTAATTTATATAAAACCTTTCTTGCGAAACATTTTAGTAAGTACCAAAGTGTTACACAGTTATTATAAAGTATGTAATCATAATAGTACATTTCAGCTTAAATCCAAAACCAATTATATACGCTTAATACAAAATACATACACTGCCGGCCAAAAGTTTGAGACCACCTACATCAAGGAAGAAAAATGAAATAAAACTCAAAATACGAAGCAAGAGGTTAAATTATTATTTAAAATACTTATTTACTTAATACTTATTTACACATACATCAAGAAGAAAACCAAAAATATCAATAAATTACATTAAAAATGCCGTTCATATTTTAAACAGATTTTTCGTCAAAAAAAAACTCCCTTGCATTTTATTATATTTTTCTTTAGTCTGCATACAAGGAATCAATTTGTCGATTGTATCTTGTGAAATGTTGTTCCAGCTTTCTTGTAAAGTCTTCCACATGTCTTCTTGCGAGGAGGGACAACAACTGCGCACATTTCTATTAAGCTCTTCCCACAAAAGCTCAATTGGGTTGAAATCCGGGCACCAAGTTTTTTAACACCCGTTCTGTTTCTTTACGTTCTAAATAACTCCTGCATAATTGTGAACTAGGTTTGGGATCATTATCTTGTTGGAAAAAAAATCCATTTACAATTAATCTTAAACCAGACAGAACGGCATTTTGCTGCAGTATTCGTTTATACTGCTCCTTTTTCATGATTCCATCGACTCGTACCAAATTTCCGGTTCCATGGACTGAGAAGCATCCCCAGACCATAATGGAGCCACAACCATGCTTGACTGTTGGCTCCATACAGCCTGGCATCATCTTTTTCTGGGTGCTACGTCGAACAAAATTCGTCGTTTAGATCCAAATGTTTCAAATTCATGTGTCCAAAGAACTACTAAGGCCACAAAGCAAAGAGAAACGGATGCAGTGGGCCCTTACCCATCGATATTGGTCGGAAGACAACTTTAAAAAAGTCACAGAAAAAAAATAAAATCATTCATTTTAAATAATGTTATTTATGAATGATTTTAAATAATGTTAGCATGAAGCAATGATCATGAAGCATTAGAAATTTTGTCTAGCAACTACAAACTAAAAAACATAGAATAGAATAGCCACCAAATCAACGATTACTTTTTAGGTTGGATTTCAAAAAGAGCACCGGAAGTAGCAAGTTTTTTTTTAATAAGACGGAAGAAATTTTTAATAAGATGATATTAGTTTAAAATCGAAGACTATCGCGGTTGTTTGACATTATAAATAGGATAGAAAACGAATTTACCGCGTGAAATTTGTAGCACCCGACGTTTCGGTGACGTTGCAGCCGCCGTTGTCCAGGGTAGACTGAAGAGCTGTCAATCCGTTGTTTTGCGGGTAGGCCGCGTACCGCTTCCGCCACTGCGTAGGTTATAACGGTGGTGGGGGGCCGGGCTCGGAGCGCGGGAATTTTGAAAATCCGTCCTGCACACAACACTCACTTTATCCTGTTTTACGTCTTTGCGTTCGGCGTTCGGCGGCGGGAACATTTTAAGAAGAGGGTTCCACGTAGAAGAGAGTTTGTAACCGTCGTCTCTGTTAAAGTTCGGGGTTCTTCTTATTTCAATGGCTTCCCGGATCATGCGAGGAAAGTAGAATTGTTCTTTGGATAGCACAATGGGATTTTGAAACTGCATCCAGTGGTTACTTCCGCTATCCAATATATGTTCGCAGATCGCCTATTTTTCTCGCTGAACGTTTTTAACAGCTTTGATGTGTTTTGACAGTCGCGTGGCTATGGGCCGTTTCGTTTGTCCAACGTAGGCTAGACCGCAACTGCATTCGACTTTATACACACCCGGGGTTTGCAGTGGTATTACATCCTTTACAGGCCTCAAAAATCGAGCTATATTTTGGGTCGGTTTGAAGATCGTTTTTATATCGAATCTGTTTAGCATCTTACTTATTCGATCTGTCACGCCCTTGACGTATGGTAAGAATGCTCTTGATCTGCTCGGTTTCTGAGTTTCGTCTGTATTAGATCGTATGCGTGTCTCGTGATATTTACCGTATCCATTCGTTTTCTATCCTATTTATAATGATATTAGTTTTTCAAATATTTATCTTTTTACACTACTGCTTAAAACAGAAGTGAAAAGTTTAGGATTCATTTATGTATGTTTTCCGTTTCGTGTGTGGTATTGTTAGAATCTTTATATATCCCGAGTGTCATAGGGTACCTTAGATGCTTAAATGTCAAATAAATAATTATCTAAATGTCCAAATGTCAATAAATTAGGATAAATATCCACAGACCTCGACTATTTTTTGATATTTAAATAACCTAAGGTATTCGTTCACGCCCTCGATAATTGTGATCTTAATTGATTTTATTGCCATCTTATTTTTAATTTGAACCAATTTCATATATTTGTTTGCAAATTAGAATTTTGACAACTGTTTTTAACGCCTATCTATTCTTTCTCAAGAATACTATTACAAACAAGTTGATGGCGCGCTTTCGCACACGCTCTCTAGAGGGTAGTAATTGTAAATTATTACATATTTCAATTTTATGTGTTACTCGATAGAGTGGACTAGGCAGATGGCGCAGTTTGCGATCTGCGTTGCCGCTTGATCTCGGTGCTGAGTCGATCTACGACAGCCAACTATACCTGTGATTAATGCAGTCAGAATTGTTTTTTTATATTTTTGATCTCGCATAATGTTATCGGTATGACGAATGAATGCATCATTATCTAAAAGAATTACGATAACATAATATAAATCTCGAATAACAAGTTGATATTATTTTTATTGTTGAGTCCTTACCGTATTGAATTTGTTGCAGAAGCAACCGTGATAAAAGCCGTGATGATAAAATCCGTGATGATAAAAGCCGTGATGACAAAAGCCGCGATGGCAGAAGCAGCAGCAGACGCGATGGGGATAAGGATAAGGATAAGGATAGGAGACACCGGAGCGATAGAGGTAAGTGGACTTACAAACTTCAAAATTTGTTTTTGTCATCTGTAGATACTCACTAATTATAGATACTCACAATTAGAAGCAGCTAAGCAACAAAAAAACGCTGGAATCTCAAATGGAAAAAAACCCATAATTGCAATCGCTAAAAGAGCCAACTCTACTCTTTATCTGATGAGGAAGACTTTCCAAGATATTTCAATAGAGGGGTTTCTAAAGATCTACAAGACAGACAGAAAGATCTACAACAAGAAACCTATTCTTGAGTATGGCTATCAGATCTGGAACCCCTACTTGTACAAAGATGTAGATGTCCTATTCTTGAAACCTATTCTTGAGTATGGCTATCAGATCTGGAACCCCTACTTGTACAAAGATTCAGTGGCCCTGAAGAATAGGAATTATGAAGATCTTTTAGAATTATATGCAATGATTATTCTCAAACAAAGAAGACAAAGAAGGAACCTGATTGAGACATAAAAAATTATCACAAAAAATTGCATTGTACCTAAGCTTAAACCGCAATTTCTGTATATGAAAATCTATGGCTTCGAAGGGGGGAGTGAATGGGCGGTACTGTGAACTCTCACATGTGGCAAGACAGCTGTCCTCAACCTACCTCAGCCGGTCGTTAATCCGGAATCCACTGCTCGCCCTCAGAAGTGTAATAATAGGTATTATGATGGGCGCGACTTCGGTCAGTGAATTCCATGGCAGTTCCGTTCCTATTTTATTTATTTTTTATTACAAATTCAACGTCAACGTAAATCTTCGAGGTCACTGCAAAACCGTGCAAAATTTAAAACTAATCCTCTTAGAACGTTTTAAAAAATAGAGTGGTGGACGTGTGGAATAAACTATGATCAGGGCAATCTCTGTCAAACAATTTTAAAACAGGCTCAATTTATACCTAAAAATTTGTTAGTATTGTTTATCAGCAAAGCAGCAGCAGTTTGTCCAGAATAAATAATAATAATAATAATGTGATACGAAGGCAGCTCATTCATTAATAAATATGTTTTTATCAGGAGGCCGAGACCACCACGATTCGAGCCGCCGCCATCGCAGCAGATCGCGCGGCCGTTCCAACCGTTAACCACCGTCACTTCAGCCGTTTCCAGATTCCCAGCTGACGCCTACTGAGGTATCACAGATTAAAAAGGCCCGTGCAGGTAAGCCTTAGCTCTTAAGACATCAAACACACCACACGATCGATTCAGACTATTCTCCCAATACGCTGAGAGACTAGTTGCGTCACTGAGGTACGCTCACTGTATTTCAATTTTCTTTTCAGCATTTCAGTCCCAGGCTTTCCTTCACACTCACATCCCTTTCCGCTCATTTCTCATTTGTTTTATTCGTAATTTTAATAATAGAGTACTAGTTTCTTGCCTTAAATAACTATCCAACCTTGTTTTTTCATTTTATTATTAATACAGAGTATCCATCTATTTCAAAACATCTTAATGTATCATCCGAGTACATGGAGTTAGAAGGAATTTATACATTCCTTATTATATTTTCTTCAGTTACCCCTTATATTTTATACTTTTAACAAAGGTGTGGGCTCATTACATTATTGTTCTGCTAGAGATTATTATTTTGTTTATAAAATAAGCCAGTTGATAGGGATCTCTACTCTTGGTATAGTTAAATTGATTTTACATGAATTATGTGGTATACCTTATGTGGTATAATAAATTTATGTCTATTTTTTGACATCCTTTACTATTTTTCAAAATTGCAAAAACAATTAATAAATAAATTTACACTGGAATTTTAAATGCGCACAATATTTTAAGGGGTGATTCTACCCATTATAAAAATTATGTATATATATATATATATATTAATTCCAAAGCTATTTGTGTGCCATACTTTATTATTTTTTTATTTTATATTTTTTGGACTTTTTCTACGTAATAAAAAAAATATTTTTATGGCCACGGAAAATGGCCACGGAATACTTTTTGACCACGTATGAGGACCCAATGCGGCTCCATAATTACAGCCCTCCGCTGGGCATTACACCTCTGCACCTGCCTACGGTAGCTTTTGTTTCTCAACCTCCATCTCTAGATGAGATTCTTAATCAAGTAAACAGGAAGCCGTCGGGCTCTACTCCGGGTCCCGATGGTATTCCCTATTTAGTATACAAAAAATGCCCCTGCCTTCTGCAATATTTAGGATCCATCTTCCGAAATATATGGAATAGCGGGGTAGTCCCACAGAATTTTGGCCGAGCGACAGTCATCTTAATTCCGAAGGTCCCAGTTTGCACCGAAACAAAGGACGCTCGGCCCATTGCTCTGACAGACACTGTGGCCAAAATCTTTTTTAGCATAGTCCACACGAGGATGAGCGAATTCATGCACCGGAATGAGTACCTTGAAGTATCAGTTCAAAAAGGCTTCATGCGTGGCGTCTCGGGCTGCCTCGAGCACAATTCTCTCCTGGCTGCTGCCATCAAGGATGCGAGACAGCACGAACGCCAAATCAATGTATGCTGGCTCGACCTAGAGAATGCCTTTGGGTCAGTCCGACACAGTCTCCTCCACTTTGCACTCCGCTGGTACAACTTCCCACCAGTCGTGCGTGACATTGTAGCCTCCTACTACAACTGTCTGACGTTCCATGTTAAAACGCAAGAATGGACTACCCGCTCTATACCATATTCAATTGGACTATTTCAGGGCTGTTGCCTCTCCCCGTCGATTTTTAATATACTGCTGGAGAGCCTGACCCAGTTTGACAAGAAGTGGGGCTACCGTTTTAAAACAGACGGCCAATACACCTCGTCGTGCCTCGCTTTTGCCGACGACCTAACTTTCATCACCAGAAACCCCAAGCAGCATTCCCTGCTATAACAGAAAGTGGAGCTTTTCTGCGACTGGTCAGGCTGTATAAAAGTGAAGCCCTCCAAATGTTTTTGCCTTGGACTCGCCCGCATAGACACAAAATTTACATCCTATGACCCCAAATTGGTCTATAAGGGCTCTAATATCTCCCTTATCGACCCAAACAATCATTTCAAATTCTTCGGCAGAAAAATCATCCATCAGGGAAAAGACGTCTCGGGCGATCATGTCATAGAGCATTTCAAAAGTTGCCTGGCAAAAATAGATGCCTTGCTAATTGGTCTGGCCCTCGTACGGCCTGGATCTATGACAATTATCTAACGTCACATTTGTCATGGCCCTTTATATTTACGATTTTACCAAAACCCAACTGTCCCGTCTAGATGGGAGCTAACGGGCCCATGATGAGTTGGCCACGATGACCCATGTGTTCAGGGTCGGTCACACTCACGGGTCAACACCCATCCGATGGCCTCCACCTACGGGGTGCGAACCTGGGTAGGACACTGGGTCAACCAGTCTCCCCTGGAAATCAAACCTCTGGCGCTCCTGGACGGTCTGCGCACCGAGCGGCGCAAGCCAATCGATTGTGCTCTCGGGGGGAGTCTGGGAACTGTATTGTTTCCTATAGAGCGGGGGTGGTTGTGTACCTTATGGCGACTGCTCTTGAATTGACATTTGGCCATCCGATCCTGGGTGAACAGCCGGGCAAAGGACGCCTTGGTCCGCGATAGATTCGGTTTACTCCGTTTCACCGCTTCATAAGGGAGAGGACCGCGCAAGCGACCTCGAACTCGGAACCAATCGAGAGACCGGAGAAATCTGGTCACAATTGGTAGTTAGGGCGCGAGTGCCGCCCGCCAGGTAACATACCTGGCTACTCGCGGTAAGGTGTTGGCTTCTAACGGGTTGTGGCGTAGCTAGACGTCGGATTTGTTATGTCCAAAGTCTTCTACGCTCACTGTTTGGTCGATAGAACGATGAATCGTTAAAACGTCCTGCGGTGACGGGTTTGCCCGTTGTGGTTGACATCTCAATATGTCCCGTCTAGATGCGCTGGTGACAGCTAGTTTAAAATCCTGGCTGTCCTTAGCCAAACCAGCTGACCCCTCGACTCTTCAGGTCCAAACAAAATTTTGGGCTAGCGCTAAAACTGCTCTCTCTGCTCTACGCTAACTCCAGAATAACCAAAAATTCGATTTTGTGCAATTCCAAAGATCCGGCAATATCGAAGCTCGTAATAAGTGGCCGTAGTGATTCAAATGATCTACAAACCCGCGTAGACTTCCACAAAAAGTTCCTTACTGGAGTCAGCCAGAATGGCACTGGTCTGGGGTATGGCAGTACAACCACGAGCGACGTGGACTTGAAGAAGTCTCTTTTGCGGGGAGATTACGACAGCAACAATATGGCTCATGCTATTGGCCTTCAATGCCAGAATGATTGGACAACAATTGGGGACTTTTGCATTCCGCCTCCAATGCACTGGAAGGTAATGCTCTATGACTGGACGCCAGAGATGCTGAAATTTTATTTGAATGCCTTTCAGCATACACTTCCAGACCCCAGTAACCTCGCTCGTTGGAGCTTTGCCGAGGACAGTTCTTGTCCCCTCTGTAGCAATACCCCTTGCACAGCTAGACACATTCTAGCTGGCTGCAAGGTCGGTACACTTACCGCCATGACAAACTTCTCGCTGTTATTCGCGAGGTAATTAGTCTCTCAGTGGCTCGTGCCAACAAGGGTTTGACAGTATCCTCCAAACCCACAAAACAGTTTGTGCGGGATGGCTCTAAAGGCAAAAAACATTTAACTACAAAACCTTTCTCAATAATTGAGAAAGCTACAGATTGGATTCTGGAGGTTGATTCGGTCTCTAAGCAGTATAAATTCCCTGAAAGTCTCGGATGCACAGCCCTCCGTCCAGATATAACTCTTTACTCCCTATCTCGGAAGGTGGCTCTTATTGTAGAATTAACTGTTCCATGGGAATCAAATATCCCAAAAGACCACGAGTACAAATTAAATAAATACCATGATCTTGCAAATGCCGTACCCCGGAACGGCTTCACTGTTCACCTTCACGCAGTGGAAGTTGGCGCTCGTGGTCTGCCAGCTAAATCTCTATTTCACCTCTTTAAAGATCTTGGCCTTTCCAGAAAAATAATTAACTCTTTCTTAGAAAAAATATCTGAAACTGCGATTTGCGCATCTCAAATTCTATGGCTTCGAAGGGGGGAGTGAATGGGTGGTAAGGTGAACGCTCACATGTGGCAAGACAGCTATCCTAAACCTACCACAGCCGGTTCGTAAGTCCGGAATCCACTGCTCACCCCCCAGAAGTGTAAAAAAATAGTATGATGGGCCCGACTCTGGTCGGTGAATTCCATGGCAGCTCGGTTTGTATTTATTGTTCATTATATATACTATTTAAGGGATAGAATCACCCCTTAAAATTTTGTGCACAATTTAAATTCCACGGTGTATAACAAAAACATAAAATCTTTTAAAGATAATTTGAGTTGCTAAATGAATGAATAAATAAAATATACAGAAATTCAAAATATAAAAACGAATACTCAATAATATAGCCAAATTGGAAATATAACATATAACATCACAACAATAAAAAAATAGATACTAGGAAGATACTGGGTGAATATTTACGCAACATCCAGTTACATCATTGTTCTTCACAATCGAATGTATGCTTGTTTCACAAGTTGAAGACGAGCGAGTAGTAAATGACTAATGAGTCGATGTGCATCCAGTTGCAGATATTTCCACCAATAGAGCTACGACTGAAATGCTCACTTGCATCATCAAAGGAAACTAAAATTGCATCATTGTTCCACCGAATAGTTCCACCGAATATTTTTTTTTTTTGCGTTTGATCGTTGTTGCTTCGGATGTGCGATATATCGTCTTCGGTCGCTTACTCTACTTGTGTATGCTGCAAACCATACTGTACATCTGAAGATAGTCCTTTTGCAGTGTTTCTTTTGATCGGGATCGGGCTTCCCTTTTTAGGTATTGCTTTCAATTTCTTGTAATTTAGTTATGGACACATTTTTTTTCTTGTAACATAACTGGAAATAAACGTTTATTAGATAGGGATAGTGCACATATAGCTTCACAGCCTGGAGAAACAACAGATTGTAAACCTTCCCACCAAGCGTACCTTCGTGCAGCTGTTTGTTATAGTCTAAGATCCTATTGTAAATTTGTGCACCTATCAGTTATTTAATCGAAATGTGATTTAAATGGTAGTTTACACATAGGGCCATAATATGCCGCAGGGTTGCCTAGCAAAATATTTTCATTAGTACACAAAAAAAAAAGCAAAATATAATACAAATTGCACCTATTTGTTTGGAAGGTAAATGAAGTGTTATCGTAAAGAGACCGATCTAAAGAGCTTTAAAAAAATAGGTTGCCATCCGTCAACCTTTCACAACCCCTGGGTTGCCAGGTGCAAAGAGGTTATTTTTCATCGATTATGCACCTATCATATATTTACTTGATTTTTACACCAAATTGAAGCTACTGTCTTCCTCAATGGGGAGGAATAGGGTTGCCTGCGTAAAACCTGTCACAATTGGGGGTTGCCAGCGTTTTAATTAACCCGTTGAGTATGAGTCAACCAAATCTGGTCGCGAAACAATTATCCGTTGAGTACGAGTCGACCAAATCTGGTCGCGCGTTTTTTTCACTTCTTTGACGTTCTCATATTTATTCATAATTATCTAATTGTTTTACAAAATGATATTTCAATATTCTATATTCGAAATTTCAATGCAATCATTGTGCAGTTGTTCTTTTTATGATTGGTGTAGTAGTTTCGTAGTTATAGTACTTTAAGTCGATGTCGCCGAAAATCCTGCAAAAGAGACAGATGCATCCATGAAAATACCCATTTACTCCAAGGGTTAAGGTAGCGAGAAAAAAAGAACGGTGCGCGCTACTCCGTGCAATAGGAAGCATGCATTTATAGCCCGAGAGCGCTGTTGTGGCCGTGTCATGTGTCTTACTCGCAGTGAGCAGTGGCGTATAAAAATGGGTCCCGGTAAAAAAATAACTAAAGGCCAACGGCACAGCTATAAATGCATGCATCCTTGTGCACAAATTTACGGTGTAATCTTATACTATTATTTTGGGTTGGCTCAACTCACGGTTTAACTAGAATCCGGTAGCCTCCTCGAAGAGGGACTAACCTGGAAAGGACTCTGAGAACCCTGCCACGGCTGTGTCTTGGACAGGTGGGATCGGGTTTTCCAACCTGGGGGAACACCTCGGGCAATACTGGGTTGTTTGCGCATCGTGCAGAATTTGTCAATAAACTTTGCACATCGGCGATTAACTGGGAGTGACATGAAATTTTAACAAGGGTTTGTTTGAGTGGAAAAATAATATATTTGTCTGTATATTTGAAAAATAGCATATTTGAGTTTCTAAGAAAGGTTCGAGTTTCTAAAAAATATATTTCTAAAAGAGTTTCTAAAAAAACGTTTTACTTAAATTATACCTCAGAAAAAAAGATAAAATGTGGAAAAGGCATTTGCCTTGATCAGTATTTCCTATTACAGTTCCTCCTTAGCGTCAACCATAGGGTCATCGAGGTACTCCACCTCTGGACCTGACGCAAAAGACTGATCAAGGTCTATTGTAACTTCGTGGAACATCATCAGTCTTTCTCGTCACATGTTTTCTTATCCCTTCATTTAAGGGCAGACTATGATATTTCTTTCCAAATTCGATTCATGCTTCAGTTGTTTAGGAACAAGCCGCATCGTATCTCATTTTCACAAAAAAATTATATTGAATAATTTTCCCCGTGACAATTCAAATAGGAGTTTGAAATTTTCGTAATTCTTTCAAGTGTATATACCTAAAAAGTGAAATGTCAAAAACTAAAAGAACATTTAATAAAAGTTAACTCAACTCATCATACTCATTATCAATCTTCGTTTTATAAGATAATAAGAATAATAAAAATGACAAAAAATAAAGGCATTGTGGCCACTAATAACAATTGTCCGTTTTTAGGCCCCTCTTCATTACAATAAAGGGTTGGCTCCTTGAAAAGTTAATTTTTAATTGGTCTTTATCTCCGAGAGTCGAGGAAGGGAGGGAAGAGGAAGTATTGTGGCTCACAAGCCCATCCCACAGCTTAACTATCCAACCGCTGGAATGCTCTCTGAGCGTTCAGCTCTTTCCATACGATTTTGTACGCTATTATCGCGTTGCACATAATTTCTGTATTTCCGCTATTTCCCTGTTGAATCTTTTTCTGTTGCTCTGAAACATCGAGAGTCGCATTTTCCATGGTCTCAAGTCGCAGGGCTAATGGGTATGGACAAGCTACGACCTGTATCGTAGAATATAGACCAAATTGATAGGAAAATCGCCCGCGGTTGCAGGGTTAATTTTATACAGATACTAGATGACCCGGTGAACTTTGTACCACCTAAAATTGATTTGATTGTAACTCTTCATAAGCGTTTATTGATCCTAATCAACCTTCTAAATCCAATTCATTGAAATCTATAATATGGCCGAATCATGTACGGTTTGAGTTTCGTTTGGTGATTAAATGAAAGTCGTTTGTAATTAAAATAAATTCAATGTATTTAATTTACATGATGAAATAAAAATGCTTTTACAACTTTTCCGTCTTTTTCGGCTTTTTCGACTTTTTTGACTTTTTCGACTTTTGGCTGTTTGGACTTTCTCGACTTTTCGTCTTTTCGACTTTTTGAAATTTTACACAATCGCACGGAATGAATAACAGTTATGGATGGCGCAGCTGTCAAACAATAGGATCGCCGCGAACGCCATCTATTGAAAGTGGCCAATGTTCCCAAAATGACCAATTTCGATTTTTTCGATTTTCAGTTGTTTCTTTGAGTTTTTCCTAAATATTTTTTTTTGTAAACCACCCCTGAATCAAGCCAAATAAAATAAAAGAAAAATAATTCAAATCGGTCGAGTCATTTCCGAGTTCCTGCGAGACTAACGCACGGCGATTCATTTTTATATATAAGATATAAGATAATGCATACATCTTCAGAGCAATTTTTTGTTACACAATACTCTGTGCTGTTTCGTTTCACCTAGCCTTAACTCTTGCTTTGCTTGCACATTTTGAAAACTTTTTAGTTCTTACCATTCCTTTCTTGTACCTCGTCCGTATCCAATCCAATCGCAACGGTAATGCCACACTCTCTGAGGTTATTTTTTACATATTGTTATTTTTGCAGCTCATGCGTAATGCATATTACTCGCTAGACAATTACAAAATGAGTGAGGCGACGCGTGTGTTGCATTGTCTCGTTTCTGTCCCAAAAAAAAATATTGGACTTGTCTCACACATTTTTTTGTTGCCACTCATCGGAACGTATAACTCAGGTGACTTTATAATTTAAGAGAGTTTTTAAAGTATGTGTTTAGCTGGTTTCCACCTTCTGTTTTATTATGTCTAGATGATAGGATGGCTGCAGCGTTTTGTTTTTTTTTGTGTGTTTGGGATCAAAATCTTGGATGGGACGGAGTCTAGATTGGCGATTCTCAACTGCGGTCTCTAAACGGGGTGTGGAAATATTGAAAACGGGACTAGTTTTTCAATTTCTATGCAGGGAATGGCGCTTTATCGTTTGACTAGTTTCAAAATTGATCAGAAAGTTTTTTTTTTGAGGAATCAATTTCTAGGGTCCAATAATTAAATGGTGTAAATATCAACAATATAAGATATTTGTTAATATTTAGATAATAATAACTGTATTTATTTAAGTTTTTCTATCTTGGCAGTCAAAATAAGCCCAAATTACTACCCGAATATGTATATAAATACCTACATTATAAGTGCAGGTTTTCTACGTTATATATAAAAACAACTTCAAAAATTATCGTATGGACTATAGTGCTATTGTACTATCACTATCGTACATATCGTGCTATTAATCAATCAGAATTATTTAATTATTTCATAAATTATAGACAGTAATAAAAATGGTATTTTTTTTAAAACAAATGTTGCCAAATTAGTAATGATAATAATAGTCAATCGCCAATAGTCACAATAAAAATAAAACACAATTATATTGTAGTCAATAATGGAAAGAATAAAGATTGTCTAATATTTTCAAAAACGTTATTGTCAAAATCTGTAAAGCCATAAATTGGGGTTTTAATTACAATACGCTGTATTTTTTAAAGTGAACCTCCCCAAGACCTCTGATGCATAATGGCAATTTATTGTAAAAAGAGGAAAATTAACATAGAAAGCTATTTCGAACCTTTCTCAGTCGTACTTTGAAATAAGTCTTCTATCTTTCGCGTATTATGCGAATGAATGTCCGAGTTAATTAGTCGCATATTTTATCTTGTATACGTCACGTTTTGATATACAGGTGAGTTAATTAACCGGCATCCTTGAAGGAGATCAATCAGTACGAGCAAGTAAGCAACTTTTGATAATTTTTTTTTTTTTTTTTTTTTTTTAACTTTGAAGAATAGTATAAAAAGCGCTGAGCACGATGCACTATCTAGCGGCAGGTAAAATATCGCTAATATTGTTTATTAGTGATATTTTGCCTACTGATAGATGGCGCAGTGCGCTCAAACGCATGCCAAACTTTTATTTAACAGTCAAGTACTTCAAATTTTAAATTAAAATATATATATATATATATATATATATATATATATATATATATATATATATATATATATATATATATATATATATATATATATATATATATATATATATATATATATATATATATATATA
The DNA here is from genome assembly GCA_944548615.1 of Micropterix aruncella. Lineage (NCBI taxonomy): Eukaryota > Metazoa > Arthropoda > Insecta > Lepidoptera > Micropterigidae > Micropterix > Micropterix aruncella. The sequence goes on along the minus strand of OX155964.1, from coordinate 30,750,192 downwards.
TATATATATATATATATATATATATATATATATATATATATATATATTATTTTCCCAAAAAAATATATCAAAAATTGCTTAGTTGCTCGTACTGATTCACCCCCTTGAAGGATGCTGGTTAATTAAAACTCACCCTGTTTATGCGCAGCATACATAGTCATGATACCAGATGATGAAGTACTGCTTGCCAGGTCTCCTACATTACTGTTGTAAGGGACAATGTAAGTTTATTTTCATAGAAGTATTCATAATGCAAATTTAAAAGGTTTTGGAGATATCTGCTAATTTTTTAATAAAAGGACTTGAAAACCCCCCACTCCCCGGGTCACCCCGACCCTCAGGGACCTTTAGTATGTTTATCGGAACACCTTGAGGAATAACTGTACCGATTTTCAAAACTACGTGAATTATTGGAGTTGATGTGAATTATTGGGTTAAAAACATGGTTGAAGCACATTACGTTTCAGGTGTGTGTGCGAGAGGCTTAACAAATTTAACTTTCTTAGCGAAAAACAGTTGAGAAATGCCGATCTAGACTATTTTGACAAGCTAACTCAGCAGCATAGCAACACCCTCTTTTCAACCATAGATTTAAGTAATTTTAACCGGTTTTGAGCGTTATTTTATCATCGTATTGTTTGTGGATATTTTCAGTTGATTAGGTCTGCGCCGGCCCAGTTTCATCGCAGAATCGTCAACCCGGAATCTGGAACTCACCTCGCGGAGACGGTGCCGCTGTTTTAAGAGGTATTTCCATATTGTCATCTCTATTATAAATACTCGAGGGCCGTCCTGAGCCATCATCGTCGTCCGAGCCATTCGAAGATCCACCATCCGAGCTGGAGCGCCGCTTCTCATCGATCAAGGTGACGACCCTCATGCGCAAATAGCAATTAGTTCAGTTTAGTTATTAGTCTTCTGTGTGATGTCAGCATTCTAACCTCAGTCTTACATTATGTTACAAAATAATAAGTGTAAATAGATTATCACACAGTTGTGACTTTTTGTATAGCGATGATTCTATTATAATTGTAGTTTATCAGGAATTTAAATAGCAGAAGAAAGTGCTGGTGATGTGGATTTCTGTAATGTTCAAACAACGACACGTTTGTGAGGTATTTATAAAGAGCATTGTTTCTCGAGGTGGTTTGATTCAAGGTGGTCAGTTGTTGATTTCCATTTGGAAAAGCGTCTGTTTTACACCGATCGCATTTTTCATTAAATATTCAATAGATTTTCAACAGTTTATCACTTTTTAAAAATCATCTTGTATAGTTTTAGTTAATTAATTATAGTTGGTGTCATTAATGTCTCGATCGCGCGAAATAAAACTGATTCTGCGTCGCTTTTTATTTTATTATTTGGTGTAGCAACACCGTTTTAAGGAAAAGTGCAGACTAGCGGCTTTTAGGTTGTCAGTTACCAACGCTTGCTTTTCGTGTGTGCGGTCTTCAAGAATGCGTTTTTTTTTTTCATTCGGCGTAAAAATTGTACTGCAACGCACCGCACCGCAGTGCGGGCCTGGCCTAAGTTTGAGGATAGTAACCTTACTTGCTCATATACAAGTACTAATTGCTCCTTAATTGCTCATATACAAGTAAAATCAGAAACTTTAGTATTTTCTCTGATGACGCGAAACATATATACTTGCGTGGACTTCAAACGACTGAGCATTATTTGAGGATGCTCCTAACATAGGCGGTGTAGATTACCGATATTGTTTGCCATTGATGTGAATTCGGCAGCGTCAGTCCTTTCAACCTTTCTCAGGGTTGTGCTGTTTGCTCTTTTAGTTTTGTCTGCTATAACTATTCCAATTATTTCTGCTGGGATTGCGGGTTAAGAGTTGCTAGTCTACACGTACCATGATGGGAAATCTTTTTATTTAATTTAATCAGTTTTGTTTGCGCGTCAGCTGTTTTACCAATGAAAGCACCGTGGGCGATTGTGTTGCACTCGTGGCAATTATGTGTGATGCTTTCTCTACTTCCTACTCAATGTAAAGCTGTGAAAGGCAGGTATGATTATTAAATAAATAAACTTTTTTCCACTCTCTTGCGTTTATATTTTTACAACCCTAATATTATTTTTATTTCAGACAAACATTAGACATTGTCTATACATATTGTTTTACATTATTCTATCACATTGAGAGAACAATATTTCGCTATTGATTTGCAATCGATAAACTTTATTCGCGCTCAAGCTCCAAATAATAACGAAGAAACAAGTAGATAAATGCTACATACAAATGCGAAGAATAGAAGGCACAGTATGGGAATGTTACCACCAAACAAAATAACTGAACCGAAGGGAAGACTCTCGGAACATCTAAAACTGCACTATTATTTTCCTCAATAAATGCAGTATATTTGTAACAAAAATATGGCATTGGAGGAAATAGGAAAATATACAATTTGTTTTTATTTCTTTAGCGTCCGTCTCAGACATTTTTAAAAATGATTACAGATAGATTAAGATATCACAGACATTCAGAAAAGTTACTTTAAACACTAAAATAAGCTAAAAGTGGGCTTTGTAATGTACATTTCAACGCATCAAATTAAAAATTAGGAGAAGGGGCAAGTTTGAACAATGTTCTGTGGCCAGCCGTAGATTGTCATGCTAAATTACTAGGAACGCTTTCGTTACTTCTTCGATCTCGGCGATCGACAATTCCTAATTCATTTATAACAGTTTTCCTATTAGGCCTAAAGTATATTACAACTGGATAAGCTCAGTATCTTATTTTTTCATTTTTTTTTTATGAACATCAGGGATGCGAGCTCTTTGTGCCAATCCATACGTCAATATACACTAACTATACACACACAACCCTGATGCTTTACATTAAATGTAACCGCTCTAGGACTATATGTAATCATTACTTTTACATTTCTATACAATTTAGTAATACATTTGCTTTCCTTTGCTGGCCGATCTGCTTTTTTTTTCTGTCAAATATCACTCGTCTAAATCTTCTAACGCGTCTATCGTCTTAAGAAAATATAGATTTGAGATAAAATCTTCGATCTAAGCATCGTTTTGAAAACATCAACAGTATTGTTCGACTATTAAAATTGACTTTGTAATTTCTACAATAGCACGTTAAATTTGAACTTTAAGGGTTGAAACTGAACGTAAGATTGTGTCAGACTCGGCGAAGCGAAGAGTCCGCGACGTCGATGAGAAATTGGCGCATAACAACGTTCGATAAAAATAATTTCGGTTCGATAAAATCTTGTATATAATCGCTATTTAAAAAATTAAGTACTAATCACGTTTTACTCTCTAATTATATATTCAGTCAAGTTTGAAGATAGAGAAAGGCTTAAGATAGCTAGAGACACTAACATTCTGTTCCCTTCTTTGCGGGGTCCTGTTTGTTATCGCATTCGACCGTAACCGTAATAAGACACTCGACGTCGTCCGTATCGTTTATGCTGCTGGTTTTTTCGACGACCGCCGTGGACGCGCTGTCGTTCGTCATGGCCAATTCGTCGCTCGTTTCTTCGTACGATTCCAGGCTGCGTTGCCCGAGTAGGAATTCGTCCGATTCTCCGCTCGTGCTGAAAGCGGCCGCCGACATTCGGTCCGCGCTCAGGTGGCGGTTGCTGCGGCCCTGCGAGGGCATAGACGCCACGCCCGAGCTGCCTTCCTCGTCTATGGACTGCGTGCGGCTCTCGATCAGAATCTTCGTAGTCTCCGTAAAATTGATCTTCTCGCCTTTCCTTCGTTTTAGCTTGTCGTCGCCGACGATTTCCACAGCGTTGAGGTCGCTCTCCGTCACCGTTATCTTGCTGGGAATGGTTATTATAGATTGAGGAACGAATTCTTGCATGCGGATCGAATTCGCCGATTCTTTTTGAACTTCGAGCGTATTGCGGCTCGGCGGTATCTCGACTTTTAGAAACGGCAACGAGCTTTCGATCGTCCGAACCTCGGTCGGCGGCAACAGCAAACTGGCCTCTTCGATCGAGTCGTCGTCGATCGCCGGCTGCTTGAAGAGGTGTTTCGTACTGCCGAACATTTTTCTGTCGGTACGCGAAAACTTCGCTACGGATAAAAACGATGACTTGTTCTCGGACGACTCGTCCGGCGGGAGCAGACGCGTTTCTTCTCCGCTCGAGCCGCCGCCCGACGGCCGTCGGTTCTTGCGGATCGAGTCCTTTCGGTGCGAACAAACGTCGGCGCTCACGATGTGCAGTTGGGGCTTCTCCCGCTCGGTCGGCGTCTCTTTTTCGTCTTCGTCGATGTAACACGGCTCTTCCTCGTATAGTACGTTGGTGGCCGCGGTGCACGATACGGAGCGGTCGCCCTCTTGGAGTCTCTTCCGGCGGTAGGATTCGGTGGAGGACTCCCTGGATAGGAATCCTCGCGAGCCGCCGGAGCCGCGGTCGAGCGACATTTTCCGAGAGCTCACGACGCTGGCGCAGCTGCGGCGGCGGCCCGGGCTGGAGTCGCCGCGGCCGGCCAGCAGCGGCGACGCCGACATTGGAATCGGCAGCATCAGGGAATGTTGCGAGTGCAGAGTTTGGCGCCTCTGATTGATGTTGGAGCGGAATTGAGCGGAGGCGGCCAGTAAGGGGCTGCGCTGCAACAGCGGCGAAGAGTCGTACATTGGAATGACGCAGCTTCCGGGAGGTGCGGAATACGTAAAATTGGCAGGGAGAGATAGTACCTGAAATTTGATTTTATTTCATAATTAATTAAACTGATAACTTACGAAGGCCATTACGTAAATTATCGTCGGTTGCCGAGATATGTACATAAGAGGGGGTAAGCTACGATGGCCCTAACGTTAAGGCTAAGTGCAGGGAGCCGTCTAATTGGCTATTTCCTTATTTCATTATCATTATATTGTCGGACTTTTGGTAACACTCACCGATTAGAAGTTGAGTTATTTGTACTGGAAATCATTTAAAATAATAATAATAAAAACTTTACTTTGAATTATGACTGTGAGCTTATTGCTTTGCGGCAATGTCTATCGGCTAACCTATAACTTAAGCTATACGAGTATTGCGTTGACTGCACAATATAAAAAAAAATAAGCAAAAGTAGAAAAAAATATTAACAAAAGAAAAACAAATTATTAAAGTTAAATGAAAACGCAGAAGGTAGGAAGGAGACGAAGAAAGGAGAGGGAATCAAAAAGGAGGGGAAGGAGACGGTTGGTTATGTTATGGTTTTAGGTTTATGTGCTCCTTGAACCTGGCCTTGAACGTGGTGGTGCTAGGGGCTATTGTAACATTATTCGGTAAAGCACTCAAGAGTCGTGCCACTTCCAAGGAGAAAGAATACGAGAAAAAGTCGCTGCTGTGACGAGGGATCGACACCAGGTTGGTTATATGTATCAATTGCTTTCCTTATATCCATCGATTTCCCCACTCGATCGATTTTGACTTTCTGATTTACTTTTCCTAGTGTATGTGAATGGTATAATAGCATCCTGCTATACGTTGATGACTTCAAAATGTATCAAAAAGTAAGAATACCAGAGGAGTGAGAAGTACTATAGTTGGACATCAATGCACTAGTTGCGTGGGTAGCAAGCAATAGCCTATCTTTTAACACCGCAAAGTGTGTGTTGATGTCATACTGTTGAGCTGTAGGTCTTCTCATATACAACTATACAATAGGAGCTGATGTCATTAGGCATGTCACCGAACTGAGCGACTGGTGTGACATTTAAAACACCAACATGTGCGAATGACAAATTTACTGCTAACAGCAGCTATAGGTCGGGACTGTGTGTACTAGTGCCCTGGAAGCGACTTTAATGCCTGGTTTACACGATGCCAGTAATGTGGCAGTACAGTAACCCAGTCCAGCGCTGACATGCAACTGGGCTCGTGTAAACACTATTTTCAACCCAGTCCAGCGCTGACTTCGCGCCCGCAAGTCAGTCCAGTTGACTAGCCACCCGTTCTATTTTCTTGGGCAGTAGCATTGATTATAAAATCAATGGCAGTAGCTTCCCCCACCCCGCCTCTCAAGTCAGTCCAGTGCGACTGGCATTGTCTAGACGCGTTCGGGCAGTCGCTGCCCGTTTGTTGTTGGGTGTCCACGCTACGTTTTGACGCGAAAATGTCACGTAAATTATCCGACAACGAAACTCTGAAATTTGTGCAGTTGTACAGAGAACATGAATGTTTATGGAACATTAGGAGTTCTTCCTATAAAAACAAACAAATGCGCACGTCAGCATTAGAAGCCATTCGCGACGGAATGGAAATCAATAATTTTGACATTGATGAAGTCAAGGTCAAAATAAAAGATCTAAGAGGGACGTACTATTTGGAACTTGATAAGATAGAAAAATCAAGAAGGTCTGGCATTTCAGCACTATGGATCACTCCGCTCCATTAAAAACTATGAATACTAATAATACGATTAATCAACATTTAACCCTACCGCGGCCTTTGTCCTCCGTGTCACAATATTCACAGTTGACCAGTCCAAATAGAGTGCCAACAAGCCCACATTCTACAATTACCACGTCCGAGGGCTTAGGGGTTGTTGACTATGACTTCATTTATGATTTTACAGAAGAAACCCCCAACATTATTGCAAGAGCCTTCGACAACGCATAAATACAATAATTTTAATAATAAAAAATCTTTCATTTTGCTATTACCTTGATGTTTTCTTTTAAAGCTTCATAAATTCCTTGACACACTTCTGGTATAAACTTAGATATTGTACATTTCGAGATACGATAGAAATGACTTAGACTTCTGTAATTATTTCCTGTTGCCAAAAAGGACAATGTTATTTCCAGCTTTATTATTGCAGGAATAGCATCTCTCATCAATGTGTTCGAACGTTGAATCTTGTATGAAACTGTAGCTAACAATTCGTCAAACATTTCTGGTGATAATCTCAGGGCCAATCTATACTCCGATGGATCCTCTGATTTAAGTTCTTTCATAAGTAGTGCAGAGCCTCCGCTTGTATCTCTTTTGCTAATCCATTTTCTCACCCAAAGACGTTTTTTTAACAGGTCTTCTTCAACCATGTCAAGGACTTCTTCAAACAAAATCTTAAAAGATTTTTTCAATAATATTTTCATTTTACGTTTTTGTACTGAACACATTGTCACCCAGTCCACAGACACGACCGCTAGCGTTAAAAATAGACAGCACACTGACTTACTAGGTCGGTCTGGTTACATGTAGCCAGTGACTGGCGCCGAAATTCCGAGGACTGGATTACTGTACTGCCACATTACTGGCATCGTGTAAACGGGGCTTAAATCTCGAACCAGACTAGAGGGGGGAAATCCATCCACATCTGCTAGACAGGCTGCCAGCGGCCCCACCAGCTTGCTAGTGCTCTCGCCATTTGAGGAAGGCTTCGTTCGCACCAACTAAACTGGCACAAATACGAGCTGTAACGATCCTTAAGTATCGTACATGCCAGTCAACAAATGCATTGAATTCCAGTGAAATGCACTGACGTCAATACAGCCATTGTTGATGGCATGTGAATTAGCATGAATTTTAACTACTTTGTCAAATCAGTTAAATTGAACAACATTTTTACTCGGAATATTTTGGATTGTGTCATTTTTTGGCCTTTATAAGGTGGCGAAAATAGCACCAGGGTATCATATCTCGAATGATCACTCCCACCAAGACAGCGGCGGAATCAACCCGGTACTACTCTCACGAGTTGGGTCAACGGGTCTGACCATTTTGGGTACCTCTTCCTTCCTTCCTCATATCGAGTCGAGCAAGCATCAGTCTGAACTCCTACAGACTCGAGCCGTGTCGAGTACAAGATACTCTGAGCACAAACTATAATCCTTATCCATGCACCCTCGTAACTTCAGGCAGATAACCACCGCATTTTAGTCAACCCCTGACATATTCGGGAAGCGTTAACAAACTGGCTATATAAATCACTATAAATTCCTTCGGATACAAAAAATACCTTTTGATATACTTTTAATACGGAGATAACCCACAAGTTGACACCACCTCCTCACATCAAACCACTTGGAGTCTAGTGAGGGGTGATGTCTTAGATGGAATAGTAAAGCTCCCCAAACGTTGGGACTCATCATTGAAGGCAAGGAGACTTTAATGAAGGATCTATAAACAGATACTGTTAAAAAACGAATCTAAAAATATATCTATTTATTTTATTTATTATTCATTTATGTAATGCAAATAATTAAAAAGTAAACAATTTCAGCTTAGGAATACTTTCAAAATTGAATCAAAAGCAGAAAAAAGAATACAATGCATAGTCTAGTGGCAACGTCACCTAACTAGGCCGGGACCTGTTCTAAGGTAAACGTTATTTTTTTAATGTGCTTGCACAAATACCGTGTTTATAAGAGTGGCATATATTCCATGTATGCACAAAAATGGAATTGCAAAACAATATTAAAAATGACTAAATACTTGATTAAATTAAATAATTAAATTAAGGTTAGAAGTGGAAATCTGTCCTACATTAGTAAACAAAAAATTGTGTCATTATTTATTAAATGGCCCTCTTATGCAGTTAGACGTGGATCCTAGTGTCATTTTAGAGCGGGTATCATTTGAATGAGAATTTCCAATTAAAGGAAAATTGAAACAATATGTCACAATGTTTTTAACTGGGTCAGAACAAACTAAACTGCAACAAAATATTCTGCGAATTGTAGCCTGAAATGGCTAAATCTGCCAAAGCTGGAAGAGACACGAGCGAAATCTCATTGATACCTTTAAAATACTGGCAGACCGTTACAGCTGTGACACTCAGAAATTTTTCTTGAGCATCGAAGTGATCGGACTCATGGAGCAAGCTGCCTGACAGCGTGATGAATGTAGGAACAGTGAATGTTTTTAAAGACGACTGAACAACTTCACAAAAACTAGGCAAAATGAGCTATATTACCTGCATGTAAACAATCATAATAATAATAAAATATCAGGTGGAAGAATGTTGCAAGGGCATTGGTAGATCAACCAAATGTCTGATACTAAAACTGGACCATTCTAAGCATACAGAAGCACAGTGTAAATAGAACTACCAGCATTGAATGCCATTTGAATGACTTATGTTCAATATGGCGGCATTCATGGTATGGCGGTGTATTATAGATAAACACGTCTTAACGGTATGCTATCTCGAAATGAAATGATAATTTAATAACAAAGGAATCTTTAAATCAGCTCGTTATTTTAATATTATTTACATAAAGAATTCAATTTTTAATGGCAAATAGGTTTTAATCATATTAAAGTTCAGATAGATTAATAGACGGCGCTATCCCCGTATTATTTCTGTGATGGTAATCAGCCTAGCCTATATGAAAATGCGATAGATGGTATTAATAATTGAATTTTATTATTGGTTAAATTATTGGGGTTTTATCATCAAGCGGTCCTTCTTAAATAAGCCATTCATTATCACTTATTATAGATGGCCATGCCGCTGCTGCCGACTCGAGTTTGGGTTATTCCCATCCTGTGAGCAGTAGATGTACTTACTAATTGTAAACAGGTTCGATAGCGAAAATAAAAACACAACCATCTACAAGGCACTGCGTGAGCTGGTAGCAGAATCTGCAGGTAAGCTAAATTATGACAGGAGACGCACAATGGCCCAGCATGCAGGACCAAGTGCAAATATCGGGCAACTGTTTAACAACAACATCCACTTGGGTGATCACTACCTCCAACCTGAGGAGGTAAAACAATCTGGCGCCAAAAGCCTGTTGCGGTTCTTAAATAACACGAGGCTTAGCGCAGAACTATAATAGGTGGCGAACACAATAGATCAGCAATGGTCGCAGTGTTACAAGGCTCATAAAGACCTTAGAAAAGCCCCACACAACAAATAATAAAAAAAAAAACTGTTTAACAAACCGTAAAAATGGCAATATTGGCTAGATCCATTGCAAATAGAAAGAAAAGTCAATACGCACTGGGTTGATTTGTTTAAATTGTCCCGTTAGCAGCATTTCCTTTTTTTTCTCGTCTCATGTAGCTGGGAGGCCATTTAAATATAGTGCTAATTTATTATCCACTTGTCTGGGTCGACTGACATTGATGCAATGAAATTCCTAAAGTACTCTTTTTTTGCCGTTTGAAAGAGCCGTTTTTTTGCAAATGGCCCAGAGGTTTACGATTGGGGTAAGATCAAGGAAGTTTCTGGGCCATTCAAGTATAGTAATTTGGTTCTGTGTGCAAAACTGATTCACTTTTTTCACTATAGTATCATATAGCTCTCGTATCATATGGTTTGATAAGATGTCAATATATCGGTCATCATGATGAATTCGGACCAATATATTGACATATCAAACCATACAATACGGTCCACAAGGTCTATTCTTCCAACGAGGGAATTTTACAACAGGATCTAGCCCCATGCCATTCTTCAAAAAAAGTGACAGTTTTTCACACAGAATCAAATTACTGTACTTGAATGGCCCAGAAACTCCCCCGATCTCAACCCGATCGAAAACCTCTGGCCCATTTGCAAAAAACGGCTCTCTAGTATCCTCTAGAGCTCTAGAGTAAAATAGTCTTACTGAATATTATATAGGGGAATATGGACATATTCCCCTATATAATATTATGCCCATATGGACATATGGGGGGGCGCCAGTTTTGCATGCGGCAATTTTGCACAAATGTCACTTTTGACAGGTCCAAATTTGTTGAGGGCAGATTTGCAGGAGGCAACCTTGCAGGAAGCAACCTTGCAGGCGGCAACCTTCAGTACAGTTTTTAAGTTTTTCTGTTAGGTTAGGTTAGGTTAGGTTTTTCTTTCCCTAAAATCGAAGTGACATTAATTACCGGCATCCTTGTAGTGGATGACTTTTATACATCAAACTAAACATTAAAAAAAATGTTTTAAGTTTTTCTGTTAGGTTAGGTTGGGTCATTTTGACATTTGCAAAACTGCCTTCTGCAAGATTGCCTTCTGCAAAACTGCCGCCTGCAAGAATGCCGTCTGCAAGATTGCCGTCTGCAAATTTGCCTTCTGCAAGTTTGATGGGACCCTCCATAATGTACTCTTTTAATATATATAGTTTTTTGATTGATGAATAATTTCAGTGTTAATCACATAGCAAATATGCTGGCTGGTGAGGTGCAGTTGAGACGATATCCAGGCACGGTGATACACAGGCACAATGTTATTTGGCCATAAAAATAGCTAGTAATGAGTATATTCTATCGATTTAACTAGTCTATATGAAATCGAAGACTATCGCGGTTGTTTGACATTATAAATAGAATAGAAAACGAATTTACCGCGTGAAATTTGTAGGACCCGACGTTTCGGTGACGTTGCAGCCGCCGTTGTCAAGGGTAAACTGAAGAGCTGTCAGTCCGTTGTTTTGCGGGTAGGCCGCAAACCGCTGCCGCCACTGCGTAGGTTATAACGGTGGTGGGGGGCCGGGCTCGGAGCGCGGGAATTTTTAAAATCCGTCTTGCACACAACACTCACTGTATCCTGTTTTACGTCTTTGCGTTCGGCGTTCGGCGGCGGGAACATTTTAAGAAGAGGGTTCCACGTAGAAGAGAGTTTGTAGCCGTCATCTCTATTGAAGTTCGGAGTTCTTCTTATTTCAATGGCTTCCCGGATCATGCGAGGAAAGTAGAATTGTTCCTTCGATAGAACAATGGGATTTTGAAACTGCATCCAGTGGTTACTTCCGCTATCCAATATATGTTCGCAGATCGCCGATTTTTCTCGCTGAACGTTTTTAACAGCTTTGATGTGTTCTGTCAGTCGCGTGGCTATGGGCCGTTTCGTTTGTCCAACGTAGGCTAGACCGCAGCTGCATTCGACTTTATACACACCCGGGGTTTGCAGTGGTATTACATCCTTTACAGGCCTCAAAAATCGAGCTATATTTTGGGTCGGTTTGAAGATCGTTTTTATATCGAATCTGTTTAGCATCTTACTTATTCGATCTGTCACGCCCTTGACGTATGGTAAGAATGCTCTTGATCTGCTCGGTTTTTGAGTTTCGTCCGTATTAGATCGTGTGCGTGTCTCGTGATATTTTCCGTATCCATTTTTCCTAAGGACATCATTGACATGTTCCATCTCCTTCGGAAAATGCTCAGTGTCGCATAGATCGCGTGCTCGATTCACGAGCGACGTTTGCACTGAACGTAGATGGTAGGGATGATGGTGTGAGCTTGCATGCAAATATCTGTCCGTATGTGTGGGCTTCCGATATACCGTATGTCCGAGAGTATTGTCACTTCTCCTCGTCACTTTGACATCCAAAAATGGTAAGGAGCCGTCCTTCTCTACTTCATAGGTGAAACTGATTTTTGGGTGTATGGAGTTTAGATGACCCAGGAATTCTTTCACCGTTTGAATGTTGCCTTTCAGGATGCAGAAGGTATCATCCACGTAGCGAAGCCAGAGAATGGGTTTAATTTTGGAGGTTTTTATGGCTAATTCCTCAAAATATTCCATATATAGGTCACTAACTATCGGCGATACGGGGCATCCCATTGCTACTCCGTCGATTTGTTTGTAATAATCGCCGTTCCATAGAAAGTAGCAGGATGTCAGGCAATGTTGAAGCATGTCGGCGTAGCTAATAGGGAGGTCCTCAGACCTTAGTTTATCTCTCACCACCGTAAGACACTCCGAAATGGGCAAATTCGTAAATAAAGATTCGACGTCAAAGCTCACCATTATTTCGTCTTCGGCCAGTTTTAAGCTTCTAATAATGCTTACGAAATGTCGCGAGTCTTTCACGTAAGACGTCGTTTTGCCCGTAAGCGGTTGGAGGACACCAGCCAAGTGTTTTGACAGAGGATATGTGGGGCTGTCGATTTGGCTCACAATCGGTCTCAATGGTGCATTATCCTTATGGATTTTAGGTAAGCCATATAATTTCGGTGGCTGTACGTTACGTGGTTTAGTGAGATAAGCTATTTCTGGGAGGGAAGTGACAGATTTATCGATTAAAACTCTCGTTTGCCTGGTAATTCTGCTCGTGGGATTGTAATTCACCTTCTCGTAAGTGTTGGCGTCTTCTAAGAGCGTCCCAATTTTCCGCTCGTAGTCCACAGTATCGAGTATCACGGTTGCGTTGCCTTTATCGGCCCGCAACACAACTACGTCCTTATTATCCCGCAGAGATTTTAAGCTTTTTCTCTGGGCGGCTGTGGTGTTCGACTGTGGGAGCTTGGCCTTGCGTACAAAGACAGCCACATCCTGTCGCAGTAAGTCGGCCTCTGGCGCAGGGATCTTGTTACGAGAGATGACTTCTTCAATGCCACCGATAATACTTTCCACAGGCAAACGGTTCGGTGTCGGTACATAATTTAATCCCCTGCTAAGAATTTCTGTCGTCGGCTGGTCAATGTCAATTTTCGAAAGATTAATGACAGTACTTACAGCGTATTTCGGTACCTCCTTGCGGGAATGCCCTGCGTTTGCCAGGCGCAGAAACTTGGCATTATGCGACTCCTCACATAGCACCGTGGTACGTTCCGATTGGCTGAAGGAAACTCTGTCGCACTTGTGAAAATCCTCGCCACTTAATACGCTGCTTAAACAAGTGCGACAGAGTTTCCTTCAGCCAATCGGAACGTACCACGGTGCTATGTGAGGAGTCGCATAATGCCAAGTTTCTGCGCCTGGCAAACGCAGGGCATTCCCGCAAGGAGGTACCGAAATACGCTGTAAGTACTGTCATTAATCTTTCGAAAATTGACATTGACCAGCCGACGACAGAAATTCTTAGCAGGGGATTAAATTATGTACCGACACCGAACCGTTTGCCTGTGGAAAGTATTATCGGTGGCATTGAAGAAGTCATCTCTCGTAACAAGATCCCTGCGCCAGAGGCCGACTTACTGCGACAGGATGTGGCTGTCTTTGTACGCAAGGCCAAGCTCCCACAGTCGAACACCACAGCCGCCCAGAGAAAAAGCTTAAAATCTCTGCGGGATAATAAGGACGTAGTTGTGTTGCGGGCCGATAAAGGCAACGCAACCGTGATACTCGATACTGTGGACTACGAGCGGAAAATTGGGACGCTCTTAGAAGACGCCAACACTTACGAGAAGGTGAATTACAATCCCACGAGCAGAATTACCAGGCAAACGAGAGTTTTAATCGATAAATCTGTCACTTCCCTCCCAGAAATAGCTTATCTCACTAAACCACGTAACGTACAGCCACCGAAATTATATGGCTTACCTAAAATCCATAAGGATAATGCACCATTGAGACCGATTGTGAGCCAAATCGACAGCCCCACATATCCTCTGTCGAAACACTTGGCTGGTGTCCTCCAACCGCTTACGGGCAAAACGACGTCTTACGTGAAAGACTCGCGACATTTCGTAAGCATTATTAGAAGCTTAAAACTGGCCGAAGACGAAATAATGGTGAGCTTTGACGTCGAATCTTTATTTACGAATTTGCCCATTTCGGAGTGTCTTACGGTGGTGAGAGATAAACTAAGGTCTGAGGACCTCCCTATTAGCTACGCCGACATGCTTCAACATTGCCTGACATCCTGCTACTTTCTATGGAACGGCGATTATTACAAACAAATCGACGGAGTAGCAATGGGATGCCCCGTATCGCCGATAGTTAGTGACCTATATATGGAATATTTTGAGGAATTAGCCATAAAAACCTCCAAAATTAAACCCATTCTCTGGCTTCGCTACGTGGATGATACCTTCTGCATCCTGAAAGGCAACATTCAAACGGTGAAAGAATTCCTGGGTCATCTAAACTCCATACACCCAAAAATCAGTTTCACCTATGAAGTAGAGAAGGACGGCTCCTTACCATTTTTGGATGTCAAAGTGACGAGGAGAAGTGACAATACTCTCGGACATACGGTATATCGGAAGCCCACACATACGGACAGATATTTGCATGCAAGCTCACACCATCATCCCTACCATCTACGTTCAGTGCAAACGTCGCTCGTGAATCGAGCACGCGATCTATGCGACACTGAGCATTTTCCGAAGGAGATGGAACATGTCAATGATGTCCTTAGGAAAAATGGATACGGAAAATATCACGAGACACGCACACGATCTAATACGGACGAAACTCAAAAACCGAGCAGATCAAGAGCATTCTTACCATACGTCAAGGGCGTGACAGATCGAATAAGTAAGATGCTAAACAGATTCGATATAAAAACGATCTTCAAACCGACCCAAAATATAGCTCGATTTTTGAGGCCTGTAAAGGATGTAATACCACTGCAAACCCCGGGTGTGTATAAAGTCGAATGCAGCTGCGGTCTAGCCTACGTTGGACAAACGAAACGGCCCATAGCCACGCGACTGACAGAACACATCAAAGCTGTTAAAAACGTTCAGCGAGAAAAATCGGCGATCTGCGAACATATATTGGATAGCGGAAGTAACCACTGGATGCAGTTTCAAAATCCCATTGTTCTATCGAAGGAACAATTCTACTTTCCTCGCATGATCCGGGAAGCCATTGAAATAAGAAGAACTCCGAACTTCAATAGAGATGACGGCTACAAACTCTCTTCTACGTGGAACCCTCTTCTTAAAATGTTCCCGCCGCCGAACGCCGAACGCAAAGACGTAAAACAGGATACAGTGAGTGTTGTGTGCAAGACGGATTTTAAAAATTCCCGCGCTCCGAGCCCGGCCCCCCACCACCGTTATAACCTACGCAGTGGCGGCAGCGGTTTGCGGCCTACCCGCAAAACAACGGACTGACAGCTCTTCAGTTTACCCTTGACAACGGCGGCTGCAACGTCACCGAAACGTCGGGTCCTACAAATTTCACGCGGTAAATTCGTTTTCTATTCTATTTAACTAGTCTATTTCCAGAAATTGACGAGTATCTCATTATTTATCTATTTTGGGAGCATTTACAACATATGTGGGTCACTACCATTACTACTTGGTTTTTTGTAACTATTGGCGCCAAATTCTAATATGAAATTATTTCATTTAGTCGTATCTACAGCACAGCGCCAATGTAACTTGCTACAGATTTGTGGGCACTATAGAGATTTAAATATTTCTACTAGACTATTTTACTCTAGAGCATAGATTCTCAACGTGGGCTATAGCGCCCCCTTGTGGGCGTTTGAGACTTTCAGGGGGGCAGTAGAAGACCCAGAGAAAAGTTAAAAATCGTGTAATCGTGGCAATAGCTGTTTCAGATTTGCGACAGATGGTAAGTAAAAAAAAATGGGGGCTCTAGAAAACAAAAATATTCTCAAAGTGGGCAGTGGGCAAAATAAGGTTGAGAATCTATGCCAGGAAGGAATATATTGTTCAAAAACTCTGGCCGTCATTTTGGCCACACAAGCGGAGGAGTAATCAGATCGGTAACTCAGATAGATTCTTTTATTGCGCATTTTAAAACAAAACAACAGGCGGACATATTGCTTAAATAAATATATAAATACAAACGGAGCTGCCATGGAATTCACCGACCGGAGTCGGGCCCATCATAATACAATTTTTTACACTTCTGGGGGGTGAGCAGTGGATTCCGGACTTACGAACCGGCTGTGGTAGGTTTAGGACAGCTGTCTTGCCACATGTGAGCGTTCACCTTGCCACCCATTCACTCCCCCTTCGAAGCCATAGAATTTGAGATGCGCAAATCGCAGTTTTAGATAATTTTTCTAAGAAAGAGTTGATTATTTTTCCGGAAAGGCCAAGATCTTTAAAGAGGTGAAATAGAGATTTAGCTGGCAGGCCACGAGCGCCAACTTCCACCGCGTGAAGGTGAACAGTGAAGCCGTTCCGGGTTACGGCATTTGCGAGATCATGGTATTTATTTAATTTGTACTCGTGGTCTTTTGGGATATTTGATTCCCATGGAACAGTTAATTCTACAATAAGAGCCACCTTCCGAGATAGAGAGTAAAGAGTTATATCTGGACGGAGGGCTGTGCATCCGAGACTTTCAGGGAATTTATACTGCTTAGAGACCGAATCAACCTCCAGAATCCAATCTGTAGCTTTCTCGATTATTGAGAAAGGTTTTGTAGTTAAATGTTTTTTGCCTTTAGAGCCATCCCGCACAAACTGTATTGGGGGTTTGGAGGATACTGTCAAACCCTTGTTGGCACGAGCCACTGAGAGACTAATTACCTCGCGAATAACAGCGAGAACTTTGTCATGGCGGTAAGTGTACCGTCCTTGATCTAAGGCCACCTTGCAGCCAGCTAGAATGTGTCTAGCTGTGCAAGGGGTATTGCTACAGAGGGGACAAGAACTATCCTCGGCAAAGCTCCAACGAGCGAGGTTACTGGGGTCTGGAAGTGTATGCTGAAAGGCATTCAAATAAAATTTCAGCATCTCTGGCGTCCAGTCATAGAGCATTACCTTCCAGTGCATTGGAGGCGGAATGCAAAAGTCCCCAATTGTTGTCCAATCATTCTGGCATTGAAGGCCAATAGCATGAGCCATACTCTTGCTGTCGTAATCTCCCCGCAAAAGAGACTTCTTCAAGTCCACGTCGCTCGTGGTTGTACTGCCATACCCCAGACCAGTGCCATTCTGGCTGATTCCAGTAAGGAACTTTTTGTGGAAGTCTACGCGGGCTTGTAGATCATTTCAATCACTACGGCCACTTATTACGTGCTTCGATATTGCCGGATCTTTGGAATTGCACAGAATCGAATTTTTGGTTATTCTGGAGTTGGCGTAGAGCAGAGAGGGCAGTTTAAGCGCTAGCCCAAAATTTTGTTTGGACCTGAAGAGAGTCGAGGGGTCAGCTGGTTTGGCTAAGGACAGCCAGGATTTTAAACTAGCTGTCACCAGCGCATCTAGACGGGACAGTTGGGTTTTGGTAAAATCGTAAATAAGAAAGGGCCATGACAAATGTGACGTTAGATAATTGTCATAGATCCAGGCCTTACGAGGGCCAGAAATTAGCAAGGCATCTATTTTTGAAATGCTCTATAACATGATCGCCCGAGCCAACCTTCGTAGAATTGAAAGAATTTAGGTAGCAGTATAGCAAAATAAACAAAAAACAATACGTAATAAAAAAAAATCAACAAAAATGCCATTTTTTAAAAAATAATCAGTATTTAGAGAATATTCACAAGGACCGGAGGAAAGAAGAGCATGGGAAGAGAGGTAGGATAACTAGAAATGTAGGGATATGAAATGCTTTTTTGCTTGAACTTTTGATCACTTGAAAACTAGAAACCGTTGGTGCTTTTCTGATACTGGACGGGAGCTGGTTCCATAGTCTAGCTGCATGAACAGTGAAGTAATGTGCAAAAAAAAAACAAGAAAAATGAGTAGAAATCGCAGTTTTACTATCCTGATTAAAATGGAGTCAAAGACTATGACATCCTAAGTGTGTGATTTTTTCGGTTGCTCAGTAGGGAGTGGTGATATTGTTAGGATGTTATAAAGAAGGAAATGAATGAAAGGTTTGTTCTATGCTCAGACATGATCAAATTTTCTCGCATTATGGATATACCTAACGGTATATGGATATACCTAACAAGGATGGCTTCGGTGAAGTCAAGGTAGTAAACAGCATAGTCTATAATATTATAGTACCGGCAATACAAGTGTTTGAACTATGATCTTCTTAACTTTAACTGGTAAAATCTTTGCAACCGCCGCAGACTATGAAAACTGGCAAAACTATGTTTACTGACTTCATTGATCTGCGATTGCCAAGAGAGATACAACTAGAGCTGTCAAGTCTAACGGGCGAACCCGTCACCTCAGAAAGTTTTAACGATATTAGATCGTTCTATCTCCCTTGAGGTGAGCATAGAAGACTTGGGACGAAAACAATCCACTGTCTAGTTACACCACTCGCCCGTAAGAAGCCAACGCCTCACCGGGAGATAACCAGGCTAATCAACCAGCGGGCCGACACTCGCGCCCTTACTTCCATTTGTAACTAGATTACTCCGGTGTCCCGACTGGTTAAAGGTTCGAGGTTGCTTGCGCTGTCCTCTCCCTTACGTAGCAGTGATACGGTGTCTACCGAATCTATCGTGGACCACTGCATCCATTGCCCGGATATTCACCCGGAATCGGGTAGCCGAATGGTCATTTCAAGAGCATTTGCTGTAAGGTTAACAACTACCCCCGCTCTATAGAAAACAATACTGTTTCCAGACTCTCCCAGCTGTCAGTCGGAATGCACAATTGATTGGATGACGCCGCACGGTGCGCAAACCGTCCAGGAGCACTCGAAGGTTGACTCCTAGGGGAAAATGGCCCGCAGGCCAGAGTCCTACCCGGGCTCGCGCTTCTGCGTGGAGGCCACCAAATGGGTGCTGACGCGTGCGTTTGGCTGACCCTACACATGGGTCTTAGTGGCCAACTGCAACAGGGCTCATAGCTAGCCGCCCGCCAAAATAGATACAACTGAGCTATCAACAACAACGGGCAAACCCGTCACCTCATGAAGTTTTAACGAACTTTATCATTCTATCTCCCGTGAGGTGAGCGCAGAAGACTTAGGACGAAAAACAATCCACAGTCTAGCTACGCCACCTGCCCGTCATACGCCACCTGCCTCGCCTTACGGCGAGGCACCGTGAAAGATATCCAGCGGGCAACCTCGCCCTATGACTACCAGTTTGGAAGGATATCTTCATCTGGCCAAAAGAGATACAGAGAGATGCGGGTGCCAAGAGATAGATATACTCAATATGTTATTAAAGAACTGTAATTTTATAACCCTGCCAAAAACCGAACTGCCCGATCTTTTGCAAGATAACAATCACCATTTTTATTACTGGACTATTACGGTACTTATTTATTACTGGACTATTAGAGCATTTATTTATTATTGGACTATTAGCTACAATGGTTCTGAAGCGGCACTAAAAAAGCGCCATCCGCTACTATAGTATCCGCAGTACAAACTGGCGACTGGGGCAATTAGAGACAGTTAACATAGGAATGGTACCATGTCGATAAAATATTTATCTATACTAATATTATAAAGAGATAAAGTTTGTGATGTTGTAGGAAGTAATCTCTGGATCTACTGAACATTTGAAAATTCTTTTACCAATAGAAAGCCACATTATTTGTGAGTGTCATAGGCTATATATTAATCCGAAAAATGAAAAGACTTTTGCCTGCTAAAATTAGATAGATAGATAAAATTCCTAGATTTAGCCAAAAGCGGTGAGTAAATACCGTAATAGGTGGTAAGTAGCTAACCGATTAGGACTATTAATTGTGGTAACCGTAACAGTTCGATTTCGACATTTTATGACATTTTAAAGACACTTTTGCCAAATTAGTTTTCGTCTACTATAATTATTGTGCGTATTATGTAGTTTTTTTTTTAACGTCCACATCCTCAACCAAACTTAAAGCGACTGAAATTGCATTACTAAGCGATTAAATGTACAGCGTGACTGGCACTAGATGGCGTAACTGCAATGGCATTATGATGTGGAATACTTCTGTACAGCTTGATTCGCAAAAGGTGTACAAATACGTGTGTCGTCCTGAAAATGATTGCATGCCTGCTGACTTAGTGTGTAACATGAATGCGGTATACGAACAACAATTTTGGTGACCAACAACTTGGTGTCAGTGATGCTGACTGAAGCATGCTATATTCGCTCTATGCGGTTGATGAATACGATTGGTTTTACAAGCTTTTATTTTAACTTGACCGATGTTATTGAAGGTGACGATAAGGTTACAAATAAGACAAAAATGGATTTTACCTCATCATGCCGGCTGTAGTTTGTTTGTTTGTTTATTATTTATTATTATTATTTATTCCGTAGCCGGCGATTGGGGAGGGGGTCGCCCTCGCAGCCAATACGCTGCTGTCGGTGCCGCTGGATCTCGTACTCCATTCACGATTCGCTTCCATTCTTGACGATTTTTTGCCACGTCTCGGGCATCCCTAACTGATAATCGTTGATTTTAAAGGTCGTCTTTGATGTTATTTAGCCAGGTTTTCTTCGGTGCCGATCGCTGAATTCTCCATTCTGTCGGACGGTCTCGCCAAAGAAGTTTACGTGGCAAGCGATTATCGTTCATTCGGCAAACATGGCCGAACCATCGTAGTCAACGTTTTTGTACTTCTTCTTCGATCGTTGTTACTAGATCGCATCTTTCTCTAATGGTCTCGTTTCGAATTCGGTCGCGGAGTGAGACACCGAGAATCTGCCTCAAGCATCGAATTTCGAAGACTTCGAACTTTTTGAGGTCCGATTGTAGTAGCGTCCACGTTTCCGATCCATAAAGAAGAATGGGAAGAGCCAACGTTTGGTATAGTCGTACTTTGGTTTTGATGGTAATATTCGTTCCCTTCCATATGCACCACTTGAGCGAGGTGAATGTTGCTGTTGCCTGACCGATCCGGCTATGGACATCGGCCGTCAATGCCACTTTCTTTTCCGTAACCAACGATCCTAAATACTTGAATTGTGGGACCTGTTCGATTTGGGTTCCATCGAGGTAAACGCTGGCCTTGGAACCGTCCATAGTGAGCACTTTGGTCTTATCCGCATTGATTTTCAATCCATATGATTGAGCAATTCCGGATATGTCTTACGAAATGTCCGTTGCTTCGGCATCGGTGTCGGCGAAAACGGCGCTATCATCTATATATTTGTTTGTTTAAAAAACTTTATTGCACACACAACAGAGTAGGGGAGCGCGGGAGTAATGAGAGCGGGCGGGTAAAGGGAGCGATGGCGATTGGACGGAACCTATGCACATTCGGGTGACCTAACGCACTCGGCCGTTTCCGTCAACTATCGAGAAAGTTCGCTTGACGCGCACGAGTCGTTAGTGCCCTGCGTTGAGTCACGAGGGACGATTGCTTGTTTTTCGCTCCGCACTTATAATAAAGTGCCGCTTGCCAGCGTCCAGGTAAGTGTGAAGATATATTGTGATATTACTGTGCCATTAATTAAATTGTGATTAAAAGTCGAATAAGATATGTGTTATTACTTTTCAAAGTAATGGTCAGCGGGTAATGGAAGCCTATATGGCTCTTACTACTCGACATAGCTCCCATTACCCCGTTATAGTTCACAATGTATTTTTAGTTCTTACACAAATAGTTCTTTGTATTATCAACTTAGGATTGCTTTTTAAATATGTTTAGCTTTATTTTCGGAAAGAGTAAAAATCATCGCTTCCATTTCTTATATCAGCGTTAAAAGGGCTCTCATTACCCTTATGTATGGGGTAATGGCAGTGATTTACTTTTTTTGTAAAATCTTTATTGTAATGTATGGCTGTAGTTAATTTAAACTGTGATAAAATATCGTCAAATAAACGCTGCTTAAATTCCTAATAAAAAATTACAACAAAGTAAACAAATGTGGTTTTTATCAACATTTTCCCTTAGTAGGCTCCAATTCCCCCACTCTCCTCTACAAGCGGCAATATCTTACGACCATACCGCTAGGGTTAATTAGTTAGTTAGTTTATCTGGGCTTTTTCCGCACACTTGGCCTCTCGATTGGGCCGTTGTGCGTGGCTCATGTTTCTATTTATGTTACTCCAGCCAACCTAGGCTGTCCCAGAAGGTTAGCAGCCTGTTTGGGTTGCTACTGGCCTCCGGGACAGATGCTGGAGATTGTAGTATTTTTGCCCGTTGCTCTGCCACGCTCCTGCATTCCATGAGCACATGCTGTGGCGTTTCTTCTTCCTCCATGCATCCTCTGCATAGAGGGCTGTCTGTCACACCTATGGTAAACAGGTGTTTGTTTAGGGGACAGTGGCCTGTCATAGTACCCATGACTTTACGGATTTTGTCCCTTTTTAATCTGGTGAGGTTGCGGGCAAGTTTTTTAGATGCTTCCGGAACCGCATTCTTTGTTTGCCTGCATCCTGTGTTTTTTTCCATTCTGTAAGGTGGGTTTCATCGGTGTTCCTGCGTAGCCATGTTTTTATTTGGGCCTGGGGTATAGGCGTCAAGGGTTCCGGTCCATATAGGGTAAAGGGAGGTAATTTGGTGATATAGGTAATTTGGTGATAAATCTTAAACTGCTTGCCATCAACAAACCGATAGCGGCAGATCAATGAGACGGCGCTACTTTCTAGCTGCAAGCCAGAGCGAGACGGAGAGCTAGCAACCAGGTCCGTGCGTGTCGCCGTCTCGACGCAGCGACAGTGCTCGCCAGTCGCGCCAGTGAATTGTATCTGCAGAGCGTCGCCCAAGAGAAGTTTTGGAAATATTACTGTAAAATCTACATCTTTCGAGGTAGGTGTTCAACGTTACTATAGTTTAATTGTTATAACATGACCATTATATTGACATAACCATTGCTTTCCGTATCCTATAAGAAAAAAAAATATTCCCTAAGTTTTGAGCCGTTTTGCTTAGCATTTTTAGACAACATTATTACACGATTCGGACTGGTGGATTTCGGGATTTTTTTAATTTTTAACAGGCAGCTTTAATGTCCGATTGTTGGTGACATATTACGGTCCATATCATAAATATTATTTTCCATGGGTACATTGTCTTGAATTGAGCAATTTTTTTTTATCACCAACTTACCGTATCAAACTTTTAGTTCACATTTTTAGTTTTTTTTAATATATTGTTCCAGAAGCAATGGCTGATAAGGAGAAGAGATATAGAAAATATGACTCAAGCGAGCTCCAGCTAGCTTTAAAATTAATAAAAGAAGATGGGAAGAGCCTATATTTTGCCTCCAAAACTACAAAAATTCCCTGGAGCACCTTGAAACATTATGTTTCAAGAGAAGAGGAAACGGCCCGAAAATTAGGACGGCCTTTTGCCCTCTCCTCGGAATTGGAAGTAAGATTATTTAATTATATAATTGAAATGACGGAAATGGGCTTCGGCCTAACAGTATTTGCTATCAGAAAAGTTGCTTATGACTTAGCCGCCGCAAGTGGTCGCAAAAACTTCCTGAACTCGGGCAAAAACATAGCCAGCAAATGGTGGTGGGCTAGCTACAAAGAAAGGTATGGTTTAAGTCTGAGAGTTCCTGAAAATTTGTCTGCATACAGGGCCTCAATGGCTAACCCAACGATATTGGCAGATTACTACCTGAAGTTGGACCACTTGACAACTGAATTGGGCATCAAAGACATGCCAGATCGCATTTGGAATTGCGATGAGACTGGCATGTCTTATGTAGTAAAACCCGGCCGTGTAGTCACAGCGATAGGTAAGAAATACGTCTATAATAGAACGTATGCAGAAAGAGGAGAGACTCACACAGTTTTGGCATGTATCTGCGCAAACGGAACATGGATCCCGCCGATGATAATTTTTAAGGGCGTACGTTGGACTGACATACTGGCAAGAGACAGTCTTCCCAATTCGTTGGTGAAACTCTCCCCGAAAGGATGGATAAACACCGAACTGTTCGTGGAATGGTTTAAGTTTTTCATTTCCGCAATACCTCCACAGCGACCAATAATCCTTTTGATGGATTCGCACGCAGCCCACATCGGTCCTGAAGTCGTTGAACTGGCTAAGGAAAATCGAATTTACCTATTAACTTTTCCAGCGCACTGCACTCATATCTTGCAACCTTTGGACGTCGGTGTTTTCAAACCACTTAAGGATTACTGGCGGAAAGGCATAAATGAATACATGCGACAGTACCCAGGCGACAAACCCAACAGGACCAACTTCCACTCCATTCTGAATCCGGCCTATGTAGCTAGTTTCACATCCAAAAACATAATAAATTCGTTCAAAAAAACAGGCATATGTCCTCTGGACAACAACGCTGTCAATCAGTTGGCTCTAGCGCCTTCCATGTTAACTGAGAAAGCATTGACAGTCGATGGTAGTTGTGGAACTGAGCCAAACATTATTAGCGTTTCCACAACCTTTGAAAATGTTCCAGTTGATCCTGTCGCCTCCATTCTAACGAAACCTAAACGGCCAGAGAAGAAAGTTACAAAAAGGAGAGCCAAAGACTCGTCCGCTAAATGTTTGACACCTTTAAGAGATACAAACTTGAATGTACCGTCGGCTTCAACAGTTCCAGTTGCCAGCTGTTCAAACTGTCCGAGTGTCGCGAGCTCATCGAGGGGTTCCGATGATTCTGAAACCAAGACGACGGGACTGAAGAAAAAATTGGTTCAGAAAAAGGCCATCTTGAAAACTGTTCAGAACAAGGAAAACTCACGCCATCTTGACGACTGGGAATGTGGTCTGTGTAATGGTCTGTATTCTCAAGATGTAACCGCTAAAAATGGAGCTCAATGGATCCAGTGCTCTTACTGCACTGTGCCTTACCACAACGACTGCCTTGGGTGTGATTTGGACACAGAAGAACAATTATATTTCAGGTGTGAATATTGTGAATAAACAAAAAAGTGCTAAAATTATACAAACTCTTATGTCTCCTGTTGTTGTTTGTATTCCTAAACTCGTTTGATATTGTTTTAGGAGTGGAATATGCTCCTTTCGATTTACCTCAAATAAAACAGAATTTAACCTCACAAATATTTGTTTATACTGATTGTCACCAATTTACCAACCCCTTATCACCAAATTTCCGACCTATATCACCAAATTACCTTTGTCGGCTGATACCACATACTAATTAATAAATAATTATGTAGACGCTTTACAACAACTACTGATTATTCATAACTAAGCTCAAACATAGAAGTATACAACATGAGGATAACGAGCTGGTATCATTTATTTTATATGAACTATTTCATTATTTTGAAAATTATCACCAACATACCTTACCTTACCCTACTATTTTCTTTGATCCCCTTTTGGCCAGTTCGTCTGCTGCGTCGTTATTGGACTATTTGTTTATGTTGGCAAATTCATATATAAAGTGTAATTTTGGTCATAAGTAAAATTACATAATAAACATAATAAAGAAAATAAAACAGAAATTAATAATATATGTCAACTCAATATTGAAGAGAAAAATGGGATATAAGGATAAGCTAGGAGACTGGAGGGGGAAGGGTTATTCATATGTTAAGTAAATGTCTCTAGATTTTTTAAACCTGTTTCGGTTTTCAAGTTGTCTCAGGGGCAAAGGCATAGAGTTCCATCATCGGACTACCTGCACTGTGGTCCGTTATTGCAGTTGGGATTCGGCGAGTTGGTGGCATACTACTGCTGTTACAAGGGTGGCGTACACTCGATAGCGAACGGTTTCGTGCCGCTTTTACCATAAGATCCACTGTGTTTTTGGATCGGTCTAACTCACGATTTAGGTCCTATTCAGTAGCCTCCTTGTGTGGAAGACTACCCACGGTAGGACTCTCACATCTCAGGCCTCACATCTGGTGGATCGGTTTTTCCAGGGGGGATCAACTTCAGGCGCCACTGGACGGTTTGCGCACCGTGCAGTGACAGCCAATCGGTATGTGCACTCTGACTAATGGAGAACTGAAGGAGTCGTGAGACTTGGCAATATAATGTTTCTTAAGAAGCGGGAGTGCATGTTGCCCTGTCGTCAACCACTCTTGAAATTACCAATTGTCTACCTGATCCTGATTTCAGAGCCGGGCAAAAGATGCCATTGGTCCGCGATAGATTCAAACTGAATCACCGCTGAATATACGGCAAGTAGAGGTCCCGCAAGCGACTTCAAATTTGTAACCAGTGGGGAGGTTGGAGGTATCCTAATGATTAATTCCAGACAGAGATAGCCTTACAAAACTGGTAGTCAGGGAGCGAGGCTGCCCGCTGGACTACGGAGATTGACTACGGAGATTCTAGCTGGTTAGGGGCGTCATCCGGAAATTTTAAAATTCCACCGTGCAAGCATCTTGTTTAGCGTTTTTGCATTAGACAATGAACGTTGAGAGCAGTTTAAGAAGAGGGTACCACATAGTAGCGAGTTTGAAACCATAGTCTCTATTAAAGTTCAGGGTTCTCCCTATTTCTTCTTATGTCAATGGATCATGCGGGGAAAGTGACAATATTTTTAGGGTAACACAATGGGATTTTGAAATTGCACCCAGTGGTTCATTCGACTATCAAATATGTATCGGCAGATAGTTGATTTTCCTCGCTGAAATTTCTCAACAGCCTAGCTCGCTTGTTTGTCCAACACAAGCTGCTCTCGACTTTATACACACACTGATTGTAATACATTCTTTACAGGTCTCAGAGACCGAGCTATACTTTAGGTCGGTTTGAAGATAGCTTTTATATCGAATTTGATCAGTATCTTACTTATTCGATCCGTCACACCCTTGACGTATGCTCGTGATCTGCTCGGTTTCTAGGTTTCTTCCTTATTTGGCCCTATACACCGTATGTTCATCTACCCTAAACAATGGCGGTTGCAAAGTCGCCGAAACGTTGGTAGCAACACAATGAGAAAAAATCCGTTTTTGTGTTATTTATTTATAATGTCAAACAACTGCAATATTCTTCGATGTTACTATAAGGTGTCTGCGGCATAAAGTTTTGAGTGTAACTAACTTGTAACTGTCAAGAGAAAAATAAACGGCACAACCAGCCATAATTTTCATCACAATTAAAATGTGGTATGCTAAATATAGCAACAGGGCCAGGAAACACCCTAATGGAGGTCAGTTGCTGTTACGACAGCTGCCTGATCAGTACACTTGCATTTTGTGTTTTTCTTTTTTTTGAACTTGGTATTTGTAATAATTTTAAATATTAAATGTGTAAGTTTAAATAAAAGCTTGTTTTTTATGTGATCTTGTATTAGTTTTTTATGCACATGTAAAGCGATCTGTGGTATATTACGTCAAAAATTCACATACCTCGGGGTTTGTGGAGGCATCGAGTGCGCCTCTCTCTAAACATTCGCAATCATTGGGCTAGAAGAAAAATAATTCTCTACATTTTCCGACATATCTGCCTGTGACCAGGTTACGCAAGTGACAGTCACGCTGGGGCTGGATTTTGTCGTTCTGTCTACGCTGGTACTAACTTTTGTGAGCAGCCGGCGGCTCGCCTTGTCCTTTTCCTCGTCCAGCGCCATGTATAGAAGTGCCTGGTCCTCCTGGTCCTCCTGTTCCCTAATCAGCTCTCGCTTCAGCTCCACTTCCATTATGAATTCGTCCTCCAGCTGGTTCTGAGATTCTTCTAGGTGTTTCATTAAAACCTGTAATAGTATCCAGATGTTCGATTTATGTTGGTGTCACTGTCCTTTAAAAGTGACGATATAAAATTCGATATCAACAGAAGCAAGACGAAGGTAATAGCATTGATTTTATAGTGTAATAGTAATAACAAGAACGATAATTTAAAGATTTGAAACATATAATTAATATAAGCTATCTGTTGATAAGTACCTACATATGAATTGATTTTTTGACAGCGACAGGAAAAATATCCCAAACTCTCACATAAAGTGTTGACTTTCCTTTTGCTTTTTATTACAACTTACTTATGTGAGAGTGGGTTTTCAAACTAGGTTATGACAAAATTAAAATATAGAAATCAACTTAAATCAATATTAAAATTGAAATTTACCAAAATTGCTCTTAAAATACATTCAATTTGCGACAAGTATCTAACAAGCTCCCATCACATAAATTAACAACATATAAAATAAAATACAAACGGAGCTGCCATGGAATTCACCGACCGAAGTCGGGCCCATCATATATGTAGTATTATTACACTTCTGGGGGTGAGCAGTGGATTCCAGACTAACGACCGGCTGTGGTAGGTTTGGGACAGCTGTCTTGCCACATGTGAGCGTCACCTTACCACCCATTCACTCCTTCTAGCCATAGAATTTGAGATGCGGAAATCGCGGTTTTAGATATTTTTTCTAAGAAGGAGTTGATTATTTTCCTGGAGAGACCAAGATCTTTAAAGAGGTGATACAGAGATTTAGCTGGCAGGCCACGAGCGCCAACTTCCACCGCGTGAAGGTGAACAGTGAAGCCGTTCCGGGTGACGGCATTTGCAAGATCATGGTATTTATTTAATTTGTACTCGTGGTCCTTTGGGATATTTGATTCCCATGGAACAGTTAATTCTACGATTCTCAGTGTTCAACATATCCTCCTTTTAGCTCGATGCACTTCGTCCAGCATTTTTCTAACATTTCTATACCAGTTTTGTAATACAATTTCTAAAGTCCCTCAAAATAGGCATCAGTTTCCGCTTCAACTTTGTCATTAGACTCTTTCCGTGGAGCATTCTTCTTAGGTTTGGAAAGAGATAATAGTCGCTAAGGGCTAGATCTGGAGAATATGGTGTATGGAGAACTAATTTGTAGCCAATTCTTCCAATTTTTTTGTTTATACTCTTTATTGTGATATGTCACAATGGGTGGGTTTATTGTCATATGACAATCTCTTACAACCAACCCTACTATGACGTGTTGTATGTATGTGTGCATGTAACATGTGTGTAAGTGTGTGTCTTGTTATTTCATTCGATCGACAGAATTGAAATTCCGTTAATTTGATCCCAACGGAAAATGGTGACCCAGCCGGGAATCGAACCCGGGACCTTACAATGTAAGATCAGGCGACCTAACCACTATGCCACCGGGCCGTGTGCCATCGCTTTCAACGCTTTGTGTGCCGGTGCATTATCGCGAAAAAACATTTTATTTCTCTGTGTAAGCTTCCGTTTTTCTCATCAACTCAGCATCTAATCGGTCCAATAATGCTATGTAATAATCAGCATTGACGATTCTTCCTCCCTTAAAGATAGTCAATAAATATTATGCCATCCGCATCCCAAAATACACGGACCAAAACCTTTCATGCCGATTGTTGTGTCTGGTCGTTTTGGATGGCTTTCACTCGATTCTACCCACTCTGACGCTTGTTGACTGGATTCCGGTGTCTATACACAGTGTATAGACACCGGAATCCAGTCAACAAGCGTCATGAATCCATGTTTCAACCATCGTTACTAAATGGAACACAAATTCGGTTGGATTGCGCTTGTACATCTCCAATCCGCGGTCAGAAGCAATGAGACGATTCTCATTCTGCTCCAGTGTGAGAACTCGCGGTACCCATCAGGCCAAAAACTTTCTCATATACAAAATGATCATGCAAAATCTTAAAGTGCATGATCTCAGCTATCTGTCTTACTTGTAATTTGCGATCATTTAAAACTATACGATGTTTTTTTTGTTTGTTTTCTGGTGTAGTCACCTCAATTGTACGACCTGAGAGTTGTTCATGCTTGTACGGCCACTCTTAAACTTATTACCTATACCAATCGTAAGCGGTTGTTTTCGATGGAGCAGATGCCTCCAAAGTTTTCTGGAAGTCATCGACAATTTCTTGCGGCTTTAACCCTTCCGAGAATTTATACTTGATTACTGCACGAATTTCTGTTTTTTCCATGTTTCAAATAAATTAATAGTTTTAAAAAAAACACTAAAAACACGCTTTTATAAATGTACGTAAAAACCACATCATCAGACCTTGAAACCTAATCGTGGTCAAAGTTAATTCCAAGACTTTTCTAACAAGTCCAAACATAGCTATGATACAATGTTCCATCATGAAGTTCCAGTTCATATCTTCCGACTCCATCATCAGATCAGTTCGACAGTACCATATTATTGTATTGTCATCAGAACTACATACAGCTGCCAATTTTCATGACGCTACGATCCTTGGAAGATAGTTAAATTAGTTACCTTAGATACCATTACATAGTTAGTTACATACAGATCGATCTTATAAAAGCGTGTTAAAAATAGGTTGCACTGTTCAAATGGTTGTAACACTCCCTATTAAGTGGCTGTAACTCGTAAGCTGTTTGATGAAATGTTGACAGTAGAAGTTTGAAGGTTGGTACTTGACAGCCATTAGACTAGTTTTCGTATGTGGCACCACCTTGTGTCCGATTCCGGAAACTTACCGAACAGCGTAATATTGCTTTTTGTGACTTTAATATCTTTCATTTTAATAAAAACCTTATTTTCTTTAATTTTCGTTTAAAAGGGGTCGTCTGGGAAATTTAATAGAAAGTCTAAATGGCAGAATCTGCCATGATCAGTGTCAGAATTGTTAGTATAATTTAAGAAATATTAAGAAATACTTACGGCTACCACCACGTTGACCAACACAAACTGCGCCATCAGTACAAATATGACAAAGAATATCGGTGCGAGTATGTTGGATACGCAGCAGTTTCTAACGCAGTCCACAGTGCTGTCGCATTCTTCCCTGAGGGTGTCCTTCATGATGCCATTCCAGTTATCGCCGGTGGCTACTCGAAATAATGTTAGGAAAGCCATTCCAAAGTTGGCAAAATGAGCGTGTTCTCCCAGACCTACGGAAAATAATAAAACATTTTTTTATAGACATTGGCCGATAGGTCCGAGTTGGATGATGATATAAACTTGTTCTTCTAGGGGTGCCATCTTCTACCGGAGGTTAGTGATCATTAGGGCAACTTGTACCTTCGACACAGCTGCTCTGAACAAGGATCGGGTGCTGGCCCCAAACCATTGGCGCAGATTTTAAGCCAAGATGTTCTTCGTCTTCACGGTTTCCTCTTGCCTTGTATGTTTCCTCTTTTCTTGATAATTAACTGAGGATGGTTAATTGCCTGACCATCCACGCTTAATCTAATCCATCTGCTTTATCTGAAGAGTGTGCGGAGAAAGAGGGTAGTTTTTTATAACACGGCGGACGCATCTCTCTGGCTTTTCAGCGACCATTCAAGCTTTCAGGATAAGGACCATTTTAGCATACCATCATTCCATAAAGGTCAGGATTCCCAACCTAAAATAACTACACCGATGATTCAAAGACATATGAAGGGACTAGTGTGGGGGTTGTAGGGTAAGGAAGGAGAAAATGGACGCGGAGGGTAAATTAGAAATCATTATAATTTCCAAATTCTGCACCCCGTTCATATTTCCTCTTCGCACATCGATAATATAGAAATATTAACTGATAAAATTCACTAAAAAAGACTAACTGATTAAAAGTTAACTGATAGCATTCACATTTAATGCCAAATTGCAATACTACAAAGGAGTGTAATGTGTATACACATTACAATGGCAGAGGGGGTACACGAAGACCACTTTGTATAACAGAACCAAGGAATAAATAAAGTACAGATGGGGATGAACTAACCTGAGGCGATAATTTCATATTATTTGACCTCAATTACATATCATTTTCTTAAACATATATACTAGAATGTAGTGTTTATTCATATATTTGTATATATTATTACTTATTTTCCACTTAAATTTATTGTATATAATGTAAAGTTTACTTTATTTTTAGCCCTTAATTGCATACATATATATTTATTTATTTATTTTTTTTTTCTACTTTAAATTTTACTTTAATTTGTGTAACAACACATTTGTTAGATTTAGAAATATTTAAAATTGATCACCTTCGTCAGTTCGCGAGTTACAAAAATACAGTTACTGTTGGTATAACACAGCACAGCCAGAGACAGACCTTCTAGGTCTAGTTGGTTGTGCGATTTCGCCTCATTCGGATATGCTAGCATATTTATATCCATAGAGCTATGTTTTTCGCTATTATAATGTTTGTTCTTAATTATTCCTCATGTACAACAATATGCATGTCCTTGTATTTTTTTGTTCTTGTACGTTATAAATAAATAAATAAATAAATAAATAAATAAATAAATTATTATATTTACTATAGTTTGTATACTTTGACATAGTTTTCAATTCTCATTTCACTCCATGGGTTTAAAGGTACAATTCCGAACATGACTACAAACTGCAAACCGCATGTGCAGACCGCAGACTGAACTACTGGTGTCAATGCATACCATTGGTATACATTCGAAACATTGCGCCACTGTCGCCACGGCGCCAGTGCCGCTGCTCTGTGCCTGACCGCAGACTGCACTACCGCTCACAAACCAGTAGTTCTGTCGCCGAACGACAAAATTTTTCAGACGCCGACGACGAAGAATTGATGAATATTGTAGCTGAATATCGTTTTGATATCGTCCAAAATAAAACTGAGTACACAATCAAATTGGCTTGTATTTAAACGATAATAATTTCTAAATATTTTATTTCACTCCACAAATGATTTTTAATCAGCACTTCATGTGGTCTATTTTTAAATAAAGGCATTGTGAGCTTTCTACTTTTTTTGGTATATAGCAAGAAAATATCATCATCATATCGGAATCGCTAAACACATCCGACATGGACTGTCTACAAGCTCAATCTGTCGCTCTGACAAACATTGATACTATTCTGCTGGATCCCTAGTCATTCGGGGATTATAGGAAACGAGACGGTGGACGAGCTGGCGAATTCGGCTCGCACTTTCGGCTCCGAAGTCGATTGTCGTCTGCCTGTCTCCGACTTCTTCCCCTCGATAGACAATAAACTTTTAAAAAATTGGACTCAGCGATGGCGCACTTCCTCTAACACAAAGGGCAAGAGGTTCTCACTTATCCAGGGCGAAATCCCTTCGAAGCCATGGTACCACCACCAGCCATTTAGTCGGAAAGAGATTTCGATAATCTGCCGCATGAGGATCGGACATTGCTCCACCCCATCGCACCTCCACCGTATTAATGTTCTCGCGTCTCCGCAATGCGATTGTGGACACGAAGATTGCACGCTGGACCATCTATTTTTTAACTGTACCATCCTCAATAATTATCCGAGTTTTATCCCAGACCTTGTAAAGTATAACATCCAACTCCCTCTTTGTGTTCTCCACTTGTTATCCCTCAACTCTCCCAAAATTTATAAAGTAATATGTAAATTTATTTCCCTTAATAATATTTCTGTATAGTGTAATAGCTTATTTCACACCCTTTCCTTGTTTGTATCATCCCCAATAACCATGTTTTATGCTATATGTACCTACATTTCAATAAATTAGTATCCCTTGTTTCAGTATTGTGCCGTCTTATACATGTAACTGTGCATGTGAAACTAACTTAGATGCCCTCCGAAAACGACTTGGCAGAAAAGCACCGACTATCGGTGATTGCCATTAAGCAACAAGAAGAAGAAGAAGAACATTGATACTACAGCAAGCGACAGCAGCTTTGCAGTCTGCGGTTTGGGGTCTGCAGTCTACCTTGCGGTTTGCAGTAATGTTCGGAATTTTACCTTAACAATTCTGTAATTTTTTATGCTGCTAATATAATGATTATACCGATATAACGACTGATACTGATTATGCCACCACTCTCCGTCTGTTAGCTCATTTTTTTTTCAGGATTTTTGGATGTAGATTTTCCTTGTAAACGAAGTTTTTATTAAAAATAGCAAACACCCCTTTGGGGGCCAGAATTTGCCCCCTAATAATAAATCAAAATCAGCCATGAACTCACCTTGACACGGTATCTCGTCTGAGCACTCCAGCCTCCCGAATAGCTCTACTCCAAGCGCAGCGAAAATGAAGAACAACAAGAAGAACAGCAATCCGAGGTTCCCGACCTGCGGCAGCGCTTGTATAACCGTATCCAGAAGCGCTCGTATTCCCTTCGCCATCTTCAGCAATTTCAAAACTCTCGCTATTCGCAGCACCCGCATCACTCGCATAATCGTCGGGTTTATGGGAATGATATTCGTTTGGAGCTCTTCCAAAACGATACCCGCTATGGAGAGCAAAACGATGGCGACGTCCAGCTGATTCCATTTGTCCTTTAGGTATATTTTGAATCCGAGAGCGACGACCTTCATCGCCGCTTCCAGTATGAACACGGCGGTGAAGAAGTAGTTGAATAGCTTGAGCGCGTATTCCAGAGCGGACGGCATTCTGTAGTATTCGACGGCCATCGAGAATATATTAAGTCCGATAACTCCAGCGACGGACAAGTCGAAATACTTGGACGTTACGAAATTGTGGATGAACAGCCTCGAGTGGGAGTAGTTGGAGTAGTATGGCGGCTCGTGCATTTCTGAAAAAGAATTAAAGGGGTATTTTTTTATAACGATTTTAGTGATTCTGTAGAGTTTAGGTTCCTAATGGGCCCGATTGCGTTTCTTTGTGAACTAAAACTAAAATTAGTCCAAGCGAACGAGACAGAGCAATAAGCTAGAGCGGTATATGAAACGATAGATCGTCGATAAATACTACCTGCCGAACTTATACTCGTCCGAATAAATTGGAGCATATTTCGTGCGGTGTAAGATTTGACCTTGGCGGGCAGTTTTAATGCGAAAAAGTGACAACCGTCATCTCACACTTCGCTCTAGCGTATTGCCCTGTCTCGTTCACACGGACTAATTTCCGATTTTAGTTCACGAAGAAACGCAATCGAGCCCAATATTCCGCGTTCCTAATAACATTTTATTTTTTTGATGGGGGAGGCGTCGAGTAGCACCCGACGTTGCAGCCACCGTTATAATTTGCGCAGTAACAGCAGCAGTTTGCCGCCTACCCGCAGAACAACGGATGACGATTGACAACTAAGGTTGTCGACTACAGCGGGCGAGCCCGTCACCTCAGGAAGTTTTAACGATTAGTGGTTCTATCTCCCCGGAGTGAGCGCAGAAGACTTGGACAAAACAGTCCACCGTCTAGCTCCGCCACAAACACGTTA
The DNA here is from genome assembly GCA_944548615.1 of Micropterix aruncella. Taxonomy (NCBI): domain Eukaryota; kingdom Metazoa; phylum Arthropoda; class Insecta; order Lepidoptera; family Micropterigidae; genus Micropterix; species Micropterix aruncella. The sequence continues at coordinate 30,714,759 of OX155964.1, read as the reverse complement.
GAGGCCAACGCCTTAACCGCGAGATAGCCAGGAGTGTTACCCAGCGGGCTTACACTCACTTCCTTACTTCCAATTGTGACCAGATTACTCCAGTCTCTCGATTGGTTACGAGTTCGAGGTCGCTTGCGCGGTCCTCTCCCTTACGAAGCGGTGAAACGGTGTATACCGAATCTATCGCGAACCACAGCGTCATTTGCCCGGCTGTTCACCCAGGATCGGGTAGCCGATGGTCGTTTCAAGAGCAGTCGCCGTAAGGTCCGCAACCACCCCCGCTCTATAGGAAACAGTACTGCTTCCAGACTCCCCCGACTGTTAGTCAGAGTGCGCAATCGATTAGCTTATGCCCCACGGTGCGCAGACCGTCCAGGAGCGCCAGAAGGTTGATTCCCAGGGGAAATAAACCATAAGGCCAGAGTCCTACCCAGGCTCGCACTTCATGCGTGGAGGCCGCCGGATAGGTGTTGACCCGTGAGTGGGACCAACCCTGAACAGAATGGGTCTTCGTGGCCAACTCAGCAAGGGCCCATTAACTCTCGGATGACGATTGACAGTAATTTAGTCTACCCTGGACAACGGCGGCTGCAAGGTGGTCAGAACATTGGGTGCTACAAACTTCACGCGGTAAATTCGTTAAGTTATTAGCAGTGCAGGCGGCCCGAATATGGAACTCTGTGCCTTTGCCCTTGAAACAACTTGAAAACCTGACCCGGTTTAAGATATATATTAAGAGACATTTACTTAACGTATGAATACCCTCCTCCCCCCACCCGGCTTGTTTTTATATCCTGTTCCTCCGTTCGACATTGAGTTGACATATGCTATTAATTTTGTTTTGTTTTGTTCATTTTATTGATTATGTATTTGTACTCATTTATTAAGTAATTGCAGCCATTTATTACACCACTACTTTACGAAAATACGATCTTTATATATAATACTAGCTGCGCCCAGCGGTTTCACCCGCGTGGTGATGAAAAATTGTGATAATGATGATAGAAAACCATATATCTTTATAAATTATAGCCTATTTGTTATTCTGATGTGTAAGCTATATTATTGTAAAGTTTCATCAAAATCCATTCAGTAGTTTTTGCGTGAAAGAGTAACAAACATCCACATATACATACAAACTTTCGCGTTTATTATATTAGTAGGATAGTAGGATAGAATTTAAATTTCGAATGTCAATTTCTTAGATTTTTTCCTACTTACTTGACAGTTATCGTTATATTTTAGATAATTCACACTATATCTTAATAAATTATAGCCTATGTGTTATTCTGATGTATAAGCTATATTATTGTAAAGTGTCATCAAAATCCATTTAGTAGTTTTTGCGTGAAAGAGTAACAAACATCCATACATACATACAAACTTTCGCGTTTATAATATTAGTAGGATTGCAAACATAAACATTTAGTCACAATAACTCTGGCGGTAAGGTCGAATGATATTGCCACTTGGCAATCGGGCCACCTCGTTGTACTCTATCGTGTGTGCAAACAAGTTTTCCAAACAAACACAACCTAAATATATTCACTCTGATAATATAAACTCTAATGACTCGGATTTTGCCCTTGTATCTTATTGGGCTAAAAGTCGTGGCATTGGAATCGATCCCATTTCTTCGTGAGCTAAAATTTAAAATTAGTTCATGTGAATAAGACGGAGCAATACGTTAGAGCGGAATGTGAAATGAGCGGTTGTTACTTTTCCGCATTAAAACTACCCACCGAAGCAGCTAAATCTAAGACCGCACGAAATATGTTAAAATTCATTTGGACGGCTATGAGTTCGACAGGTAGTTTTGTTGCGAGTAAATCGACGATCGTTCATTTCATATTCCGCTCTGACGTATTGCTCTGTTTCGTTTGCTTGAACTAATTTCCAATTCTAAATCACAAAGAAACGCAATCGGTCCCATCGTCTTAAACCCTACTATAGTCCGTTAATTTGTAATTGGCGGTTAACATGTAAAAAATGTAAAATGTAATATGTAAAAAAAATAATTATGAAACGAATAAATAAATGACTCATTGGGGGATTGGATGGGGATAGAAGCCTCTGATCTTTGGATATAGTATTAAACTCGGGCAGAAAAGACGACTATAGTCGTTATAACTGCTCGAGTGGTGGATGGATTGGCTTCTGTCTCCATCCACCTCGTTGGAGTAAGAAAATGAATGAAATGGCGGTTAACAATTATTGTAATCTATTTCTCAGTCATCTTTACGTCCATTACAAATCAAAAGCAACGTTATTAAGTATTCTAAAGTCATTAATTTCTCGTCAACTATAACTGGAGTCTCCCTAACTCTCACCAAAAAAACTACCATTTAAATTTAATTATTATTATTATTAGCGGCATGGGGCGCTACTACTAATGATAATTTGGATAGATTGACAAAAGCGCAGAAATTATTATTGAGAGTAATTCACAGGAAAAACCGGCGTCAACCATCTGCCTTGTTATTTTCCCAATCCCATGTGCTATCAGCTAAACAATTATTCATTAAGCAAGCGCTTCTTGCATTCTACAAATCTAGAGATGACCACGCCCGAACTCAAAACAATCTGAACACAAGAATGTCCGCGAGTATCAATTATATAATTCCGTCAGTCAGGACAACATTTGCCCAGAGACATATATTCTACATAGCCCCAAAATTATATAATTCCCTTAGTGATGACATGAAAAATTATCCTAACATAAAAATATTTAAAGCAAACCTTAATAGATGGCTACTTAACAAGGGATATGTAAAATCTGATCAACTTCTTTGCAACGCACGACAATTTATTTAGTATCACTTATCTATTTTTCTTAATTAAATTTTATTAAATTACAACTATAAATGTATATATTTATTACATAGCTATATTTTTTATAAAATTGGTATATTTATCTGTATATACAGGTGGTGGGTCCAAATAATTTATTTAAAAAAAACACTTCATTTCTTAAAATTGCATAAAAATATGCACATCTAGAGACGGGTCAAATTATCGCCTAGTTAGATGTGCTATTGGCAGTAAAGGTCATGTAAGATGTGTTAAACCTCCCTATATTAATTATTAAATAATTTATATAATTATTATAAGATTACATGACCTATGAATGAACTGTATACCTAATCCTATGTACATAAATAAATAAATAAAAATAAATAAATTATATAAAATTTTTTTTCTCACGTCTTCTCTTTTTCTCCAGCTGTAGCGCTCTTTTAGCAGCCCGTCTCACTCGTTCCTCTTTCTCCTGCTCTTCTCGGCAACGATGGAAATTCTCAACGACAACACCGACGAACATATTCAATACGAAAAATCCGACTAATAAGATGAACGCTATGAAATACAAGAGCCTCCATTCCGAGTAGTTGACGACAGGCTGAAAAATGAAAAAACAAGTAAATATAATAAAAAGAATAAAAAAACACGACTGCCGTTACAGAAAGTGAACTATCGTATATACAATTATTATTATTATTATTATTTGTTGATGAACTAGCAGCTTAACGCTGATATGTTCATACCTATGAAATTCACTGGTGTTGCTGATTCCTATTTTTTTCTTTTATATATCATTTTTTAAATATATATCAAGCCTATTTTTGAATGCGTTTATGGTTGGTGCTTCGATAACTTCCTCGGGCAGTTTATTCCAGCTGTTCACGATTCTGTTTGTCAGGAAGTGCTTTCTTGCTTCAGTTGAAAAGCTTGTGACGTTGAGTTTCAGGCTGTGACCTCTTAAGTGATGGTTTGAATTGAACACAAACATGCTTTCCAACTCTGGGCAGTCGTAGTGTTGCCTCATTATTTTGTAAGTCTCTATGAAATCTCCTCTGTGTCTCCGTTGCTCCAGAGTTGTCAGTTTGAGGATTTTTAATCTGTGTTCATAGGGTGTTTTTCTTAGGGTTTTTGGCGGTTTTGTCACTCTACGTTGTATACTTTCAAGCGGGCTGATGTCCTTGACAAAATAAGGATTCCAGATTTGAAAACCATACTCGATCAGAGGACGAATGTAGGTTTTGTAAATGTTTAGAAATGTCGGTATCGTCAATACTTGAAAAGCTTTCTTTACCGAATATAGAAGTGAGTTTGCCTGTTTTACGATGTTTTCAATATGGTTTGCCCATTTCAAGTTGTCCGTTATCGTCATACCAAGGTCTTTCTGTGCATTTGTGGTGGTTAAGCTGATCGATCCAAAATTAGGTATTTTTATTACGGTTTTTATAAAATATTTGTGGTTTATGTATAAAATCTGGGTTTCATCCTTAACGGATACAGTTTTTTCCCGAGTACAATTAACTAATTTTATAATTTTCCAAAATGTCAGAATGGCATAAATTCGTAAGAACTAAATACGGTCACTAATATGGTAACATTGATAATATTTTGTGGAGTGTAATAATGAAACATTTTATATAATTTATTTAGATAAATTAATATTTCAAAAACTTCTATTCGTTACTGGCCCTACAGGTTGTATTCCTGGCGGCCGCGAAGAAGAACGAAAAAATAAAACCGTCAAATGATGACTGTCATAATACAACCAACGCGTAACTCGGCGAATTATATCGAAGACGCTGCTTTCTCCTTATATGAGAGTAAGGGGTCGTCACACATACACTGTGACACTTGGGATGACATAGCGATTCTAACGTTACCACACACTTCTAAATCGGTTTAAGCGTTTAGAAGTTATAATGGAATAAACAAACGGTAAACATACATAGATGAAACCTGAACACATTAAACTCCTGTTTTGTTGGACAGTGGTGTAAAAACAGACTTGATATAGACCTAAATATTTGTTGAAATTGTTTATGATTAGCTATACAATATCTTATCTGGATTTATCAGCAAAGCTGCCTGTCAAGAATAAATACTAATAATAATTAGATCCTGATCCTGCTTCTTTATACCGCTTCAAACCGGTATTGAAAAAAGAGCTGCCACTTCCAGCCAGTTGGGCGATGTCGACTTCAACGGGCGAGCCTGTCACCCCAGGCTGGTAAAGCGATATTTGATCGTTCTTTCAACTGTGGGATGAGCGTAGAAGACTTAGACAATGACAAGCCACTATCTAGCTCCGCCAACTAGCCCGCGAGATATCTCTCGCATAGTTAACGGGTAAACGTAAATAAACGGGTAGTTAAAACAGCGTAGCGTAGTCACGTAAGTAAACGTAGTCACGTAGTCACGTAAGTAAGTAAATAGCGTAAGTAAGTAGCGTAGTCACGTAAGTAAACGGGTAGTTAAAACAGCGAGCAGACCAAGCGCCCTTGCTACCAGTTATGGCCAGATTTCTCCGGCGTCCCGACTGGTTTTAGGTTCGAAGTCCCCCCTAGTGTAGTGGTGATCGATGTATACCGAATCTATCTCAGACCATCGCATCTTTGCCCGGCTACCCGGTACCCGGTATCGGGTAGCCGATTGGTCGTTTCAAGAGCAGTTGCCGTAAGGGTAACAACCACTGCAGCTCTATAGAAAACAATACTGTTTTCAGACTCCTCCGGCTGCCACTCGGAATGCACAATCGATTGGCTGACGCCGCATGGTGCGCAAACCGTCCAGGAGCGTCCGAAGGTTGACTCCTAGGGGAAACTGGCCCGCAGGTCAGAGTCCTACCCGGGCTCGCACTTCTGCGTGGCGGTCGCGGGATGGGTGTTGACCCGTGCGTTTTCCGACCCTACACACATGGGTCCTAGTTGCCAAACTGCAACATACTCCTCCAGCTATCAGTCGGATTGCACAATCGATTGGCTGACGGTGTACGCAGAAGCGCCTAAAGGTTCCAGGCATATTGAGATGTCAACTACAACGGGCGAGCCCGTCACCACAGGACGTTTTAACGATTAGTCGTTCTATCGACCTGCAGTGAGCGTAGAAGACTTTGGACATAACAAATCCGACGTCTAGCTACGCCACAACCCGTAAGAGACCAACTCCTTACCGCGAGAAGCCAGAAATTGCTTCCCGGTGGCTTGAGAAACTCGCGCCCTTACTTCCAATTGTGACCAGATTTCTCCGGTCTCTCGATTGGTTCCGAGTTCGAGGTCGCTTGCGCGGTCCTCTCCCTTACGAAGCGGTGAAACGGTGTACACCGAATCTATCGCGGATCAAGGCGTCCTTTGCCCGGCTCTGAACCGGGATCGGATGGCCAACGGTCATTTCAAGAGCAGTCGCCGTAAGGTACGCAACCACCCCCGCTCTATAGGAAACAATACAGTTTCCAGACTCCCCCGACTGATAGTCGGAGTGCACAATCGATTGGCTTGCGCCGCACGGTGCGCAGACCGTCCAGGAGCGCCAGAGGTTTGATTCCCCGGGGAAACTGGGATCGCCCCCCAGAGTCCTACCCAGGTTCGCACCCCGTGCGTGGAGGCCGTCGGATGGGTGTTGACCCGTGAGTGTGACCGACCCTGAACACATGGGTCATCGTGGCCAACTCATCATGGGCCCGTTAGCTCCCAAAGGTTCCAGGCAGATAGGTTTAAAGGAGAGGCTCGTCACTCTGTTGTGCAAGACATAACATACCATAAATAAAAATATACAGACCTGCTGATCGACCCCCACCGCATCCAATCCGGAATACATAATATTAACCCATCCGTCCCTTGAGCTGAGCACGAACAGAGACATCAACGCCTTTCCTAAGTCGTCAAAGTTGTATTTTCTGTTGATCCAATCGTTTCCATCGATGGCGAGGCACTCAGTCCTGTTCCTCACGCCCTTCACGTTTTCCCCCTCGCAGTAGTAGAAGGTTCCCTTGAAGAGCTGCACGCCGAGAATTCCAAATATGATGAAGAATGTGCAGCATATCAGTACAATGTTTCCGATGGGACGCAGCGAGGAGAGTAGAGTCTGCACGACTAGCTTAAGGCCTGGAGCCCTGTTGATCACTCGTAGAGGCCGGAGAGAGCGTAATAGTCGAAATACCTGGAAGAAGAATTGGTAATAAATTATCCACATAGAAATGAAGAAACTATAACTGTGGATATTTACAGCCCTATTTACAGTCAATAATTAAGTATACCTTAAGGGAACCCTCACTCGACTAACACTCAAGTACCACCCTCAAAATTGCTATTCACAGTCGTTACCTAAGTGCTTCCTTTAGTAGTGAGCAGGCACTCAAGCATACTTATATTTTTTTTAATTCCAAAAGGTACATAATGTGGATTACGTCATTTTGCGTTGGTGCAACATTATTCATATCTTCATTACATGTAGGTACATATACTTTTTTTTATATAAAAGTACTTACGTTTCTATAATCGAAAACTACTAAGATCGGCACCAGCACCAGAAAACCAGAAAACTACTAAGATAACTATAAAAACGAAATCACTTTTTTAAAAAAATACTCTAAATTATATAGAAATAATCATTATTACAAAATTAAATATTTAAAAACATTTTTATAAAAAATAAACAGATTTTTTACATTCAGTCTTAGATTATACAATCTAAGACTAAATGTGCGTATATCAACCTCCATAAGAACTACGCCAACCACCGTATCTATATCCACTCGGATAGCAAGGCAGCTCTTATGGCACTAGCCTCGAATACTATTAATTCAAAGCTAGTGCAAAACTGCGTATCGCTACTGAATTCCCTGGGCGAAAAGAACAGGGTAATTCTAAGATGGGTTCCCGGCCATGCAGGAATCGAGGGAAATGAAAAAGCCGACGAACTTGCTAAGACGGGTGCATAGGGAACGTTAAACGACCCTGAACCTTGCTGTGGCATGCCAAAAAGCCTTGAAAACCTAATTCTCAAACAAATATGTTTAGAACAATCCGTCAACCACTGGAACAACGCGCCAGGGTTGAATCAATCCAAAGCGCTAATTAAGGCATACGACCCTAATAGGAACAATCTACGCATACTGGTGAGGGCGCTCACGGGGCATTGTGGCCTCAACAAACACATGTACAACCTCAAGCTCCGAGACACAAAAATGTGCAGGTTCTGCCAAGAAGCAGAGGAAACTCCTCTGCACCTCATGTGCGAGTGTGCCTGCTGATGCGTAAAATATACATCCACTTGGGTGGTCATTACCTCCAACCTGAGGAGGAAAAACAATCTGGCGCCGAAAGCCTGTTACGGTTCTTAAATGACACGAGGCTTAGCGCAGAACTATAGTAGGTGGCGAACACAATAGATCAGCAATGGTCGCAGTGTTACAAGGATCACAAAGACCTTAGAAAAGCCCCACACAACAAATAAAAAAAATAGAAAAAATACAATCTAAGACAGTATTGTCAAATTCGTCTAAATTATAGAGAGCATGGATGGCTAGGTTTCTTTTTATGCACTTCTTAAATGCAACCTATGAATCTTTTTAAATTTCTGTTGGCAACAGATTGAAAAATTTAAAGCTTAAATATAAAAGTGATTTCTAGTATAAGCACAGCCGCACATTGGGAATCAGGATGTTATTGTTATTGCGTGTGTTATGTTCGTGAAAACTCGAGTGCTTTTCCTGGCCTTCCAAATTTGCTCTCGCATAAACTAAACACTAGTAAATAAATTCACATTTTACAGTCAATATATTTTTATTTTTAAAGATCTGATCACAGTGATCATCTCTTTTTAACTCAAATATTGTCCTGAGAGCCTATTGCAATATAAAAATACGATGGCTATCTGGTGCATTACCCCATGTCAAAATACCATAAGCCATCTTCGAATAAAGCACGTATAGTATGTGTTCATTGCGGTTGGTTCCCCAGTCATAAATTTGATTTTTCGTATGGCATAAATAGCAGAAGACAGTTCCTTAGATAGCCTCTCGATATGTGGACTCCAATTTAATTTCCGGTCTGTTGTAATACCCAGAAATTTGGTGATGGCGACGACCTGCACTTTATTAGAGTCCATGCTAATATTGATATTGTTATCTGGTTTAACATTTTTTATGCAGAATTCATGGCTATGTTTTTGGTGGGATTCAATAACAGTTGGTTCGTTATATAACAGTCACTAGCTACATTGGTTGGCATTATTCGTACTTCATCCACTAGTAGTACCTTGGAATACAAAACTAGTGTCATCAAACTACTCATATCATTTATAAAAATAATAAATAATAGCGGAATATCTGGGATAGAACCTTGAGATACTTCACATGTAATACGTTTTGGGAGTGATTTAATTTTCTTTATCTCCACAATTTCAGATATATATTTAAGGTATAATTTTAATAAATTGTGGGTTCTGCCTCTAATTCCGTACAGGTCCTGTTTATCTAGAAGAATATTATGATTGACAGAATCGAACGCCTTAGACAAATCACAGAATACTGCGAGTGGATTTAGAGAGTTGTCCAAGGACTTTAAGATAAGCTTTACTAGTTCCCCAATTGCCATGGTGGTTATGTTTCATGAAACCAAACTGGTTATTGGATAGTATATTCTTTTTATCCAAGAATTGTAATATACGGTTATATATTATTTTCTCGAAAACCTTTGCAAAACAAGGCACCAAAGATATTGGGCGAAAATTGTTTGGTTCTGTTTTTAAAGCTTTCTTATGAATAGGAAGCACTTTCGATATCTTCATTCTAGAAGGAAACACTCCTAGTTTTAGGCAGCTAATTAAAATTGAAAGCAATTTGGGTGTAATTACGGCGCCAAACCGTCTCCAGCTATAGGTTTCAGCCGCAGGCAGAGGTCACAGCGGCCCTGACAGGTTAAGTCCCACTTCGAGGAGGCTACCGGATGAGAGTTGAACCGTGAGGAGTGAAATGGGAGTTGAACCGACCAAGGTAACACAAAAATTAGGAACCATTAAGAACGGCATATCGGCTTCTTTATTTGCAAGGTTGTCGGCGTTTTCGTTTCATTGCACCCCAAATAAATATCCCTCATAAGGACTGTAAAAGAGTTCGTAAGTTTGGAATCGACAACGCTGTCTTGAAAACTATTTAAATATTAAATTTGTGATACTTACTCTTAGTATTCCGAAGATTCTCGGGCTTGAATCTGATAGAAGAGACATCAATAGATCTATGATGGATATGATCACCAGTGAACCATCCATTATGTTCCAACCGGACGTAAAATAAGCATCAGGACCGTAGAACATCCCGGCTGACACAACCTGTAATAAAAAACCGGTAAAGTGCGAATTTTACTGGTGTTCCGAGCGTTCCGTGCCTTGCTAAGATAGGGGTCATTGAAGAATTTTGTCCAATTTAAAAAATGACTTACAGCAAACTTACGTGTTTGTTTTCCATTCGAGCATTACAATGACGAAGTTATGAAGTACCTATTCATTTTATAGATTAAAACATTTTAAATTTAAAACCCGCAGTCATGATCGACTACATCATGACTGAATACATCAAATGTTAGAAATTATAATTTAATAAAACTTAGGGGCACAAGTTAAAATATATTTTAAATATGTATTTTTATTATATTTTAACGTTGACCTAATTACCAAAAATTGTTTATTTTTTTTATTATACATATATTGTTTTGACAATGAATTTTACTTATTTTGACTAGGTGTTATTATATTTAGTTTTATGTTACTTGCCATATATTAAATATTAATGACTTTTCGAGTTTTTTTTCTTTCTTCTCTTTCTTATAACTTTATTTTTCTCTTCATTTTAGTTGTAAGTCTATTCTATATGTCACACTATTTAAGGAATGCTATGTTCCATTTATGCCGAATTGCAATTTTTGTTTGTTTTTGAGGACCTCATTTTAAGGCAATTCAGTTTTATGAGCATTTTACTAAAATTACTAATATTAGAGCCCTGCCACCCTATAACGGGCTTTCCCAGTTGGGTGACAGAATGAAATCAGCATAAGGTTAAGATTTTGCTATTCGATTCCAGTTATTTTTATAAGCAAAATCAATGTTTTATAGTACCTAATCAATTGTTAAATAAGTAAATAAAATTAATAAATTTTAAAAACCCACCTTGACGAACATCTCCACTGCGAAGACTTCGGTGAATACATAATTGGCGGATGATAAAAAAGCTCGTTCTTTACTGTATGGCGGTATGTTAGGGCGCTCCATGGCTAGAGTGATGCAGTTTAGTGCGATGAATAACAAGATTACATTATCAAACCACTTTCTTTCGACGAACCACTTGCAAAATCGGCGAAATCTGTAAGAAAGATATAGATTGAGCGCAGTGCCGGATTAACCCATGTATAGGACCTTAGGCCGACGAAATCTCGGGACTCTTTTTGCACTTTTCGGGGCTTCCGTTGAGCTGTCACAAATTCTGACAACGATATAGTTTAGAATAGACGTGTATATAAACTAATCAGGATTGCACCGGCGAATTGGACCTTCAAACATCTCTGACAAGGGTAATAAGTATGTATACGGCGTTCATATACCAGTGTTTAATGTATAGACACTAGACAGCACCTCGCAGAAACTGCAATTAATGCAAACATTCACCCGCGGTAGCTCCCTTTTATGCGTACCCTGAATACGACTGGCAAAAGTACAGAAAAGCTACTTGTACATAAATTCTTAGCATTAAATTCTATAATCTACTCCCTACAAAATTTAAACAGCTGGAGGACATAAAATAAAAAAAAAACATCAAGGAGATGCTAATAGGCCACCCTTTCTATAATCAGGCCGAACTTGAGGGCCATGATTTTTCAAATATTGTGCCCATTAAAATTACTTTAAAAAGTAGAGCCCTATTGTCTGATTATTTTATATGGTCTTATATCTGTAATTTTAGTTTAAAATGCATAACGTAGATTTAATTTGATTATTTAACATTTACTGACAATTTGAATATTACGATGAATAATTTTACTACGTATCTTTTCAAATTACTAACTACCTACTTCAAATATTAGGCTTCTATTTTGATTATTTATATTTATAGTTTGACAATCTAGTAGTTAATTCTTGACTACCTATGTATGTTCAGTAAAGAGTAGTAACGAAACTTACTACCTAACCCAATTATTTTGACACGTCGACAGAGCGGTCTTTAGCCGTCAATTGGACACGACGAAAATGTAATGTAATGTAATGACAACGCTAATGTCGCGTAGCAAAGACGCGCATATAAACAAAATATGATCCCACAGTCTGTAAGCAGCCAACTGTGGATAATTTGTAACAATTATACTATTAGTCGAATCAAAAAAATACAAAATATTTTTTCCTTCCATGGAATTTCAATTCCATAAATATTTCCTATATATTAAAAACAGTAAAAAAAACATGATTTTAACGACCCATAAAAGAGGTCAGGCCCACATAGGCCGGTGCCTACTTGACCTATTGAATAATCCGGCACTGGGTAAGTACGAAGGAAAATTCTCCTAAACGAGTGTCTCTGCATTAGGTACTAAAGGTTTCACATCGAGCGAGTTAACCTAAAGAACTCCCTCCTGGAGGATTACATTTAATTTAATTTTTTTATCAAGGATCCTTACAGACATAATACATTACATTGTTTGAAAATTATTTTAAGATACTTTTTATTTTTGATACCACTGGATAGAATTTCCTATATGGCAAAGTCTAAATTAACGAGAATTAAAAACTTAACAAAATTATATACTATAATGTATAATGAGATGTGCTATTGGCAGGAAAGGTCATGTAAGATGTGTTAAACCTCCCTATATTAATTATTATAAGAAGCAAACATTAAATGATCAATGAACCTACTCATAAGTATCTCAATAAATAAATAAATATATGAACGTTGGTATTATAAAATATAAACGTTGAACATTCAAGCACATATTTTATAGATTATATATAACTAGCTGACCCATGCCCACTTCGTTGGTCGGTAAAACTTTTTACTTGTGATGAAATTATGAGTGTGGTTTGGTTAGTACTGAGTGCTCTGATTTATTTCCTCATTGCCAAAAGAAGGGTTATATTTTTACTGCATATGTATGTATGTATATGCATGCCAATTTGACTATATTACCGTTATTTGTGAGTGTCTTCTTGTGAGTGTCTTATTTGTGAGTGTCTTATCTCTGTACCTTTTTCTTAAAGTGAACCTCTTCAATTTCCCTAATCCACCCGGAACAATATTACATATCTGCCTAAATTAAATATTCCAAGGACAGTATAGAAATTAAAATAAGAACTTAATATTTAAAAATTAAACCATGAAAAACTTTGTGGTTTATTTTAAGACTCGACTGGATGAGAGAAATATGTCTACATCTGGTGCGGCCGACAACACTGTGCGTTTAAGTTCTGAGATGTCTGATACCTACTAATGGCATCCGTATTATAATATGATTAAAATGAGTTGTAATATTAGTCACAGCGAAGAAAGGTAATTTAATACAGTTTCTCTGCCCTTGTTTTGGGAAAGGACAAATTCTTCAATATTTATCACAAAGGGGAACGCAATCGGCCATCTGGTTAAAACAAGGCACCCGGCAAAATGTCCAAAAATTAATATATCCACACAGTTTCCAATATTAAATATAATCCTCGACTGTTCTCATTATTATCATTGAATAATAAAAGGCAATATATGACTATTGCCTTTTATTTAATTTAGATTTTTACCATTCTAATAATATTAACGTGTCCATTTAACATTTTATTTAATTTCACAAGATATCATTTTCCGTATCCTATTTGAATTATTTTCTATTTATTATGGTTATTTAGTTATTATTAGTTTTATGATTAATTATTTGTAATAATTATGGTACTATAAACGTTTTTTACGCCGAGTATACGTACATAAAAACCTAAAGAGCTCGCTGCCTTGAAACAAGTCCTGGCACTTAGTTGGGCGGCTGCAGTACACCTATGCTAATGCTTATCACATGCTACTTCGTTATATTACAGCTCGTGATTATGTTTGATAAATGAGATTATGTTTATGCCAAGTTTGATACAGAAATGGTTCAATTCGTCTAATATTGTATGATATTTATAATAACATTATTCTTCTTTTTATGCGTTTGGATATTGAAATGTCTCGCTGAATACGTTGTTTTTGAATATTTACTTTTTTCTGTTTGTGTTTTATTTACGACGATAAAATCCCTAATAAGACGGCATTGCAAGCGGCCGTTTCCTGTCCTTTTATATTATGTTGGGTTTTACACTTAGTTCCACTATCGTATATTTGAATTATTGTGATTCTCGTACATCTGTTGCATCGTACTTTGTTGTATGTTGCGGTCAGTAACATGCTCATATCGGACTTGTTGATTAAAAAAAAATAATAAATGTATATGTATAATTATTAATGTATATGAATATTAGCAAAATAAATATGCTTTGTAAATGTATTGAATAATTAATTAAATAATTAATGAAATCAACTACAAACTTACTTATTGTCCGGCGAAAACAAGTACAGTGAATACTCCTCCCTCTGTTTCATACACTCCTTTGGCTCGAATATCCTATAAAAAGTCTTAAGGCTCATCCGTCTCGTCCTTTCCTCGTGCATCGTTGTCAATTGTTGATTTATATCTTCCTTTATCTCCTTAAGGGTCTGTTGAGGGATCACGTTCGTTGATTTGTCCGTCGGCGGTTTTAATTTTACGCTCGCAATATTTGTAGATTTTAAGGAGACGGAGACATCGCTCTGGCAGGTCGGGATTTTCAGCTCGTTCGGTTTCTTCGAGCTATCGATCTCTTCGATCGTCGGGTGCATCGATACTAGAATAACATACAAATCGATAATTCAGTACAAATTTTGCCGTGAACAGCATTTTATTCTACGATGGTTCGGCCATGTTTGCCGAATGAACGATAATCGCTTGCCACGTAAACTTCTTTGGCGAGACCGTCCGACAGAATGGAGAATTCAGCGATCGGCACCGAAGAAAACCTGGCTAAATAACATCAAAGACGACCTTAAGAATCAACGATTATCGCTAGGGATGCTCGAGACGTGGCAAAAAATCGTCAAGAATGGAAGCGAATCGTGAATGGAGTACGAGATCCAGCGACACCGACAGTAGCGTATTGGCTGCGAGGGCGACCCCCTCCCCATTCGCCGGCTACGGAATAAATAATAATAATAATAATTTTATTTATTTATTTTTATTTTATTTCATTAATTCACAAATCAAAATAACAGAATAATAAGTTGATAACGACGATAGAAACCATAAGTGACTTTAGCGCCATTTAGCAAATTGTCCAGGAGAGCCGATCAAAGTTTTAAACCAAATTTAACCAGTCAATTTATATAATTTTCTCAACGTGTCTCTTCAATACTATAAGAACTATATTTTATATTTTAACTCTTATAATCTTTATCTTTATTGCATATTTTAATGACAATGGGCAAAAATGTATGGGTGATGGGTCATGTGGCCATGATCAATAACAATAGCGTATTTACCATTGGAAAGATCTATTCATCTAGAATATTTATGACTACTACAACTTACCTCAATAACAAGCCGTTTCGAAGTTTCGATGTTCGGAGTCCTCTTAAATATGTCTAATTACACAAAAACCCCAATGCCCATTATTTATTTAAATATGTTGAATCATAAAAGATAGTATATTATGACGTACGGTCACTTCATGTTGGACAGCTGACCTTAGCATATTACATACGTCAGTAAATAGAGCAGCAATAAAATCATAAGACACATTACAGAGTTCAAGCAACATATTCCAGTATGTCCCCTCTATGTACTATTGAAAAACTCTAGCATTCTTAGGAATATATAGTTTGTACTCACGCATTATAAATAGGATAGAAAACGAATCTACCGCGTGAAATTTGTAGGACCCAGGGTCCTACAAATTTCACGCAGTAAATTTGTTTTCTATCCTATTTATAATGTCATACAACCGCGATAGTCTTCGATTTTGTACTCACGCAGTCTATGTACTTTATCGTTTCGGGTATTCTGCGACGGTTTTCGTTTAAACAGTTAAACAATACCATGCCTGAGTGTGTTAGGTGGCCTAGGGGATATCAGGTAATTGGCCATATTTAATAGGATATAACTCAGAAATTGATCATAATTGAGATCATTCGTTCTAGAGATAAATGTTCTACATAAAGAGATCTTTCCATTGGTATATGATTTACAGCTATTGGAAAGTGGGCGCAAAATGCCCATCCTCTTCTAAGACGATTTTCCTTCATCGAAATATAGGATATGCGGTTTTATACTGTTAACTTCGATATATAAAGTATTTATTGTTGGCTTATTTGTTTTTATGTCTTTCTGTTTTCCTTCTGTCTCATGTTTTTAATTTATTGAAACCAAGGATAAGTTCAAACCTGTTAAAACATCTGCCGTTGGCATCTTATTTGTAACTCTTCGGATTGGGTTGATTGGTTTCCTCAGATGATTCGTTGTTTGCCAATTTATAGGGGGGTTTGAGTCTTTTCTCTCGTGGTGGTATTCCCCGGGCCAAGATACCTTAAAAATAAAATAAAAACAGTTGCAAATGACAAGCCTTTTTACACGACTACCCAAATAAATAACTGCCCTCGTTTCTTTATTCTACCGTAACTTCTAAATGGTTGAAGCGATGAAGAAGTGTGTTATATTGTTAGAAACGTTATATCAACCTGGGTGTCTTAGGGTATCCAAACTACCTACATGCCAAATAAATAATTGCCTAAATGTCCAAATATCAAAAAATAAAGATAAATACATCGTCTTTAGTATCAATTGAGAGGTCTGATTGAGTATATTACGAAAATATACAGATATGTATGGATAAATGCATAAACCACAAATATTGAATAAATAAAGCTTTCAATGCTTCAGCACCGAAGCGTCACGATATAAAGCGTCACGATAGGCGAGCGGTCTGCCGCAGGGCGCCCAGCCCTGCGACGCCACACTCAGAAAGCGAAGTCAATGGGCCCGTAAGGCTTCTTGTCCACGCCACGTTTTTTTCGACGGACGGCGTGTTAGCCGCGACGTAGAAGAAAACGTGACCTCTTGTTCACTGAACGGTATTTTCGCCGTACGACGTGTTAGGTAACATACATTTTGTAAATAACTTCAAGGTGACGCATAAGTTTCCGTCCGGAGAAATTCCGCACGAAAAACGTCCGGTGCATGAACAAGCTTTCATATATTCAAATTCAAATTCTTTATTTTACAAAAAATCATAGTATCAGTTACAAATGCATTAAACCTAACCTAACTGGATCGCACGAGACGTCCGCACTAAGGTAGGCTCAGATTCGTATAATTAGGTACTGCCTAATGATAAATAAAAAATTTCGTTGAAGAATGCCGTGAAAAATAAAATCAAGTAAAGTAAAATTTTAGTAAAAAATAAAATTTCAAATTATCTAAAAAGGTATGTGATAATGATAATAATAATATATAATAATCATAAATTATAATAATCATAAATATATGGTAGGTTCATAATAATGTGTTAGGAATGTTAAGTTAGATAGGAATAAAGCAAATTAATTTTTCGGTTTCTTTCCTTCCCTGGGTGATCAACCAGTGGGTTAGTCTTTTTTTGTTTATATTTATTTTTATATTAATACCTTGAGTATAAATGCCGGGTATATCCATATTGTCAACACTGATACACATTTCGCCGTAAATAAATACGTCTCGCCGAGGGGAAATACGGTGCATACGGTGGCGGCGCCATGCCGTGTTTCCGCAGTGTCCGTGGATAAGCTTCCATAGTGATCCATACTCTACTAACGATACGGCGAATTAACCGTGGATTTTCACGGCGAAAAAAACGTGTGACAGGGCTTAAGGAGCTGTCATAAATTGAATTTCGTTTGAACGAAGAACTTTGTTCTCTAAAAACGTACTTTCCAGCGCGAACAAATTGTTTCTAATAATTATAAATACAATATTTAATTTTTGTAAGAGCAGTCGTGTTTAAATTTTTTTGAAATTGTTGTTTTTCTGTTTAAAATGCTTATTCTAATGCTTACATGTGACATTATGCTGTATCCAGACCCTTTCCTCGCCGTGTTCTGCGGTGAAGGCGTCTTAAAACTATTCTGCGGCGAGAGGCTCTTCATATTATTAGGCTGACCGCTCTGCGTGTCGTTTTTTATTATATTCGTTGGCAATAAAAAATCGTTCTCCCGAATGCCGTTCTTTAATAACCCTGATCCTAAAAAATAAGAACAGGCATATATTATCTCGTTGGTCTTTCGATTCCTATATCGCTAGCTGAAAGCGGCAGTGGGTTATCTTAAAAAATAGTTGTGAGATAAACGCATTACTAGTTTTCTCAAGTTCTAACTTTATTATGTATTTTTATTTTTAATTCAAATCATGAATCTTCAATAGGCAAAATAGTCGTCTTCCTACTTTAATTGTTTTAAAGATGTAAACCTTAATGTTGATGCTTAGTTTGAAGAAAAGAAAAAAAAACGGGAAATAACTCCCTGTCTCGTAATCATCTCAGTGAGGTGGATTATCTTATAAATAATTTATTACAACAGTGGGTTGCGTTTCAAATTGCATAAATAACTCAGTATTGCCTTCCACCGTCCGCAATTATTTTAATGCAATAGAGGGTTGTCTTGTGAAATTGCATAAATAACTCAGTGGTGCGATTTTTAAAAAAGTCGACACTGAAATTTTAAATTCTTTTCCATTAATCCAGTGTTGCTTTATGCAAACCTAACATTCAACGCTGAGTTATCGTGATAAAATAGGTTTTTTCAGGAAACATACTGTTCTCTTGGTTAGATTTTTTCTAACGCATTGTCATGTATAAATGTTTAACTTAATAGTTTCTAACGAAAATAATGTATTTTCTGGAAAGGGGATGAATGTAGCGACAAGCAGCCGTAACCTCTCTATACTCCTGAGTTCGCCGCTCACGGCTCAGCGAACTAATCCTGATTCCCTCTCCCTTCTCTTACTATTCCAGCACCTCAGATTGCATAGTAAGACCAACTCTCCCTAACCTAAAAGCTACTTCCCAAGATCTATTCCCACTATATCTCTCCTCCATTACTTATGTCTCATCGTCTAAATTATTAACTAAATTATTCCCTAACAGGCGTCCCTTCTTACGTTTATCCCTGTAATGTCCATATTGAGTTTCCTATGTTAAGTAATTAAAACAGTGTTGTCCTTTGTCTTTATCCGTAGGTTGGCTACTAACCCCGTACACTTCTCACCCCGTTGTCAAAAAAAAAAGTAAAAACGAAGAAAAATTTGCCATATTGGCATAATCGCCAGCAACTAAGCTGCGTGGAATTGCCACAAATAAAAAATAGAAGAAGAAGTGAACCAGTAGCGACCACAGCTATGCACGCACACTGTAATCGTACCACGCTCTAACAAAGCGATTACGTGAATAAATAATCAATCTACTCAAAACAAAGTGTATCACTTGTTTGTTAGTTTGTTTATACTCTTTATTGTAAAATTTCACAATAGGCGGGTTTATGGTCACACCACAATATCTTTTAAACAACCCTACCATGAGGTATTTATATGTATGTGTGCGTGTAATAAGTGTGTAAGTGCTTGTATTGTTATTGCATTCGATCGACAGAATGCGATTACGTTAATTTGATCCGTTATTTTTGCTATGTATTTAATTTTATAATTTTTTAATAATAACTCCTTTTCTTTAATATTTTAAAAAAATATAATAAATCATTTTTTTACTATTAAATTTATTATTATTAATTATCAAATCCGTTAATTCGATTATATAGTCGTATATATAGAGTCAGAACCATTCAGAGGATACGAATTATAGAGAGCTGTCCCCTGTCTTAAAACATCCCCAAACCACCATCTCTTAAAGGTCGAGGTAGACCCCGTTCACACAGAGGCTCCGTATTTACCTGACCGTTTTTAACGAATCCGTCGCTACTGCGGGTTAATGTCCACACAGCATATTATGACGGTTTCTTTCTCGCCGATCATTATACCACCGACATTCTACAAGCAAAAATAACCAAGCAACTGCAATATAGGATACAGGAAACAGCAAAAATAATAGCGAGGGTCATGTGTGAAAGCACCCATACTTCTCCATGCATCTTTAGGTACGGATTCGTTTTTTTACTGTTCCTGCATCCAGTTTTTGATGACAAAACGGAATGGCATATTTTGTTGGATCGGCATTTTTAACTGGATCCGGAATACTGTCGTGTATGTAAACGCTCATACGAGTACAATTGCATACACCATCAACGAAAAGAAAACGTATCCGATAAAACGGATCGCTGTGTGAACGGGCTCTTATTCGACAATTCTGTATACTCAACTCAAAATCGACTTTTGTGCAGATAACCCACTGTTGCTTTCAGCTATCGATATTATATTTAATCCATACCGTTACTAGTAGAGTGTTTCCTGCCGTTGTTCAAAATTATAACAGCGTCCGAATCAGATCCGCTCCGATGCTTCTCCTTAAAGTTTTTTCTTTTGACGCTTGGTCTAGAAATTTTTAAACTGTAGCCCCTATTAATTTTAAATTTTTCATTATTACTAGGCTTAACGTCGGAGTTGTTCGCGTTGAAATCGCTAATAATGCTAGGCTTGTTGCTAATGATTAAACTAGGTTTCGAGCTCTCTTTATGTAGAGAGCTTTTGGATAGTTGTATATTTTTGTCGTATTGGCTATTGATGTATTTGGCGTTGGATGGTAGTCTGTCGCTCGATACACCGAGGCTGTCTTTGTTCAGGGTCAACGGGTCGAGTCCGCTGCTCCCCTTTCTCGACGGGACGGGTAGTTTGGCTTTATCTGCCACCTTTATCCTCGCTGGAATGTTGTGTTGCGCCATTTTGGAGTGCAGCGTCAGATTGTACGCGTTTGGGACTTTCAGGAGGCCGGGGATACTCGTGCACTGAAATTAAAAATAAATGACGACATCAGGGGAAGAACGATGAGGGTTATGTTTTTGTGTAACTGAGAAAAACGACTTTAAAGATTTGAGACAAGGATACAAAGTTGTTCATGGTCAGGGGTCATATGTTATTTTAGTATAATTTGACGTCATATTTAGTTAGGGTTGATATTATTGTTTAAGAACATTATAATATGTGTATATAATACATCAGTATTCCCCACAATCGATTCGATTCTCAACGTTTTTCCCCAACATGCAAATTTCAAAAATTTCCATTTTTGCCATAATATTTCCTATTTTTATCATCAATACTTCCTATTCCATTTTGCCATAATTTTCTTATGGGTACAACACACATTTCCTCATACTCAGTTTAAAATGAAGAAAAATGGAACATTCATCGTTCTTCCCCTGGTGTCCTCAAATGCGTTGAACCATGATACTGATAATGGAATATGTTAATAAATATGTCATGTATGTGAAATATGTTCCATGATGAAATAAGTTAAATATGATTCAGATTATCTATGCTGGGCAACCAATAACTATTCTGTGACCAGAAAAAAACGGTTGTGTCACCCAAGAAAAATCCCGGCAAGTAGACACTGCAATGAAATCCCTTCGGAATGGAGGCTGGCCTGATTGAAAGTGCTTACTCGATGTGACATCGAAGATTATCGCAGTTATTTGGCGTTATAAATACAATGAAAACGAATTTACCGCGTATAGTTTGTAGCACCCGATGTTTCGGTGATGTTGAAATCGCTGTTGTTCAAGGCAGACTCAGGGTAGAGTCTATCGGGTGCTACAAACTTTACGTGGTAAATATGTTTTTATCTTATTTATACTTACTCGATTTTCGCAAAAATTATAACTCGATTAGAGAACAGAGGATAAAGCTATTGACAGTCCAGAATGACACAACCATCCTACACTGGCGATCGATTCATTCGGTTTTGGTTAGGGACAGTAAATCACATCGCCTATAGTTCGGTATCGTTGCGTTCCCTCTTCTGTAGATTTGCTTTCTTGTAAATAAACAGCTCGACGATATCGTTACTCGCATATACAGAGTGATTGTTTTAATTAAAAGCGCCCTTGAAGTTGGTATATCAGTACCAGCAATCGCGAAGAAAGTTCTTCAAAATCATAACGTAAACAAGCCCAAAAAGTAAAATTAGCCCTATATTTACGAGAGGAGACTGGAGGAGACACGATACGAGGAATAAATCCAATCTACACATAAACAGACAGCGACTTAGCAAAGTGCGATACAGTTTTATACACCAAAATTTGTCCTTCTATAATAAGATTCCAGAGAAAATGAAAAGCCTTGGAGAGAACCAATTTAAAAAGATAATAAAATTATAAATAATTTAGTAAGAAACCCAATTTATGGTATAAGGGGGTTTAAAAATTCCGAGTTTATTTTCCATGTTGATAATTAGCCAAATTTGTAAAATTTTAAACATAACGGAATTATGGTAGCTGACATTCTAATTCTCATATAATTTAGTATACATCTATTTATGTTTAAAAAATACGAAGGCATATTGCTGGATTGAAAATAAAATTATTTTACGTTGATTATTCTACATAGAATTTGCATTTCTATTTTAATATATTATTCTCTCTTACTATTTAATGACATTAGTATATTTTGATAATTTGTAAGTAGATAATATTGAATATAATATTACAGCCATGACAACTATCGTGATAAATATGTTTTTGATAATTAAATTTTAGGCATTTAATTTTGTGACGCATCCAAGTGTAGGAATGCCTATCTACTGGAGGTGTTGATTGTATTGTATTGTATTGTATTAAAGGGTTAAAAGAGAAATAATTAGTACCACTATGGTACTAATCATTTATCTTTACCGTTGACTCCAACAGGATATAATGGGACAACATTCGCGAGGATATTATAAAGCTACTAAGCAATTGAAACTAAGCAGAAACCGTCTACGCTTTTTCTCGAGATCGGTACAATCGTTTTCTAAATGATTTTTGAGATTGTAGAGAGATTGTAATAAAGTGTAAGGTTGATTTTTTCCTAATAACTTTATATTTACATTGTTATTTAAAATTAAACGAAAATGACATTCGACTTTCTGAGTCTATTATTAGGGCGTTATTCACTTGTAAGAAAGATCAATCGCTTTTCTGAGCAGTACACCTGGGCTCAGTTCAGACTCCAGCGCATCTCTGCACATGCGAGCGACTACTGTTTGTGTTATCTTCGTGTGGCAGACGAAACAGAAGACAGTCCGAAGGCCTTATAAATATGATAAAAACGAATTTAGCGCCTGAAGTTTGTAACACCCGACGTTTAGGCGATGTTACAACCGCCGTGTTCCAGGGTCTGACTCAGTTTAGACTCAGGATAGGTTACAGATATTTCACTATGAAACGCAAATGTGTAAATGGCACTCATAGTTCCGAACATTGATTAATCTTCTATTATTATGTTCAATATGGCGACTTTCGTGATATAACAGTATGACGGCGTACGGTAGATGGCGCTCTAAATACAGTTATACGGTATGAAAAAATAATGTAATAAAAACGAATTTTTAAATGATAGCCCTTATTATTGTAATATTGTTTACATAAAGATGCATTTTTTTTATGTGGTGTACAGGTTTAAATAAGTAATAACTACGCACTTTTATGTTCAGACATATTAATAGATAGTATTCTATATATCCGTATTATTTCTGTGTTGTAATCAGCTTATAAAAATGCGATAGATGGCACTAATATTTCAATGGTATTATTGTTGCCGTTGGTTAAATTATTGCGTTTTTATAATCAATCAGTCTTTTATAAAAAAATCATTCATTATCAATGTTATTATATGGCCATCTATATGGACAAATAAACTGCGATTAGTTTGGCCGTCAATGCTATCAGCGCCACGCAGAAAGATTATCAAATAGCAATTTTATCCTGAGTCTACCCTGAGTCTACCCAATTTTATTCTGAGTCTACCCCTTTCGACTGAGTCTACCCTGGACAACGAGCGTTGTAACATCGCCAAATCGTCGGGTGCTACAAACTTCACCGGTAAATTAGTTTTTATCCTATTTATCACTAGTGTCAAACAACCACGAAAGACCCTTTTGCATCTTCAGCCCTGGCTGTTTGTTTTGATGGTTGCTGTTGTGTATTTGTCTGCAAGTATAAATACAAACTTACCGAACTCTTATCGATTGAATCCAAACTCCCGAACAACGATGAATGCGACAGATTATAACTATAGTTAAATTCTTTTAGCGACGAATCCGACCCTATTGTTGTGTTTGGTGAATCTTGTGGCGTCGCTGCTGTCGTCATAATTACCGGTATGCTGGCGTTCTGCGTCATTTTGGACTCTTTTTGAACGTTGCATTTGGTTTCACCGATGAAGTCCTTGCATCGATCGTGGCCTTTGTGGTTGCAACACGTTTTGGAGATTCTGTTGTATCCGTGTCTGTGTTGTTTGATGCTGTCGCCGCGCGGGTTGTAGTCGTTTATTTTGCGGACGTCGTCCGCTGAGCACCAGTTTTTCATATCGCGCTAGAATTAAATAAGTTTATTTATATATTTAAAGTAAAGAACGAGATACACATAACTGCAGCATTACAAAATATTGGTGTTCGGACCAGTAGCAAAAAAAGAAAGCACACTGGCAGCATCTTCATCACTACTTCAACGCCTCATAACTAGGCCTAGGCCTGTTCAAAGACAGGCGTACTCTTTTTTACCTGTACCTACACAAGTTTGGAAATTATATTACTTACATGTACATGCTTTATTGTGAAATCTCACAATAAAGAGTATAATAATAATATAATAATACTAAAAGCATTTATTCGCTGACCGTATTGTACAGTTTTGCCTTATGTGATAAAAAAAATATTTTATTAATTTTGAATCATTTTTTAAAAATAAGGTATCATATTCTTCAGCAGCCAGTTTTTTGATCAGGTTGTCCTTCGACATAGGCATCCCCCATTTTCTTCCATTCATCTCTGTCCCGAGCTAACCATCTCCCTCCTTTCGGTAAGTCATCTTCTCATCTTTTAATTTGATGTCCTTTTTGTCTTTTCCCATTTCTAGGTTACTATTCCATTACGTCCATCGTCCATTTTTCTCTGTTGGTTCTCATGATGTGACCAGTCCAGTTCCATTTGAGTTTTCTAATTTTGTTCAAAACATCGCTCAACTTTGTTATTTTCCTTATTTTTGAGGTTGTCCACCTGTCCTGTAGCCTTGTGTTCAGAATGCTTCGCTCCATGTTTCGTTGGCATACTATAAGTTTTTGGTGGTTTTTGTTCGTATCAGGCCAAGTTTGACACCCGTAAGTAAGACATGGGAGAATGCATGTATTATAAAGTTTACTTTTTACTGTCATTGGTATCGTTTCATTTTTAACTATCTCTTTTAGTGACCAGTACCGTTTCCAAGTGTTGCCTAATCTACTATCGTTTTTTTAGTATTAGTCTTTTATCGATATTATCTGTCCTATATATATATATATATATATATATATATATATATATATATATATATATATATATATATATATATATATATATATATATATATATATATATATATATATATATATATATATATATATATATATATATATATATATATATATATATATATATATATATATATATATATATATATATATATATATATATATATATATATATATATATATATATATATATATATATATATATTCATCTACATATTCGATAATCTCGAGTCCTATTTCTATGTCTTCCTTTAATTCATTCGTCATTACTTTGGTCTTCGTTGGATTCATGGATAGACCTGCTTTTCAGCTTTCGTTATCTAGTTGTTGTAACATAGTTTGTAATATGTCCGGCCTCTCAGCGAATATCACAATGTCGTTGGTGAATATTAGGTGATTTATGTTTAATCCGTTAATGTTTATTCCAAAATCTTCCCCGTCTGTATTTCTGAATATGTTTTCTAACACTGTCGTGAAAAGTTTTGGAGAAAGAGGATCGCCTTGCCTGACGTCTTTCTCTATACTAAACTGTTCTCCTTATTGTTCCAGTTGGACCCTTGCTGTGGTATTTTTATACATTTCTTTTATGATTCTTATGTATTTGCTTTTTACGCCGTGGTTTTTCAGCGTTTTCCAGATATAGTTATGATTCAAAGAATCAAAAGCTTTATTGTAATCGACGAATGCAATGTAGTATCGTTGCCCGTATTCGTTAAGTTTTTCGATGACTTGTTTCACAACATGTATATGATCGATAGTAGAATAGTCGGCGCGAAATCCCGCTTGTTCTCGTGGTTGGTATTTTATTTTATTTATTTATTTAGAGTAGGTATTACAAAATTTAACTAGTACATTTTACCATGTCACACTGTATGTAAATGAGGCAATAGCAGAAAACTGATTCTTATTGTGACTGAGACATGGTTATGACCGAAAGTCGCCTAACTAGGCCTGAGCCTGTTCTAAGGCAGACTTGAGCAATTTTCTTTGTGCATTATGATTACTATTTATTAATAATGCATATATTTCTAGACACAATCAAATAAAACTAATTATTAAAATAGTCTACAAAAAATTAAATTAAAAATAGAAAATTCAAATCTTTTTAAAATAAAAATAAATTAAAATAACACTAAATCTAATCCAAATAATAAATAAAACAAAATTAACATTAGAATAATCAGAATTAATAAAAATGCAAATTGATTGTCACTTTTTAAAATATCAATTGCTTAATAGAAATGAAAAATTTTAGAATGATATAATGTCGTATTTTTGTCAATTTATAAAAATGGAAAGTATCTCAATATTTAATGTTAAAATTATGTAAATTAAATTAAATTAAATTAAAACTAATTAAACTAGTGCTAAATAATAATAATAATAATCATCAGAAATATAAATATATAAACTTAATTTTATTTATTTATTTATTTTTGTTTATTCAATTATTACTAATCAACATAACAGTAAAACCAAAAGTAAAATTAATAAAGATATTACCATAACTATACAAATAGAATGATACGTATAACACTAGCTATCATGTAAAAATAAATAATTAATAGCTTGCAATTTAAACAAGTGAGGGTTGGCGGTAAAAATATCGAAATCTGGTGCCATCGAGTGAATTTCATTTAAGCGCCGCAAAGCACGCGCCAACAAGTTCCACCTCGTAAGGTTAGTGCGCGAGAACGGCTCCGCGAAAAGATGGTGCGATCGAGTACGGAGATAATTATTTGGTATGAATAGATCCACCTTTGCTAGTAAGCTAGGGTTATCAGTTTTACCACGAATTAGATTGAAAACATAGGACATGGTCAGCATTTCTCTTCTGAGACAGAGAGAATTATAGCCAACCATGCCTGTGATAAATGCAGTCGGATACAAAAATGGATAATATCCGTACTGCTTGAAGTACAGAAATCTCAAAAAACACTTCTGTACCTTTTCCAGCATGAGGGTATAAGTATCTTCATGTGGATTCCAAATAGGTGCATTCGTTTCCATGCGACTTCTAACAATCGAGTTGTACAACGTGCGCATAACCCGAATATTATTGAAGTGTTTGGATTGCCGTATTACAAACCCTAGAAGCTTGAAAGAAGTTGTAGATAGTTGTCTAATATGTTCCTTGAAGTTTAACTTGGGGTCGAAAAAAACTCCCAAGTCCTTGACTTCAGTAACTCTGGGAAGCACACATCCAGCGATGGAGTAATCATACATCAGATGATCAGGCGACCTTGTGTATGTCATCACTGCACATTTGTTAATATTGAAGTGAAGGTTACGAGCTTGGCTCCATGCATAAACTGCATCAATATCACGCTGGAAGAGCTCGCAGGCCTCAGCACTTCCAGTTGATAAAAACAATTTGACGTCATCAGCAAACATTAGACAACGTGCAGATGTGACTACTTTACTCAGATTATTAACAAATAAGTTGAATAACAAAGGCCCTAAGTTTGATCCTTGGCTAACCCCCGATTGAGTGTTGTATAGTTTGGATTCAAAATTGCCAAATTTAACGAATTGCTGGCGGCCCCCCAAGTAATCTGCGAAAAGTTTCAACAGTTTACTCGAGAATCCAGCAGCAGCCAGTTCTCGGAGTAACGCATCGTTGTCGACTCTGTCAAAGGCCTTCTTGAAATCCAAATACACGACATCCACTTGTCCCCTTGAGGTGCTATCCAACTCATCAGTAACATAATCTGTAAAAACGGATAGGTTGGTAGTTGTGGAACGATTAGGACGGAACCCGTGTTAAATCAAACAAATAATCGTAAAATATAATTAAAATGGAATTGTAATCAAATACGTAATTAAATTAAATGAAATAAAATAAAATAAAATAATGAATAGGTACAAATTGTTGAAAAATTAAAATATCAAAAAAAAACGTATGTTTAAATATTCTTATCGCAATTATTAACTAAATAATTATCTTTAATTCATTCTGAATGTGTTGATTTTCCTCTTTTAAAAACCATGCTGTCAATAGTTTTTTAAAATGTTTCCCATTTTCTTCAGTTTTAATGTTTTCCGGAAGGGCGTTGAAAAATCTTGAGGCACAAAATCGAAATGATCGTTGTCCAAACGTGGTTTTCATTTTGGGTATCATTACATTCCCATTACAGGAGTTTCTAGTATTGATTATTTTTTGGGTAGCGATCAATTTTGTATTAAATTTTAAATATGATAATGCAGTTTTTAAATATAATTGTATAGTATCCAGAACCTCGTACTCCTTAAAAAGTGCCTTTGAAGGATATCGATACGGTTTCCGCGAAACAATTTTTAAAATGCATTTTTGTGCAACATTCAGGGGAGATATGATGGTTTGTGCGCATCCACCCCAGCCAATTATCCCATAACACAGAAGGCTTTGACAAAGAGCATAGTAAACGATTTTTAGCGTTCTTGGACTAAAGACATTCCTCACCTCTTTACAGACATAAGCCAATTTTCTGATTTTGCAAGCTAGTAACTCGATGTGATCCTGCCACCTTAGACGATTATCTATAATTATTCCTAGGTATTTAATGGATTCTACCCTATCCAGCGACGGGCAACTGCAATGACTTTGATCATTGCAAGTATGTATTTTAATGATATGGTCCGATGACGGTTGGCCTCTCATATTGATACTAAAAGAATTGTTCGAGGTGTTTCGTTATTCGGCCAAGTATCATTTTAGAAAACACTTTATATAGATTGGGCATTAGACATATGGGTCTGTAATTATTTATACAATAGTGGACTTCCTCCATTGGGTTGGTAATTGTTCAGTAGCCATTATTTCGTTAAATAGATGTGTCACCTGTTTGGATGTTACGGTTAGGGATTCTTTCAGTAGTTCATTTGAGACGTTATCGTCTCCAGGTGCTTTTCCATTTTTTTGTGTATTTATAGCTCTTATGACTTCGGTCTCTAATATATATGGTATTTCTTCTTCGTAATCTTTCTTCTCCGTCTCTATTGGTATTGTTTTGTCAGTCTCTGTGTATAAACTGTGTTTCAGTTTATACACAGAGACTGATGAGAATAAACAAACAAAATAATAAACCTTTGGTTATAATTTAAAGAAAAAACGAAAGATATCAAATTAGGTACTTATAAGTATTTAAAAAATCAAGAAATAGTTTAAGATTATACGAGTTAAAATTAAAGAACTAGTCTAAAATACCTAAAAGCGTTTCGAAATAATACATATCCGAATTATATTTCCAAAATTATTTAAAAAAAGATTGTGCGTTATGCGTTTTGCTGTATTGTTTCAATAAGGACAAAAACAAGAAGCATTTGAATTAATTACCTAGTTAAATATTCTTTTATTTTGTTTGCGGACTGTGTGTGAAGTGGAGACAAAAGTACGAATTGGAGAAAATCATGGAGTATAAAAACTAGTGGCTATTTAAAAATGAATCTGGAAAGAGTTGTGGCTGTATTACAAAAAAAAAAAAAAATATCAATGTTTATTCAAAATTAAAACCATCAATAGTCAAAATAGAATCCATCAAACCAAAAATAAAACCATCAATAATCCAAACATATAAATTTTTGTCTTAGAACTAGAAAATAAAATTTAATAATAAACAAAAAAGGTTTTGAAATACTAAAAATATAATTAAAATTGTCATTGACTTAATTAATAAAAATCGTAATAATAATAATAATAATACACTAAATAATAGCGCAAATAATAATAGAATTATTGCAAGGTTGCCATAATTGATGTAATCAGTCAGACAACATGTTTTTCACATCGTTTATTTACTATTTCCTTTAATTGATCCACTTACCTGGGAGCACGAATCGCTAGATTCGGATCTCGTTAATGAGTCATTGAACGAGAGCTCATTATTATCCGAAAAAATATCCCCTGACAACTTTGATTTAGCCAATTCCCTCTGTTCTCTTTCTCTTCGTTCGTTTCTCTGAAAATAACATTGAAATAAGCCAGCATTATTCAAACATTCGCCGACGAAGGATGTGTCTTACCTCTGAACTAAATCCTTCCACCAAAATGGCAACCAACAAATTAAAGAGAACGTAATTTCCAAAGGTCATCAATACGACGAAATAAAGCGCAGCCCAGTGGCTCGTTTTCGCCATACCGTTAAACAAAACAATATTCCAGTCTTCCTGCGTTAACACCTGCCAATTTTAAAAAATTGTCATTAAAAAAAAGAAAAAGAAAATACAAATACATACATACTATTTAAACTTTTTAAAAATGATTTAATACGAATGAAATGCTCGTTAGTTCTTAAAGAAATGCAGCTACAAGCTAGAAGCATTCAAAGCTAGAATTATTGTCATTTAACAGCATTGGCTATTTCTCGATTAGTGGTTACTTTTCATGCTATTCAAAGGCATTATAAATTCAACAGCGTCATAACAAATTGGGAATTGAATAGTTTACGGTTGCAAAGTTTCCTCCTTGCGAAATATTGTATGTAACTACGGTCTTGTGAGTCTGTTGAGTGTACCTTTGCTGATTGGTGTTTTTTTTATTTACATAATTTTATTACAGATTTACTGATCTTTCAATGTGTTACGAGAAAAAAAAACTATAGTACGAAAATGACGTACGATTTCTCAGTTAATTAATTGTACACTTAAAAGAAAGATCAACAAATCTACTCTTTTTGATAGATAAATCGTAGAACGTATACTGCCCTTTCGTGATCACATTTTAATGGCTTGTGCGAGGAACTAAATCAAACAATCGATTTGTTCATCGAGATACAGAAATTTAGAGGCGTACTATTATCATACACAGGATATTTTAAATTACTGGCTTCTATGAATTAAGTAAATCAGTACGGGCAATAAAAACCCTTTCAATAATTTTTTTTAGGAAAAAAAAAGAGATTTTTTTATAGGAAAATTTGAAAAACTCAAATATCTAGCGGTAGGTAAAATATCGCGAATAAACAATCTTCGCATTATTTTACCTACCACTAGATGGCGCAGTGCGCTCAACGCTTCTCAAACTTCTTTTCAAAATATAAAATTTTTCAAGTTTTTGTTATGTTATATATTTTTATTTTTTTTCGCAAAATTTTCATCAATAGTTGGTTGTTTGCTTGTATTGATTTACATATTTCAAGAATGCTGGTTAATTAAAACTCACATTGTATAAGAGGGTCATTTACTAAATAATCCACATTTTTTTTTACTTACACGTTCATTTTTTAAAGATTTTTTTTTGCAATCTTTCCTTATGCCTGGAAAGCTTTAATATTCCATCCATGGTACACTTGACCGAGATCTGGTTTTGTGGATATTTTTTTTTTTGGTTTTTTTATTTGGTAATATAGGAAAACGCTTGCTTTTTGCAAGTTTACCAACGGGAATAACACCCATTATAGATACTCATCGCATGGCCCCGTCGGCCGGTTAAATGTGCTTTAAATGTATTGACGCGAGAACACCTTCTTCTGTACAGTTGCATATGTGAATTGTCTCTCGCATTTTTAGCATTGATCACAGCAATTCAAAGATTGACAAACCAGGAGAGGCAACAGATTCACCAATACTGGCAGAATATACCATGACAAAAAGTTGCGAAGAGCAAATAAAAACTTCCAAGCTACTAAAATTAAGCAAGACCCAACTACACATACTTGCAGGACTGCTTAAGGGTCACTGCAGGTTGGATAAATATCTAAATCGGATCGGACTATCTAAGACCGACCTGCGAAGATTCTGCCTTGAGTAAGCGGAGACATCACTCCTATTTTTTCGTGAGTGTGGACCGCTAATGCAGTCAAGGAGCCGTTATTTGAGAAGACAAGCTCTGGACCCAAATTATATTAAAGAAATAGTTCCCTCTAAGATACTGGGGTTTGTAGAAAGCTCAGGACTGGGGGAAGGAACTGTAAGAAAATGGAGGCGCAGAAAATCTGCAGAGGTCGCAGTGCACCTCTACCATACATTCAATCATCACTTATTGAAGGGTTTCACTTGGCGAGAACGGAAAGGAATACACCTGGCGTAGTCTCAACAGACTGAGGGTAGATTTCACAAGATGCCGAACCAATGTCGTCGCTGGGGCTACACAGAGAATCCAATATGCGTCTGTGGAAATCTGCAGGATGAAGTATACCTACTATCCTGCCGGCAGTTGTCAAGTCCCATAACACACCAGGACCTACAAGAGGCGAACGACAAGGCTACCCAGGCTGCATACTTTGGAGATACGTGTCCTAACCTGGCACAGACACGTTAATAAACGAACGAACCACACATTTAAATACTATTTTTAATGCGTAAAGAATTTCGATAGATCTGTGTGTAGCCATCAAATTAAGAGTATGGCTTTACTTTAGTAATATTCCTCTAAGACTCTAAAAAAAACAACTTAAAAAAAATGTTTCTTTAGGGTCCAACACGTGGTGTAAGTTTAGATGTTGTACTTAGCATTAAATATTCTATGCTCTATGGGCGATTAAAATGTTGTAAAGCGACATATTATAAAAACAATAATTGAAAACCTTGAACTTTGAACTATAAAGGATGGGTTTTTAATTAGTAACAGCATTTAAGTGGAAGAATCACTACGAGCAAACAAGCAACTTTTGATAAATAATTTTGGCAAAATCATTTATTTTTGTTAATTTTTAAAACTTGACTAATAAGTACAAGTTTGACAAGCGTTGAGCGCGCTGCGCCATCTAGCATTAGGCAAAATATCGCGAATAAACAATATTCGCGATATTTAACCTACCGCTAGATAGCGCAACGCGATCACCTCTTTTTATACTAGTTTTCAAGATATTAAAAACTTCCGAATTATAAAAAATATTTTTTATTGTGTTTTTCCCAAAAAAAATCATCAAAAGTTGCTTATTTGTTCGTTCTGATTCACCCACTTCAAGGATGTCACTAATTAAAACGTGTATATACGTAGTGTTGAATTTCGATAATATTGTATATCGATAAAACCAGATGAATAATCTGTAATGCGCCTAGATTTAAGTTTCTACAACCTCTTAAGATTATTTGGATATAAATATTTTGAATTGAAATTGATATGAATTCAACCTCTGGACTTTTAGCATCAAAGTCCGCCTCCATAATGAGTATGCTTCCTAGGCTGCTCATTCGGTCATCGTTCTACGATTTATCTATGTAGGTACATGGCATCCCGAAAGTCGCCACCGATGGCGGCCGCCTCACCTGAAACACCGTGACTGTGGCCCAGAGGAAGTTGTTGAAGTGCTTCCTGTCGCACTCGCAGTACGGATGCTGTCCCACGATCTCCTGACACGTGCACTCGCGCTCGTCGCCGTTCTCCTCCGTGTACTTGCAAAACTTACCGCCAAACACGTACATGCCAAGCACACTGCCGGTCGGTCGGTCGGGTGAGAAACGGGTCGGCGGCGAGTCGAGCGCGCGGCGGTGATGCAG
The DNA here is from genome assembly GCA_944548615.1 of Micropterix aruncella. Taxonomy (NCBI): domain Eukaryota; kingdom Metazoa; phylum Arthropoda; class Insecta; order Lepidoptera; family Micropterigidae; genus Micropterix; species Micropterix aruncella. Next base: position 30,681,004 of record OX155964.1, on the reverse strand, counting down.
GAGGAAACGACCAACTTACAGTTTGCGGTTTATTCTCAAATCATACCAACTTCAAACGTGAACTTTGTAATAACAGTGGCGTCAATTAGGAACAGTTTCGCTACAATTCGGCACCTACTTTGTAATAGAGACCTGCACATACAGGTGAGTTTTTAAAGCAGAATATTATGGAGAAACCTGAAACTATTCCAGATAGAGAATAATTCTGAAAGAAGTTCCGAGATAGATTTTGGAGAAGTTAAAAATGGTATTGTAACTTGTTGTGAAAAGTCTCTCAGTCGAAATTTTTCGGGAGAATCGCCTTTCCTCAAAAAACATTGTTTTGACGCCAATTAGTTCAATTTTATATGACAAATAAATCATTATACGGCAATGGTCCCGATTGCGTCTCTTCGTGAACTAAAATAGGAACTTAGTTCAGCCAAACGAGACAAAGCAATACGTTAGAACGAACTATGAAATGAACCATCGTCGATTCTCCCGCACCAAAACTACCCGTGGAACTTATAGACTCCCGATTAATTTTGAACACATTTCGTGGGGTGTTAGATTTAGCTGATTTATCTTCCGTGGGTAATTTTAACGCGGAGAAATGACAACCGTTCATTTCACATTCCGATCTGACGTAATGCCCTGTCTCGTTCACATGAACTAATTTCCGATTTTAGTTCCGATTAATAAAATAAACAAATTTTGGAAAAAGTTGCAACTTTGCATCTTTTTGCAATGACCACGGGACACTTATGTCTTATCAATTTATACAGAATCTGTTATTTACATCGCCCTTTAACAACTAGAGTTGTCGACTACAGCGGGCGAGCCCGTCACCTCAGGAAGTTTTAACCATTAGTCGTTCCATCTCCCTGGAGTGAGCGCAGAAGACTTAGTCCATCGTCTAGTTCTGCCACAAACCCGTAAGAGGCCAACGCCTTAACCGCGAGATAGCCAGGAGTGTTACCCAGCGGGCTTACACTCACGCCCTTACTTCCAATTGCGATCAGATTACTCCAGTCTCTCGATTGGTTACGAGTTCGAGGTCGCTTGCGCGGTCCTCTCCCTTACGAAGCGGTGAAACGGTGTATACCGAATCTATCGCGGACCACGGCATCCTTTGCCCAGCTGTTCATCCAGGATCGGGTAGCCGATGGTTGTTTCAAGAGCAGTCGTCGTAAGGTCCGCAACCACCCCCGCTCTATAGGAAACAGTACTGCTTCCAGACTCCCCCGACTGTTAGTCAGAGTGCGTAATCGATTGGCTTACGCCGCACGGTGCACAGATCGTCCAGGGGCGCCAGAAGGTTGATTCCCAGGGGAAACTAACCATAAGGCCAGAGTCCTACCCAGGCTCGCACTTCATGCGTGGAGGCCGTCGGATAGGTGTTGACCCGTGAGTGTGACCAACCCTGAACAGAATGGGTCTTCGTGGCCAACTCAGCAAGGGCCCATTAACTCCCAAACCCCCTCGCCCTTTAACAGTTTTATGTATCAACAATTTCCATACTCTACCGCTAAGCTTGTGGTCCTCAAAGGATTAATGATTTGTTTTTCAAATAAAATTGAACCGTGCGGTAAAAAAGTTTTTTTGAGAAGGGTAATTTCTTTAAAAAATATGGACATTATAAATAAGTAATTATACCATCATTCATATCTCCAAAAGCATCTCGTGACTACATTCAGAATTTTTATTTATCTGTAATGGTTTCTGATTTCCCCTTACTACCTTGTTTTTAAAACTTATTTAAGCGCTGTAATACAATTCGTACTTAAATGACAGCAGCTAATTCGTAGGAATTTGCGAATTATTACACTAAAAAATTGCCTCTAAAGAGGTACTCCTGAAATACATAACCTTGCTCAATGGAAGAATTTAGTTATTACAAAAAAATTCGCGTTTACTCGCCCAACAGTCGGCGTGGGCAAAACAACAGCAGAAATAAAATGTTTTTTTTTAATGTCGCCACTGCAACGTATCGTTAGTGTAAATTTGTAACAAATTTGAGAATAAATCCGCCGCACATTATCTACTAAAAATAGCTTAATTTAACAGTACCTAAAATCTCACCATTCCTGCCCGCCTTGTTTATTAGTTTTATGAGGAATACTTTTAGTGTGTTGGGGTTTGTTGATTTTGTTTCGATTTTTGCAAAATTCTAAACAAGCTTCCCGAGCAGGCTACTCGCAGAACATTCGGGAGTAAATATTTCATATAGAAAAGGAAAAAAATAATAACAATAACGATGCAGTTAAGAGCAGGCAAGGTCAGAATTTAAGGCATGCAAGCAAACCATTTTTAAAAATTATTTCGCATTCATTTCAATACATATAATTATTAACGAATTGAACTGGAACGCGTAAACTGATTGTGGTGACTGGGCCTAAACTATCCTCAGGGTTTTTGAAAAAGCCTATTGACAAAACTACTATAATAACCCAACCAGTTTACACGTTCAACGGCGCTGAATTTGTGACTTCTCTCAAAGAAATTTCGTATGTTTTGCAAGCATGAAGTCAGAAAAGTTAAATCGTAATAAAAATATAAAGAAAATTCCAGAATTTTAGATCTCCAAATAACATGCCAAGTTTAAAAACGGTGGAATTTCGTGTCGTGTTCTTTTTTATATTTTAAATCGTACGAGTTTAAATCTTCTGTCTATAAATATGAATGTCTGAATTTCAACTAGAATGAATTTAATGTAGAGTTTATTGTTGAGTTTTTTTATTTTTTCCGGAGTTATTAGAGTGTGCGTTCTTGTTAATTTATGTGTGATCGATTGTCGTTCACTGATAATTCGTAAATTTTAAAGAAGGATGGGCAAAAATGTAAGGGACGTGTCCAGTGGCTGAACTAAAAAAAAAATGAACCCCAGCGCAAAATTAAACAAAAGGCTCCTCCTGCTACTTATTTACGCTATATATGATATAATTATTGTATATGTTTAAAAGATTAGTTTCTATATTAATAAGGCGGTTTATTGTTAAATGTTTATTGCAAAATCATCGATAAGTTTAGATACATCAATTTTTCGTCTTCCTAAGCTTCCTGACATAGGTTGGATGCAGCATCGGTCGTAGACTAAGGTTTCATTTGTGCCCCCAAACCATCTTGGGCCCCGGTTCGCCGCACCGGCTGAACCGGCTTAGTTACGCCACTGAACACGTCCCCACGGACAAAAAAGATCACATATTTGTCGCTGAAGGCTCTTTTCATGACTGTCTTGTTACTATGGCGGTGAGTCTCAAATCACTGCGGGTAAAAAAGTTACAGGTAAAAAAAAACCTGTGTTTCTATTACAAAAAAATGTTCGTTTATCACCGGCGGGTTTGTGGAGCCACGCCACACTGCCGCCATGTTTCGCGTCGCCATGACTTTTTTGTTGTTGAGAGGAACCGCCAAAGTAACAGTTATGATGCTTTATGATCGTATTATCAGTTTCAATATATGAAGTTTGTTATTCTGACACTAAGACGTAATGACGATTTTTTAGATACACTGACATAGATTTTTGTTTTAACTGTAACTTTTTTCGCACAATGATTTGAGACTGACCGCCATAGCACAGTATACAAGACAAAAGCGTCTCTTAGAACAAGATTAAAACCAAAGCGAGCTACGTCACGAGTCCAATGGCTCGCATATGGTCGCCACATGTCTATTACTCCGCCAACGCAGATGCTCAAACGTATTGAGAAATTCGTCAATCTTTGCACGCGTGCAACGTTAACCAAATGCGTTCGTCGAGACGTACCCCTCTGCTCACTTCCCTCGCACTCTATCCCGCAATCCCCTGTCGCTTGAGAGTGCGTCTACTGTTCTCTCGGTATACTGTCGCCATAGTAACAGAGGAGAGTCATAAAAAATCTTTTTGATATGTTAGGTCGTTATTGGTCGGTGGGGACGTTTTGTCCCATCCTCTTTGTCAACCGTAAAATAAATCATAAGCTAGAGATTATTTATTTATTTTTTTTACTTAATCGGTCACACACAAATATATTTTTTTCTGTCTCTACACACAGCCAAATAACTTTGTAGTTGGAATGGTCACGATGATGTGTTAGGTCATGGTTTTCGTGGTTAGTTGGTGTTATGTGGTTGGTAATACCTGGAACACAGTGACCAGGGCCCACAAGAGAGTGTCAAAGTTTTTTCGGTCGCACTTGTCCTCGTCAGTGGTAGCGCGGTCGCAGAACTTGCATCCAAACAGGTTCATGCCCAGTATGCTAGGAACACGACCAAGCTCGTCAAATGGTAATATTACAAAATCGATCTGGTGTGAAGCCCACTTAAGCGACGCGATCGCAATAGAGGCGGTTGACTTGACGTCATTAATATATATTTTTTGCATGTTTCGTGGAATTGAAATAAGAACTCAAATAAAAATAAATATAAATTGAGAAAGAGAAGGCTTGCGAAAGCAGCGTCGTGGTAAGCGCGGCTTCGTGCAGAAAATGGGATAAAAGTAGCGAAAAAGGAGATGAAACAAAACGATAGCAGGATATTGAAAATATTGACAGAGAGAGACAGAGAGAGAGAGAGAGAGAGAGAGAAGAAAAATAGTGGGAAAGTGACTCACTGTTATGTCGTATAGGTATATATACATATACTATGTAGATGCGGATTATATGGGGTAAGCAGTGGCAGACGTATTTTTGTAGATTTCCTATAAAAATTGTTTTTTTATTAATCTTGCCTGTTAAGTAGATTATGAATTTTGCTTTGTTTCTATTAAGTTTTTTTAAAAACTGCAACGAAAATGCATAGCGACGATAATTTCTGATAATTCTAACTGACTATTAAATCATATTATCATTTATTAAAAAAAAAACTGGTACACAATAATAATAACATTTAATTTATTTTCATTTGAAATAATTTAAATTCTTATAAAATAATTTAATTTCTAAGACTGCCATTATAAAAGTACATGTTTACATAATTTTTAGGTTCATTTATATTTAGAAAACTACTTTTATATGGAAAGTTTTATCTGTATGGTTAATTGTATATTCGATATAATATCACCAGTTATGAACCCTGAAAATCGTCAATCGAATACGAATTTATTTGCCTACCTTCATTATGCCAGGCAATATTGTAATATTAAGAGGGAAGTTAGTATGAATGCGCATGACGGCCACCGCTACGGAAAAAGAGTGTTAACGCATATGTATCATATGATCTGCGGTTAAAATATTTATGTAATATATATAATTTAATTTGTTTTTTTTCCTGGCACAACCGAGGCACTCCAATAAGAATCAGGAAGTGAGCTCGCCTTATTACAGGAGTGCCTAGAAAGGCGGGCTCGGTTTCACTTTACTCGGAACATTAGGAAAATAAACTTTTACATGAAATTTAGCCTGGGCTCAGACAAATGTTTGCCTAAATTTAAAAACATATAACGCTAATTCCTGGGTTGTAAATTACATTTCTTTTGTGCTCTTGTATGTATGTATGTGCTAAGAGTGTATATTTAATTAATAGAAAAATAAATACATTTTGTATCGTTGGCATCATCACGGCAGACACGTCAATTAGTGCGGTATCAGTGCATAGGCAGTGACAGGCCGGCGCAAATCGTTGACCGGGATCGGCCGCCCCCATTAGCAAAGCATTTCGCTTCGAAGCTCATGGCATCGTTAGCGCCCTACTCACCCTTCCTTGATGCGAGCGGTTTGTATATACGATGCGATGTATTTTATAAATTATTAAATATTTGTAAAATAAATCCTACATGGTAATGTAATCCATCCCGAATAGCTTATTGTACCTTATCTGTCAAATAACCGGTACCTAAACTCCAAATGTTAAATTAATATTAGACAACATTTTAACAAAAAAAAACGACTCCATTTTTTAAATAAGTGCAGCAGCCATGTCATGGTAAAACTTAGAACAGGCTATCATAACTGAATGCATATACAAAATTTCGTGTCTGTGCTGTTGACTGTTAAGGAGTCCCCTCGTCGGGAGCCAAACCTGGGTGCAGCAGCCATGTCATGGCGAAACTTAGAACGGGCTATCATAATTGAATGCGTATACAAAATTTAATGTCTGTGCTGTTGAACGTTAGGGAGTACCCTCGTCAGGAGCCAATCCTGGGTATAGAAAGAGGTGATGCTTACCATAAAAAATGCATTGTCATCATAGCTGAACCAACATGTAAATTTTAAACTTCATATGATTATATGAAGAGTTCCCTCAATTCCTCATGGATCTGATCATCAAAACAGGATTTTGATAAAAATGGGACCAATATGGACCAATCCTTTCAAATAAAAAATATTTTTCCAAATCGGTTCATAAATGACAGAGTTCTGAAGTAACAAACATTAAAAAAATAAAAATACAACCGAATTGATAACATCTTCCGGTTGATAAAAAATAAAATAAACGCCTCGTGTTTGGTATTAAATTAAATGGCGGAATAAGTACATAAGATGCGGGCGGCGCGAGGACATATAAAGCGTCACGAGCACAGCGCGATCGTTACGATATACCTATCGCAGGGTAAACAGCTTTGAAGCAGCAGAAAGCAGGGTCATTAAGTCCGACTCGCGTGTAGCCCCACTTAAGGGCGTTCCAGCGAAGGACGTCACGGGCTTTGAATAATGCCCGTCGATTGACACAGAATACGCGATCATCTATTAGCACTGGATGTTTATAGCAATGACGTGTCAAAACAAAGCTTCCGTAAATTAAATTTCGTTTCAACGAAAATTGTTATAAGAAGTTTATTATCTATAAAACGTGCTTTTCAGCGCGAATATTCGTTCCTAATAATTACGAATACAATATTTGTAAATATACATATTTTGTATAGAAAAATAAATACTTATTAAAAATAGACAACACGACTGCCGTTGCAAAAAGTGAACTAAAAAGTCAAAACAAGTTTTATTATTTAGGACGGACAAGATCTCTCGGCGATATTGGCATTTTAATTTTCTAACGTATGCGGATGGTTTAAAAATCTATAAAAATATAAACACACTGGAATATTGCATCTTGCTTCAGAAGGATATAAATTCTTTGAAGATGTACTGTGATAAAAATAAAATCCAAATAAATATATAGCCAAATGCTTTCATATAAGCTTTACTCGAAATACATTTATCAATTTGACAATACACCTATGGCAAAGTGCTCCTCCATCAGGGACCTGGGAGTGATTTTGGATAGCACTTCAAGCTTCCTCGCGCCCATTGGAGCAATCTCTGAGAAATCTTATAAAATGTCAGGGCTTATAATCCGCGTATCAAAACCTTTAAATGGAACTGCAATAATAAAGTTACTTTATAATTCATTGTAAGGTCACATCTGGAGTTCGTGTTACGGATATGGTTCCCACACTACCAGGTGAACATTAACAGGCTACAGAACATTCAGAATAAATTTGTACGATATCTTAACATTAAAATAAAAGCTATTGCAACAACACAAATAAGGCTTCTGTACTACTTAAAATGGATCCTCTGGTGCATATGCATAATTTAAATGGTACTGTGTATACTTTCAAAATACTCAATGGTATCTTTTATTGTAGCGTTCTAGTAGGAGAAATTAAAATTAATGCTTCATCAAGAACTACAAGAAATTATGACTTGATCCTACTTCCTCATTTCAATACCATTGCATTCAGGAATGAATTTATTATTCGTTCCTGTGATCTTTATAATAAACTGGGAAGGGTTGATATATCTAATACACCAATATGCGATTTTAATCAAGACAATAATATTATTTATGTATCCTTAATATAGGATACTGAATTCAATTTAATTTGCTATGGAGGTTTGATCATCTATTACTGTACTTTATTTATTATGGTAACTTTATCACATACTTTTTCTTTTAATATATATAAACATAGAGTATATTGTGGTATATAAATACAATATAATATAAATACACACTTAAATACACATACATTTACTCACCCTCTCTCTCATACACACACTCACACACATATAAACACACACCCTCCAACCGTCCCCTTTTTTCTCCTAGTCAACATACAGATACGCACACAACTCCAAGTCCATCGTAATATGAATTTACTAAAATGTCACAGGAAATCCGTTACCAGTTTTATATTTTTGAATGTATAAATTGTTGTAATTCTGTATACTATGTCTTACTGTATCTTTTCTTAATTAATAATAATAAAAACAAACGATATTGGAGAAATATTTCGCTTGACATTGTTAAAGTCAAAAGTAAGGAATTGTCAAAGGAAAGGAAATTCCCAGCCCAACTACGTATGTAATTTATATTTTTGTACAACTACGATGTTCAACACATTTTGTAATAAATATTTTGTTGGTATATTTTTTTTCTTCAGTCATGGGACTGTTTATAAAACATATATTAAAAAGTCCTTATATAAGATTTCAGTTCCTTTTAGTTCACTTTTTGTAACGGCAGTCTTGTTTTTGTTTTTTTTTAAATTATATCTCGTATTTTTCCTTTTTACATGACTGCCCAAAACAAGGAGTGTAATTTGTTCAGGGTTCATATATGTATGTTTTTCGATTTTTATTCCACATCTAAATGCTGGAACCGATTTAGAAGTATGTGGTATTGTTAAAGCCGTTATGTCACCCTGAGTGTCATATGGAACTGTCAAAATATCAAGTAAATGGTTATCCAAATGTCCAAATCTACAAATGTCAATAAATTAACATAATTACATCGTGTTTATGGTAGTGTCAAATGAAAGTCTGATTTAGTATATTTTGAAAATATATATGTACCTATATGGATAAATACATACGCCATTAATATTCCATAAAAAAAAACGTAAAAAAAATATAAATTCATTAGTTTACTTTCTGTAACGACAGTCGTGTTTTTTATTCCTTCTAATATATTTACTTGTTTCTGTGTCTAGTGTCTTCCCCATTTTCCTATTGTCCAGTACGCTGTTCTGACGTTCGGGACTAAATCGATCGATGATTATTTATCTTTTTATGTGGCGTTTGTATATGAAAGATCTGTATATGAAAGATCGCTTTATTGCATTTATAACCCTTTGCACCCGAGGCCTTTTTCGTATTTAAGAAAATACTACATCATATTGGAAAAATACCATTTTAATCCACGAGAAATACTTCAAACATTGTCTTAACTGTTTTTTTCCCAAAAATCATGTTGTTAAAATACAATCTTTATTCCACGGATAATACTAGACATAAAGTAAAAAAATACTTCTAAAATACTAGTAGACTCAATAAACTGCCCGGGTGCCGTAACGGAGCCCCTCGAGTGAAAAGCGTTATTAATATTTTTAACCCTTTGCACTCGAGCGGCTCCGCTACGGCACCCGGGCAGTTTATTACGTCCACTAGTATTTTAGTAGTATTTTATGTACAATAAGTATAATATTTTCTGTGGTATAAAGATGGTATTTTTCCAACATATTATATTAGGTTATTCTAAGATTTTTATAGTGTTTTCGTAGTATTTTAGTAGTAGGTACTTTCGTACTATATTTTTAGTATTTTTGTGGTATTAAAATTGTATTTTTCCAATAGGATGTAGTATTTCGGTAAATGCGATAAAGGGCTTTAGTGCAAAGGGTTAATACGGAATCTACCCCTATGACATAGTGTATAACCATCGTGGGGCGAAGTTATCGTATCGTAAATATTATTATCGCTCTGACGCTTCGCGATACTGTATCCTGCGACGTGATAAACGATTTACGGCATATTAAAATATGCAGTTACCCTCATCGACTACGACATTAAGCAGATAAATCCACTATAAGGTACTTGTCAAATTTATTGCGCGTGATCGCGATTATACGTGCGCTATGCATTTTTGTTGCGATTAATTTTAACGAGCCCGTCAATTAGATTACTTACTGCCATTGATTCTGAAATTAATTATTATGAATAATATATTTTAAAAGTAGTTTTAAAGTTTCAATACTGACCTGAAGATGAATATGAACAAAACGAGAAGGGAAAAGAATACTGCGACGTTGTCCATCGTGCGCAGCATGACGAACAGCTGTCTGCGGAGATTGGGCATGAAGCGGACAAGCTTTAGGATTCGGAGGAGGCGAAAGGTGCGCAGCACCGAGATACCCGAAGAACCAGCGGCTTCCGATCCTACTATGAATGTCTGCGCAAGCTCGAAGGCGCTGAAAAATACCAATAATTTAAAATATTACATTACATTACAATTTCGTCTTGCTCGATCGACGGCTAAAAACCGCTCTTGGCCGTGTCAAAATAATTGTGTTACGTATTAATTAAGTCTCGTTACTTCTCTTTTCAAATTCAAATTCGAATTTCTTTATGAAATATGTAAAGGTACATTTAATTTGATTTTTACTTTACATAACATACATAAGTAAACAAAAATTTAACTACTAGATCGTCAAAATATAATTATAAATAACCAAAATAACAGCAAAATAATTGATAAATTCAATAATTAGAATAGATACGTAGTCAAAATTATTCATCGTAATATTTAAGTCGTCAGTAAAATGTTAAATAATCAAATTAAAGTTACGACATGCATTTAAAAACTAATAGTACAAATACAGGATGAAATAAAATAACCAGACAATAGGGCTCTACTTTTGTAAGTCATTTAAATGTGTACAATATTTGAAAACGCATGGACCTCGAATTCGGCGAGATCATAGAAAGGGTGGCCTATCAGTATCTCCTTCATGTTTTTTTGAAATTTACGTCATCCAATTTAACAGTGGTAGGGAGTAGATGATAGAATTTATTGCTAAGGTATAAGTATCTTTTCTGTACTTTTGCTAGTCTTATCCGGGGTACGCATAAAAGGGATCTACTGCGGGTATGGTGACAGTGAATGTCAGCATTAAGAGGGGACACTGGTTTAGACGGCCAAAAACACATGTTTTTCATGTTTTTATAAAAACTTAAAGTTGAAATCTTTTCATGATTTCTTTACCTCTGGAATTGCTGATAGTTGCAGATTGCTGTGAAAGTTATAACATACTACTGCTCTTTAAAGTAAACTTTAAACGCGTTTTTCTCAAAACCATATTTTTCTGTTCTGCGCCGGTGATAAAATAAAATACTTGACAGATCGAGTTGTTTCTATTTTTTTAAAGATTATTCTCTATTAAAATAAAAAAAACTACAAAAAATGTTTTAATATTTTTTTTTACAAGTTAAACACAACATTTTGGTAGATTTAGCAATTTGACAGATTTTATTTCTTTAAATCCTTGAAAAATTATAAGAATAATAAGTTTTTATTATTTTTTTAGTTAATGTAGAAAATACACATGTAAAATTTAATATCCTAGTTTATTTTTTTTGTTTCAGGCAAAATTACGCTCGCTATTACCGCGCTATTACAGCGCAAACAGATATTGTAATTTTTGCAGCGGTAGAAATATTTGCAATTCAATACCTCAAGAATAGTTATTTTTAATATTGCTGAAAATATATCTATTTCTAAAATTTTAATCAAACTAATATAAAAGATTCATGATCAGATTTCAACTTCAAGTTATTATTTTTTCATAAAAAACATGTTTTTTTTGGCCCTCTAAAATATGCTCCTCCTTTAATTGCTGTCTAAAATACATTACACAATGGTATTGTAGATTGTTGTGTATTACAAGAGGAGTACCTTAATATCACAATGATCCCATCGAAGACGTTGAATCCGTTTGAAATGTATTTAAATGGCCCCTCGGCGACGACTTTTAGTATCATTTCAACAGCAAACACCGCAGAGAACACGATGTTGCTCGTCTCCACGATGACGGTCAGCTCTTCGGGCTGGTTATGGTACTCTATTCCCATAGATAATGTATTGATCAAGATCGCCAGCAGGATCCCCTGCTGAAAGTACTTGTGAGCCACGATCTTCTTAATAAATTTTCTCGCACACGAACACGCAGTGTTGATGATATTGAAGAAGTTCTCTGCTACCAAATACGTGCCGCTCTTTTCGGTGTGGACTTTTATGAGGGCCGTTTCGCAGTGCTGGAGATCGCCGCAGCAGGAAAAGTCCTCGACCTCTGCAGGCTGTTCTTGCTGTTCGTTGGATTTCTCCAGGACTGCGTTGCTGCGTTTGTTTATGTCTTTTGTGAGGGAGTGGAAGAAGCTGTCTAAGGCGATCTCCCCGGTTGGTAGTGCTGCTGATAAGGTTCCGGAGAGGACTAGAAGTTCTTGGCAGGACATGTCGGCGCCGCTTGCGCCCATGACGCTGCACTTCGCCGCCATGCTCTGGAGCGGTGGCACCGACGATCCCATCGTCCCTGCCCCTGATGTCAGAGGCCAGATATCATCATCGCCTGAAACGGAAATACAATTCAAATACTTCTATTTTTTTATACTGCCATTGCAGCACAACAGGCGAACCCGTCACCCCATGGAGTTTCAACGACAGTTTGTCATTCTCTCTACCACGGAGTAAATGTCAAGACTGGACAAACAAAGGCAGTCCGCTGTCTAGCTCCACCGACGAGCCCGACAGAGTCCAACGCCTTGCCGCGAGTGACTGGGAAGTGAACGCAGCGGCAGGACCACGCGCTTTTACTGCCAGATTTGTCCGGATTTCTCCGTCCTCCAGTCTGGTTCCGGATTCAAAGTCGCTTGCGCGTTCTCTACCTGATGTTAGTTTTAATTCAATTCGAATGTATTGCGGATCGTGGCGCCCTTTCCCCTTCTTTCGGGTCGTTTCAAGATTAGCTGATATCGGCTCAAAAACCTCCGCACGGGCATTCTTAGTTTTAAATACAGTAGCTTGAATTTTATGCAGAATAATTTATTTGTTTATAACATTATTTTTTGCAAAACATCCGCATGTGCTGCTGCACTATATGATTAGGTTGGTTGCAAGATATTGCCATATGTAACTAACTATGTAATGGAATCTAAGATAACTAATTTAACCATCTTCCAAGGATCGCAGGGTGATGAAAATTGGCAGCTGTATGTAGTTCTGATGACAATACAATAATATGGTACTGTCGAACTGATCTGATGACGGAGTCGGAAGATATGAACTGGAACTTCATGATTGAACATCGTATCATAGCTGTGTTTGAACTTGTAAGACTTGTTAGAAAAGTCTTGAAATGAACTTTGACCACGATTAGGTTTCAAGGTCTGATGATGTGGTTTTTACGTGCATTTATAAAAGCGTGGTTTTAGTGTATTTTTTTAAAACTATTAATTTATTCTTACAGACAACGCCTACAGTTGACTCGGCGGCGGTCACGCAAAGAAGAAAAAAGAACCTGGGTTTGTTGATAAAAATCTTAATCAATTCGAAATAAGCTACAGGTTCTTTATTATCATCCTATCTCTCCTAAATTTACTTTAAAATTTTATTGCAACTATAGCAATTTAATATTTTTGATTTATATAACAGCTTTCCCTCGATCCAAATTCAGTCACATAATTATATGTTTGCCAGACCAACAAATTGAGACTTTTAACACATTTACAGGTTGCGTTAAAAAACTATTCACAGAATATTTGCTATAAGTATTTGACACAGACCTGCATATGCTGGGCGATCAAATATTGTAAAATGATATATTTATCATTGATTATATGGGGGATATAAAAGCAACGGCGCCACTGTATATTTTAGACAAAGTTGAACAATGTATGCAGACATATTCTGTGTAAAATATTCTTTCAAATATCAAAATTAGTTTGTATGCAAAGTTCTATCAATCCCATAGAAAAATCAAGTCAAAGTTCATGTTTACATGCAAAATGAAGTCCAAATTGAAGTGAGCAGAAAATGTGCCACTGTCATATGTAGCATACTCAAGACTGGTAAATCCTTTTTGAATGTGACTCCAGAAACAATAGAAAAAGATAAGGTGGTGATCAAAACTGAAAAAATGAAAGACGAGACAAATCTCCTGACCAAACACTTGGGTTCAGACTGGAATAAACGAGCAGACATTATATTTTTTGTCAATCTACAAACAGGTAGGTACAGTGGCTGAAGATAACGTTGAAGAACCAGATCATAACGACCTTTGTCAAAACTATGAGACAGATGTAGGATTTTTAATTTAAAAAATAAAGAAATAATAGTAACTTTAAATGCTCTTTTATTTGCAGTCAGTACTTTGTTTTCTAACAATTATTTGCAAATCTGCCATTGTCCATTAACAATAAATGGAAACTTGACACAGTCCATTATTGATATGCAAAATCACCGCTGTCCTGGCAAATTTTACTGATAATCTTTATTTCCTTTATTAAAGTTTTTATTATCAATTTAAAATCAACATTTGTTTACATTCTCTTAAGATTAAGTTAAACATTACCTCTGAATATCGTTCAAAATAATAGGAAAACGTTTTCTTGTGTTTCTTGTTTTCAACAGGTTGAGGACAGTGGCGCATTTGCTTTTATACCCCTCATATAAGGTATTAGATCGATCAACTCTATACTACGATTTGGCAACCCTTTCGAAACGGCAAAATGCATGTGGCGCTAGTAGCATTGACGGCCAAACAAATTGATATTGTATGTTTAAAAAAATTTAAAAACTGATTAAATATAGAAACCCAATAAATTAACCATTAATAACAATATTAACATTCAATTATTAGTTCTATCTATCGCATTTTTTAAATAGTCTGATTACATTACAAAATAATGCGGAGAGATAAAAAGACATTTATTAGTATATCTGAACATTTAAGCGCTTTGTCATTTTAATGTAAAAATAATAAATATTAAAAAAAGCTATGATTTGAAAATCCGTTTGGTATAATATTATTATTTTATACCATATATGCGTGCTTAGAGCGCCATCAACAGTGCGTCGCTATACCACGAAAGTCGCCATATTAATAATAATAATACAATATTTTATATATTTTGAAAGTATGAGTGCCATCTACATATTGCACTTCGTATTAAAATCCTGGTTGCCAAATTTTAGCACAATATTAAGCAATCTAATAAGCTATAAATCAATGATATTATATAAAATACTAATATTGGCTTTACCTGAGTTTTGTCATATACTAATGCCGCCTGGACAATTGGTGACAATTGATAATAATAATTGATAATTGATAATAACGATTGATAATTTAATGGGTAACAAACCCCAAGAAACTAAAACAGGCCAAAGTATGAAACATTTTTACCGAGCCAACATCTCTTCAAGGTGTGAGCATTGCGCTACTTGTTTATTACATTACATGCAAATAATTTATCGTATAATAAACCTATAAGTAGGATGTGTCGCGCGTTCGATATGAACTGCCAAGGAAACGACATATTCAATGATACCTTTGCGAACATCAAAAAGTCCATACACTCTAAAACATTAGTGTAATGTAAAAATAAAAATATATATAATATGTAAAAATAAAAATATATGTAGATATGTATGTGTGTGTATATGGTATATGTGTATGTGTGTGTATGTATATGTATATGTGGATATGTGTGTATATATTTATGTATGTATGTGTGTATGTATGTGTATGTGTG
Organism: Micropterix aruncella; assembly: GCA_944548615.1. Taxonomy (NCBI): domain Eukaryota; kingdom Metazoa; phylum Arthropoda; class Insecta; order Lepidoptera; family Micropterigidae; genus Micropterix; species Micropterix aruncella. The sequence goes on along the minus strand of OX155964.1, from coordinate 30,665,519 downwards.
TATGTATATATGTATATGCATGTATATATATATATATATATATATATATATATATATATATATATATATATATATATATATATATATATATATATATATATATATATATATATATATATATATATATATATATATATATATATATATATATATATATATATATATATATATATATATATATATATATATATATATATATATACATATAATATCTAGATTAGAGCCTTATTAACGGATGCATTGTAAAAATATTATAGGATAGTAGGTTAGAGCATATTATGTAAGGCACTATGTTATTAATGAAATGTACCACCTACTATCTGTTTCGTTACAAATAAATAAATAAATAAATAAATAAATAAATGTCAGAATGAGATCGATTGCTTTTATTGTTTTTGGAACCCTTTTTTTGCTATTCTTAATGCCTGTACTTGCATATTTAATGCTTATTTAAACATATTGTGTATGTACTTACATGTTAATATTTATATTTATCTGTATATGTAATGTTTATATGTTTGTGAAACGAATAAATAAAAAAATAAATGTTCACACTGATTGTTATTTAACCTAGTTGCAAACCTGTCTGCGTCATTTTTTCCCTGGAGCAAATGTTCTTCTCTCCGTTGTGGGGTTCAACACCGACAGCGCTCGCAGACGGTGCACTCCTCGCCGGAGCCGGCTGACTCCCTTCCGAGTCTGATCCGTGAAGAAGTACAACATCGCTGAACATCACAGGTGACTTCCGCTTATTCGCGGAAGGAGGGGAGAGCAGCATTATATTCGACTGATTCTGTCCCAGAAATTAATAGAAAGTTATTCCTCCAATGGGTCTAAAATAGGGAAAAATAGAAGTTCTATTCTGTCGTTTCGAAACTTCTTCTCCTCGAATGATTATATTCTTGAATAACGTGACGATTTAATTAAAGTCATATATCAGCTTTCATATCAAAAATGAAGATTCGAAACGACAGTTCTGTCAAGAAGTTCTTTTTTGACTTTAATAACTTTAAAACGAATAAAATTGCTTCATATGTATGCAACCCGTATGTATACGTATAGTGCAATTGAGGCGATGCCGTCCATAGTAGGTAAAATATGCGGCTTCTTCGTAAATTGCCGTATGAGGACCGATCGGGACGTCACATATCGGATGTTATTAAATGTTACATTACTAGCTAAACTGTGACGTTTGATGTGGAAGGTGAAGGTGATGACGTCAATAGTGTTCTCCGTAACGTCAATTCACCTTACAGCTCTGTTTAAAATGTAACGGTTATAGGCGGGTCAATTTAAAATGCTGCTTTAAAAAAGACCCGATGTGAGACGTAACGGTCGGTCTTCGTAATCACAGTGATTCTAGCTCTTCGTATTGTGAGTAAGTTTTTCATTCTTAAAAATAATTCTGCTTTAATGCATATATGAATAGATAGCCAGTGACCCAAGTTACGATGTAAACAAACTTTTATACAGCAGTGAACGAAATTCGGTAACAATCCTCAAAAAGGCTTTTCCTGTGAGGATTACAATGTTATATTAATTAATTAATCAATTCATTTACAAAGCTATTTTTCTCACTACTATTCATATCCATTTATAATTATTAAATTCATTCATATATGAAAAAAAATATAACACGGCCGATTTGAACTAATGCTATGTGTACTGCATATGTCTACTGCTGTCGCCTAACTAAGTGCCACGACGTGTTCCAAGGCAGCGAGCTCTTTATTGTTTTATTTACCAGTATTCGGCAAGTAAAAAAACATATATAAAATAGTACCATAATGAATACAAATAAATTATAACTAATAATACCTATAAGAAATAATTAAAATAGAAAACGGAAAATTGATAACTTAAAATGCAATACAGAATATAGATAATCGGGCCAAATATTAAGTATTCAATATTATTAAATTATAGTCACCAAAATTAATTGTAAGAAATAGTCATAAGAATAGTAATGGATAATAATAATAATAGTCGAGAACAATAATAAGTATAGACAATAATCGCTACAGAGATAAACAATGAGAAATCTTTCGTAAATATTAGAATCTAAGAGTTAAAGAACAATCTAAACAAATTGGAAGAATTTCGAAATGTAGTAGTTTTAAAAAGAATATATACATATTTAGCACGCTTTATTCTCTTTTTTAATTCTGAACTTTTTTTTTATTCGCAGCCTTTTTCTCCAAAGACTTAGAAAAATATAATATAAAACGTTAGTCATCATAACTTTAGACCGTTTTTTAATTATTTATATAATATGTTATAATAGTAACATATGTAATTATACCTTTTATTTTGACTATGCGATGTGATGCTATTATGTGATGGTGGTACGTCTCCTTAGCGGTATTTCAAATAGAACCCGCATATTTTACCTACTGGCATATTAATATTTTCGTGTTGCGTCGCGCAAGGATTGAGTTCACCCTCCGGGTAATAAACTTAACTAGGATATAAAATTTTGTGCTGGAAGGTTCGGGATAGTCTTGCTTAGCATGGTTTATCGTTGCGGTTTTAAGAACTGTTTACTGTTGGAACTGGAACTGGACTAACCTCAATATCAGCGACGGATATTGAAGGTACCCTCATTTGACTGCGTCTCCGGGGACTGGACGGCGATTCTACATCGGACGTGTCGTCCACCGTGGCGACCGCTGCGTCCACGCCGTAATGACCAGCAGCCATATAATTTGTATGCTGCCGACGCGGTAAAGAAATCTAAATTAAAAAGCTCTAAAAAGCCTAGGTTTTAAATGAATGCGACGCGGTGTCCAGTATTGACTCTTTGTTTTAGCGTGGTCCCACGTTGGGCGCCAATTTGATCTCACGACTTTATACAGCCTATTTACCACGCAGCAATGTGACGACGACAATGCTTGATTTCTAGCTGCGGTTGGAATCCTGGCCGAGTCTTTTATTTTTTCTTTCCAGGCCCAGCAACCAACAAAAAAGGAAAGTATTGTCAAAGCGCTATTTTCTTTTTGAGATGAAGACGGAAATATCCATTTTGAGCACCACGAGACGATTATCACCATCTTCAACTAGAGTTGTCAACTACAGCGGGCGAGCCCGTCACCTCAGGAAGTTTTAACGATTAGTCATTCTATATCCCTGGAGTGAGTGCAGAAGACTTGGACAAAACAGTCCACCGTCTAGCTCCGCCACAAACCCTGAAGGGGCCAACGCCTTAACCGCGAGATAGCCAGGAGTGTTACCCAGCGGGCTTACACTCACTTCCTTACTTCCAATTCTGACCAGATTACTCCAGTCTCTCGATTGGTTACGAGTTCGAGGTCGCTTGCGCGGTCCTCTCCCTTACGAAGCTGGTGATACGGTGTATACCGAATCTATCGCGGACCACGGCATCCTTTGCCCGACTGTTCACCCAGGATCAGGATAGCCGATGGTCGTTTCAAGAGCAGTCGCCGTAAGGTCCGCAACCACCCCCGCTCTATAGGAAACAGTACTGCTTCCAGACTCCCCCGACTGTTAGTCAGAGTGCGCAATCGATTGGCTTATGCCGCACGGTGCGCAGACCGTCCAGTAGCGCCAGAAGGTTGATTCCTAGGGGAAACTAACCCTAAGGCCAGAGTCCTACCCAGGCTCGCACTTCATGCGTGGAGGCCGTCGGATGGGTGTTGACCCGTGAGTGTGACCAACCCTGAACAGAATGGGTCTTCGTGGCCAACTCAGCAAGGGTTTCTTATCTCCTGAAGGGGCCCTTGCTGAGTTGGCAAGGGAGATCACCATCTTCAGATTGAGGTCTGTCTGTGTGACTGTGTGTATTCCTCCACGATAGCGCTCAAAATGCTTAATCCGATTGAGGAGAAGTATGGCATGTAGCCGTTATTTGGTCATTTTATAGAGGTGGAAACGTTGTACTCCTTCCATAAGTTCTACTGAATAGGAGCTGAATCGTGATAGGCCGAAACGAGAACACATTGGATCTTATGGCCCAAGCTGCACAGAACCGTTGGCTACCTATTGAAAGACTCTAGACTTTTATAGTTGTCGACTACAACTGGCGAACTCGTCACCCCAGGAAGTTTTAACGATAATGGTCGTTGGTGAGGTGAGCTTGAGGAGATCTCCCGTGAGGTGAGCGTAGAAGACTTTGAGGACGATACAATTCTACCGTACAGCGAACACCGTGGACTCGCCAGAGACCAATGCCTTACGGCGAGGCACTAGGAAAGTAATCCAGTGGGCCACCTCGCCCCCTGGTTACTAGTTTCGGCCAGATTTCTCCGACCTCCAGGCTGGTTACAAGTTCGAGGTCACTTGCGCATTCGTCTCCCTTACGTAGCGGTGATTCGGTGTCTACCGAACTATTGCAAACCACGGCGTCCTTTGCCCGGTTTCGGGTAGCCTATTCGTTTTTTTTAAGAGTAATTGCCGTAATCTTAACAATTTCCCCGCTTTATAGGAAACAAAGCCGTTTCCAGACTCCTCCGGCTATCACACGGAATGCACAGTCGTTTGGCTGATGTCGCACGGTGTCCGCACAAAACGTCCAGGAGCGCTTAAAGTACGGATTTCCAATGGAAGCCGGCCCGCAAGCACGGAGTTCTACCCTTATTCACACTTCCTCTTGGAGGCTACCGGATGGTTGCTGACCTGTAAGTTGCTCCGACAAGGGTCGGCCCCACGGAATACAGAACGATCAAGTGACATGTGTTGGAAACATGGATCATAATGGCCCAACTGTACTGGGCCCATTAGCTCCCAAAGCTAGACTCAACTGTGTTATCCTTATATCTCTGCCTAATCACCCCACTTTTGAGAGAACGATTAAATATCGTTATACTAGCCTGGGGTGTCGGGTTTGCCCGTTGCAGTTGACAGCTCTAAAGTGTTCATTTGCATCGTACCGCGATCCTGCGTTGTCAGCTCGACATTTTTTGCTCTATTATGTCTGGCGGGATTTCATTTTTCGACCCTGATACAGGCGACATTTGCTAAAGCGTCGTTTGTATAATGGGGTGCAACGTTGGGCGCCATTTATATTAATCTAAATCGTGTACTCCCAGAGTCAATGACCGAACACAGAATTGCAGCAAAATGTGATGAGGTGTGGGGTAATGCTTGTGAGTCTAGGAGTAAACAGTTAGCGTGTACTAAAACCGCATCTATTAAGCAAAGTGGATGAACATTGCATTGGAACGCATGCTAAGAAGAAAATATGAGGAATGATCATTCTAGTATTTCAGGATCCATGGATGGACAATGAGAAGGAATTGTAACTTATGCATACCATCGATATTCTTACCATTAGTTTAATTTTGGGACAGCATGGGTGGTGCTGCCGCGTTTTTGTGTTTGGACTGAGAGTGTCGTTGTGTTTTGCCTTCAGCTGGGAACGTTTTTGCTTGTAAATTCTGAAAATTATATCATTATTTTTAGCATCGATACATGTATAAATTATCATTTTAGAAATGCAAATTGCAAATTAGGGCTCGAGACCGAATTTTGTAACATCACGGTTTCCAACAGTTACAGATCTCATGCTATGTGGTAGCAGAAACATAAACTTGATTGCAATCTGGCGTATCAACAGTAGCATAATGCTCTGATCATAGACGGATATGTTTTAAAATAAGAGAGGGGAAAACCCTACACAAATCATATAGAAATCTCAGAAAAACTGATAGACCTCTTTACATTGAGAAGCTCAAAGAGAACCTAGGCCTACCTCAACTTAGATATGGCCATAACACAGTTTCAGAAGTTAAATAGGCTTAATAAAACTTACCTTCTGTGTGATATCATCATAAGAGGAGTCCTGTCAAAGGTTAAAAAAATAATAAGAGACACCGTAGTGAATTAGAGAGTCAGATACAATCTGGGATCAACTTAAGAGACCGTTTACTAAGCCAAACAGAACGGATCTGGAATGAGACTGGTAAATATACAAAGAAACTTTGAGAAACTACAAGACAGTCATAAGACAAGAACAGAGAAAGAATAATTGAAGAAATTCCGCAGTGAAATAGAAACCACAATAAAAACTGCAATAATAAGTACCTATATTGCTGTCCAAGGCACCACATAAGTGCCCGGGAAACCTTAACAGAAAGGTCGAAACAATAACTGAAGAAAGAGAGAGACAGAGAGCATAAATGATTTTTTTGCTAAAATACACCCTCCAGGCTGTGAAGTAGCACTATCTTCGCTCTGTCCAGGGCGTCTTCCATCGCCCTAAAGGGCAATAGGCCAACGGAAGACATCACAGGTCTCGAACATGGCCCGTCAAATAATTCGCTGAACTAAAATTGCATAAGAATTCTATGATTGAATATCCACTATTGCAGTATGCATTCGCATCGACATACTTGATCTTATAAATAGGATAAAAATTAATTTACTGCGTGAAATTTATAGCACCCGACGTTTCCGTGAAGTTGCAACCACCGTGTCCAGGGTAGATTAAAAGTCTACCCTGGACAACGACGGCTGAAACATCGCCGAAACGTTGGGTGATATAAAATTCAAGCGGTATATTTCGGTTTTATCCTTCTATAATGTCAAACAATTGCCATATTCTTCGATTTCATACTTAATCTTTTTGAGCAGTCTCCTTTTGTATCTTCTCCAGAGGTGCGCGATGTACTTGACGATTTCGGCGTAGCAGGTGGTTGGTTCGGAGATGTTCGTGGAGGAGGCCAGGGTTGATGATGAGTGGAATCTGGCGCGCTCGACCCTCATCCGTTCCATTTCGCGCTTTTTCGTCTCGGCGAACTGAGTCGCGATGACGACGAGGCACAAGTTGATCATGAAAAATGATCCTATCTGTGAACAAATACGTCAATTTTAATGATTTCGTAATAAATGCTCAATGAATAAGAGGCCAAGTAGTTTCACGGCAGGATTCTCAGCATTTATTCTCTACGGCTAATGACTGTTAATTCAGAAATAACATAACTTATAGGAATAATGGCAAAAAGCATTTATTTTTGCGTTAGCCCTATAATGTGGGTGTTACGTGTAAATTACCCAACATGTTTATTTCTTACACTCACTGTTTATGAAATTTTGATAGGAGATCGTGGCCTGTATTCCGTTTCTTGCAGGTACCTATCTTGGGGTCTTAAAACACGCTAAAACGAAGATCAATTTCCAACTAACGTTTTGGTATTTCCTTTTATGGGTCCTAACTGGAGCGTGCTTCTGTAGGCTCTTAAGTTGATGTTAAGCACCGACTAGACCCTTCTTCATATTTCGTTTCTACATGTGTCATGGCAGATGGGTCTTGTTCGGTTCTTACCTAAAAACGGTCTAAAATCTAGCAGTCTACGGTTTGACAGCCGTGTAGCTTTTATTTTGTTGGTGATTCCGAAGAGTCTTCGTCGCAAATTCAAAGATGTTTGCTCAGTATTGGCTTCTAAATCTATGAACGGATAATGAGTAATCGTTAATTCATATCTATATTTTGCCCTGAAAATCTTGCGTCAATACTGTTTGTCGGTTATGACAAAACGTTTGGATGGTGCATTCTTCTTGTTGATGCTTGCCATTTTTTTGTAAAACAATCAAAGACGTGGCAACAACAAGCGAAAAAGTGGCAAAAATCCAGTAGCGTGCGGTGAAAAGGCGGCGGCGGGCGTGTAAGCGAGTGACCCGACCTGTCGAAATTAGGACCCCGCTGTGGAAAGGCCGTATACAAAAAGAAAAATGTTATGAATCCGGTTCTTAATGTTGATGAAACGGAATATCAACAAAATAACAAAGATGTTTACGCTCTTAATTTTTAGCACCAGCATAGTTTAAGCCTGCGAGAAACGGAATACGGGTTAATGCGAGTAGTAACCACATAATTGAGGATAGGCAGTAAAAGCGTCTGTACCAAGGTCTGATTTAAATTAGCTGTTAGATTAATAAATACGATTACTGGTATCAGCGGTTTGTGTCTGTCATAAAAGAGTATGGTCGATGAGTAAACCCAGGTTTTTACAACTCTTGAATACTCGATAACATTGTAAACGATTTTATCTGGAGGCATTGAACATATCAATCAACGACATTATTTTTTATTTATTTATATCATATCACTTATCTTATATATATTACTGGTTGTCAATATTTCTATACCTATTGATAATTCTACATAGATTTTGCTTTTTATGTTATTCTATTATTCTTCTCGACTACTAAATCCTAATAGGATATTTTTATGTAGGTAATATGTAGGTTATTATTAGTATAAATATATTATTAATATAAATATATGATTAATATAAATATATTAATAATATAAATATGTAATTAACATAAATATATTATTAATATAAATATATTTTAATAATATAAATATATTAATATTATAAATATATTATATATAGGTTATTATTAGTATAAATATATTATTAATATAAATATATGATTAATATAAATATATTAATTATATAAATATATTAATAATATAAATATGTAATTAACATAAATACTTATAACATAAATACTACATAACTTAATATAAATATATTTTAATAATATAAATATATTAATATTATAAATATATTAATAATATAAATATATTATTAATATTACAGCCATGACAACTATCATATTCTTTACGTTTTTAATAATAAAAAAAAATAGCTTTTCAATTTGTGATGCATGCAAGTGTAGGAATGCCTATCTACTAGAGTAGTTCATTGACTGTATTGTATTGATTATTTGGACACGCGAACGTTACTTGCAGTCAAATTAGCGCGGATTAATCAATGTCACTGTTTGTTTTGTTTGACAGATTGCGGCGAACACCCCCGATGTGAACAACATGGATAGACTACGAAATTCGCTGTTTTACACCGAATCTGAAAATGTCAACGATTAGCATACGCCGGCAAATTCATCGGCTTCTGATTAATATTGTCAAAACAAGTAAATATAGTAAAAGGAATAAACAAGTAAATATATTAAAAGGAATAAAAAACACTACTGCCGTTACAAAAAGTGAACTACTGTATTTATAATTATTTTAATTACGGGTTTTTATGAAACATGTGTAGTTTATGCATTTATCTATATAGGTACATATATATATATATATATATATATATATATATATATATATATATATATATATATATATATATATATATATATATATATATATATATATATATATATATATATATATATATATATATATATATATATATATATATATATATATATATATATATATATATATATATATATATATATATATATATATATATATATATATATATATATATATATATATATATATATATATATATATATATATATATATATATATATATACACTTTAGGGTTTTTGGTTAGTAAAAGGGATAAAGTTGAGTACCTTAGCCGAACGTTTCGGAGCCCGTGGCTCCTTCCTCAGCGGCGAGAAGAATACTGATATACATTTGAAGAATACTGAATACTAATATTGATATACATTTTATAACAATCATTAATATTTAAGAAACACTAATCGCCTATTATTTTCCAGCATTCATTCTCGTCTCGCATTGTTGTGTTACCGCTGTGTGAGGCCATTTTAATCGGATTCTAGTGCCACAGCAGGAAGCACCAGCAAACACTGAGGGAGGAGAAGAAGAAGGCGTGGAGTCACTTCTGGTCACCACAGACCAGATAAGTGCCCTTTCATTATTTTATCATTTCATTTATTTAGTGATAAACATAATTTCAATTTGAAAAAATAATAATTTACACATTTACAATCAAATATTAAAATATTACCTAATTTTAATTATGTTGCAATCACATCCATTATGTACACTCATTGGTTAAACCAAATAAATTACCATTCACTTAAGACAGCTAAATTCACGGCACACGTTGAATTTCTTTCTAAATGTTTAGAAAACAACATTTGCCCTAAAGGGTTATTACCAAAATTTCCCTTCGCAGCAATTAGTACAGAAATTCAATATGATTTCACCGCAATCCGTTTAAGGTATTCAATGGAAATTACGTCTGTTTTGCGAAATGAATATCAAATTTTAGTTGATAAACATTTAAACTCACTGTGTTTTTATGTTAACATGATAACAACACATTCTCCTTTCTTATTTCAAGAAGCTCATAAAATAGTTAACAATTCTGTAACAGATTTACGAAATATTAGATTAAAACACGATAAAAAGTTCCTTAATTTACTAAAGAACTTTCAGAAAATTTGCATTATCCCAAGTAACAATACACGAAACATTTTGAATCCAGTTTCCATTTCAAATTACAGTCATTCCAATGTTAACAAAACAAGGAATTCAAATTCACTTCGAAATGTTATCCCAGCAGTTCACCAAGGTACTCTTTCCTCTCCGATGCACACCCTATCAGTAAACCAAATTACTAACAATATATTTCCATTAGTATCAGATTCCGTACCAATACGTGCCACATTAGTAAACCAAATTAATAACAGTATAACACCATCAGTATCATATTCTAATAATATACAAGGTCCATCTCCTAGAGAAAAAAATGCTGTTAAAAACTTGTCATCCAAAGTAATTAACCACAATGAATATTTAGTATTAGCTAAAGGTCTAAATTTCACACCGACTTAAAATGTGAACCATTTTAGTTTTGGTAATGATGTTGTTAAATTTTGTCGTAATTTAAGATGGCGCGAATTTTGGCATTCAAATCAAAAGAATAACAATAATAATATTAAATTACACAATGCACTAGCTCAATTTCGTCCACACTCCAATAAAGAACCCCCTCCATTACCAAAAAATCATCCGGTAGAAAATTTTATTACTATTTTATTAAACAAAGTAACACAGCCATCTTTTCTAAATAGCCTCAAGCCAACATCAAACTTGTCAGTAGATGAACGTGCAGCTCTTGAGAGTCTTAGCAAGGATACCAGCATCGTCATTTTGCCGGCTGATAAAGGTTCCACTACTGTCATACTTAACAAAACTGACTATGTTACTGAAGGCTTGAGACAACTTAGAGATGAAAATTTCTATAAAAAACTATCTAGAGATCCAAACAAAAATTTTGCAGTGAAAATAAAAAAATATATTGAACAAAATAAATCAAATGAAAAATTATCAGACGAAGATGTTAAAACTTTAATTCCTGATCCTATCAGAACTCCAAATTTTTACCTATTACCTAAAATTCACAAGCCTAATAATCCTGGACGACCAATAGTCGCAAGCTTTAACTCTCCGACAGAAAGAATTTCGGCTTTTGTAGATTATTTTTTACAACCTTTTGTGAAAAATCTAAATTCTCATATCAAAGACAGCTATCATTTTATTGATATTTTAAAGAATACTGTAATTCCAAAGTCAGACGACCTATTATTTGTTACTATTGACGCCATATCCCTGTATACCAATATTCCTCATAATTTAGGATTGGAAGCCATTTCTTATTTTCTTGATGAGAGACCTCATCCTCAAATACCTTCTACGGATTTTCTTTGCAAATTAGCCGAGTTTGTCTTAACGTGTAATGCTTTCTCCTTTGAAGATGAATTTTATCTTCAAATTAAAGGGACTGCTATGGGCACGCGAATGGCACCTTCGTATGCCAACCTTTTCATGGGATTATTCGAGCAAAATTTTCTTCAAACGCAAAATTTAAAACCCATATTATAGTATAGATTTATTGACGACATAGTAATGATTTGGCCACACGGACAAACTACTCTAACAACCTTTCTTGACGACCTAAATAATTTTGGCCCTTTGAATTTCACTCATACCATTTCTAAATCACAAATTACTTTCTTAGATGTTGATTTAACAATTTCCGAAGGTAAAATTAAAACCGCGATTCATATAAAACCTACAAATAAAGAACAGTATTTACACTTTGATAGCTGTCATCCATTTCACACCAAGAGATCCATTCCCTATTCAATGTCCATTCGCGGACACCGTTTAGTTAACAACAAAGAAAATTTAGATAAATATCTCAATAATCTAAAGCAATCTCTTCTTGAAAGAAAATACCCTGCTCCTCTATTGGATAAACATATTCTAAACTCTGAAGTAAAATATATACCAAAACCTAAAATTTCTTCAAATAAAAATAATAATAATAATAAAATCTTTCTTAGCACCACTTATTTTCCTGGTGCTGAGAAACTGCGAGATATATTATCTGATTTATTCCCCATCATTTCTAATGATGCATCCACTAAGGATCTCTTAGATTCACCGCCAATTTTATCTTTCCGCAGACCACCTAATATTAGATCAATATTAAACAAAACAAAAAATAATCAAAATTTCTCTATTGGTAATAATACTTTTGGGCTTCAACCTTGTGGTCGTCCACGTTGTAAAACTTGTCCTCTGTTAGATCTAAGTCCTTTTTTTACCAGTCCAAATACTACTAATAGTTACAGAGTTCCCTTTCATTGCAGTTGTATTTCAAAAAATATAGTATATCAACTTCTGTGCAGGACTTGTGATGCCTTTTATATCGGTGAAACAACAACACCACTTAATATTAGACTAAATAATCATAGGGCTAGTGTAGGAAATGAAAGCCAACTCCCAATATCTTTGCATGCCAGGGCGCATAATTTATCTTTTGATCAATGTTTTAAAGTTAAAATAATAAAATGCCTTGGGGATAATGCAAAAGAAAGGGACGTCAAATCTTGGGAATTGGCTTATATTTATATTTTAGGCGCTTGCAAAGGTTCCGGTCTCAATAGGCAAAATTAATAAGGTTTATCATATTATCATAATCATCAAATGCTTTTTCTTTTAATTTATAATCATTCATTTTAAAATAACGTTTTGCACGGTTGGTTATGGTACCTTAACTAAATCGTGTAAAATATTATTAATCCATTTCTTTTTGTTCGATTCCTTGAATTTAAATTTTCAACGAATTGTTCGATTTCAGAAATGTCACATATCTTGACGACGGCTGAGCCGAAATATTGATATACATTTTATAACAATAATATTGAAGAAACACTAATCGCCTATTATTTTCCAGCATTCATTCTCGTCTCGCATTGTTGTGTTACCGCTGTGTGAGGCCATTTTAATCGGATTCTAGTGCCACAGCAGGAAGCACCAGCAAACACTGAGGGAGGAGAAGAAGAAGGCGTGGAGTCACTCCTGGTCACCACAGACCAGATAAGTGCCCTTTCATTATTTTATCATTTCATTTATTTAGTGATAAACATAATTTCAATTTGAAAAAATATATATATATATATATATATATATATATATATATATATATATATATATATATATATATATATATATATATATATATATATATATATATATATATATATATATATATATATATATATATATATATATATATACTTTTTAGAATTGATCAATAAGATGATTATAAAGTAAATAATTATAAAAGCCACTTTCATCGTGACGAAGGATTCCCTTGATCGGATTCGGGAATGCTTTAGGTGTTAACGAGAATGATGAATTCATCATTCTCGTTAACACCTAAAGCATTCCCGAATCCGATCAAGGGAATCCTTCGTCACGATGTAAGTGGCTTTTATAATTATTTACTTTATAATCATCTTATTGATCAATTCTAAAAAGTATATATATATATATATATATATATATATATATATATATATATATATATATATATATATATATATATATATATATATATATATATATATATATATATATATATATATATATATATATATATATATATATATATATATATATATATATATATATATATATATATATATATATATATATATATATATCAATATATATATATATATATATATATATATATATATATATATATATATATATATATATATATATATATATATATATATATATATATATATATATATATATATATATATATATATATATATATATATATATATATATATATATATATATATATATATATATATATATATATATATATATATATATATATATATATATATATATATATATATATATATATATATATATATATATATATATATATATATATATATATATATATATATATATATATATATATATTCGGAATGTACTAAATCAGACATTTCATTTGACACCAAACACTATATATTTATGTTAATTTATTGTCATTTGGAGATTGTCAATTTATTGACATTTAGACAACTATTTACTTGATATTTGGACAGTTATGGTACCCTACAATACTTAGAATGACAACGATTCTAACAATACTATATACTTTTAAATCTGTTAGAGCGTTTAAGAGTTATAGTGAAATAAAGAAACTGAAAACATACTTAGATGAACACATTACACTCCTTTTTTGTTGGGCAGTCGTGTAAAACTACAAAAATTTTGGTCAGTAGGGGATCGTCTGATGAAACCGTATGTAACGAAAGCATGTTTGACATTGTTTTGATATTGTATAGATTAAGAAGCCATTACTTGATCACGTACTCGTAAGTATTGCTGGCGTAGATATTGCGGTTGTCGCGCCATGCATGACACAAATCATGGGATAAATTAACACCAGAACTTAAGTATCGACTTGTTCTTAAATAATGCTCGAACAACTATGTTCACTCTTTGGCCAGTCAGCAATGTTTAAAGAGTGGCTCAAGACAAGTATCCCATCGACGATGCTTGAGCGAATCTTATAAATGCATGCAAAACACTTTTTTGCGTTTGTCGCGTTTACAGAGTTGTTTTGCGTATTTTCTTGCCGACGTGTTTTTATCGTCCTCCCGCCTGTGATTCTTAAATTTGATACGTTTTGCTATTAAATTGAAAATTTTGTGGATATATTAACGAATTGGTAGGATTTAAAACAAAATGTCAAAATGGCGGCCGGTTACGCGCCGTATTTTTTTAATGGCAGGCATTTTTTATATACAAGTTATTTGATAACCATCAATATCAATTACAATTACAGTGGGTGGCAATCACATTAGGATTACCATGCACTTTCAGTACTAATTGGCATAATTCATTGTTCCTAACTTTTAAATTGTAGTACTTTCTGGTGTCCACAATATTAATTTTATTAAATAAATACAAATATATCATTTTTCTCTAATTTAATATTCAACAGTCACGTTATTATTCAAGCGCGAGTCACGTTATTATGAAAGTAAATATTTGATTTGGTAAATTTAATGTTAATTCATTTTAAAATTATTACTTGTTTATTGATTAGTATTTTGATATTTATGCATAAATATAATGCAATAATAGGTAAGTATTGTCTATTCAATTTGTTTTATAAACATTGTCAAATATTTTTAGAAATATCAAAATAATCATTTTATGGAATAAAAATTTACTTGAATATTGAAGTGGCTCACGCGAATGACATGACATTATATTAAATGTTAAATTAGAGAAAAAATGTTGTCTGCATAATATTAATTTATTAAAAATTATTATAGTGGACACCAGAAAGTATTGCAGTACTGCTGAAACGTACTACTAAAATTGCATTGTGCCCCAAATGTGATGTCCACTCACTGTATGTTTATAGGATAAAATGGAATCCTTCAAATGTTAATGCATGTAATCCATACAATTTTAAAACAGGCATGCCTAATGGCGTGCCAATACTGCTGCTTTCATAAAGGTTAAAATCTGTAGTTATATTTTTAGTTTGTAATTATATCACCTTCTCTAGTAATATAACGTAACTATATATCTAATAATGTAACTATAAGTTATTGTCAATGAAATACATAATTTTTCGTTCATTCTAGATACAGAAAGTTGAAAACTACAAGCCGAGATATTACCTAAACTTGTCGTAAAATATTTCATGAAAATTCACATGTAAAATAAATTTACCTAAACATACGTAGTATCAACATGCACTTTGTTGATTTATTAATACTACTACAAGATAATAACATAGACTTAGCGTTAATAATCCTAACAGAATGATGGTTAAATAAATAGCATGTTCCTAAATCAATGAAAGGTTTTTTAAACAAATATACCTTAAGGAATAAACTGTAGAATGATGGAGTGGTTATGTATATCAAAAGACACTAGTATACTCGGAGACGGAAAGGAATATATATGGAACAAATAGTCTTCAGATTGACTTTGAAATTGGAGAGCAAATCAGCGTAATTGCTGTTTATCGCAGTCCCTTTTGACTGAAGGAGCCTGGAGGGGGTTTCTCGCCTCCTTAGAATAATCCTTGAAAATCACCGCCGAAAGAGAAATTTTATTGTAACAGGAGACACAAACGTTCTTCGTCGGGCATTCTTGATAATAAATATAGAAAAGCAAGCAAGTACCTCACTTTAGCATTCACATCTTGCGGTGTCGACTACAACGGGCGAGCCCGTCACCACAGGACGTTTTAACGATTAGTCGTTCTGTCGCCCTACAGTGAACGTAGAAGACTTTGGACAGTACAATCCTACGTCCAGCTACGTCACAACCCGTGAGAGTCCAACGCCTTACCGCGAGTTAGCCAGGAATAAACCCGGCGGGCTCGAGATACTCGCGCCCTCACTTCCAATTGTGACCAGATTTCTCCGGTCTCTCGATTGGTCCCGAGTTCGAGGTCGCTTGCGCGGTCCTCTTCCTTATGAAGCGGTGAAACGGAGTGCACCGAATCTATCGCGGACCAAGGCGTCCTTTGCCCGCCTCTTATTTATTTATTTATTTATTTATTTATTTAACAGGGAAAACATACAGCGCTACAAAAAAATATTACAATTACATTAAATACAATATTTCTGGCCGATGACATGCTTTCAACAATAGTTTTAGTTAGTTAAGTCTCCAATACGCACAGTGCATTCTGTGGGGGTTGGGAGGGGAAAAGGAAAGGAAAAGGAAGGAATGGGTGTTAGTAGATTTTAAGTAATAATGTGCAGTACAAAAAATAAAAATTTGAAAAATTTGAAAAGTTAAGAAATTTAAGAAAAAATTACTCCATCATATAAACCTATCATATACAGTTAAAGAACAACGAACGAAAAACCAAGTAGTCCCTAAGACAATAGTATCCCATGAGAAATGTCTATGTCGCATTTTCGATTAATTTTAAGTATATGCTTTGCTTAAATGTATTCTCTTTCATGTTAAATAGGTCGATATTCTGGAAATGATTATCGTAAGTTGACATTAAGCGGTACATGATGGAATTCTGGGCATACCTAGTACGGACGCGCGGGACTTCGAAGGTACGGGGGAAGCGAGCCACGCGTGGTGGAACGTGAACTCTTATACGGGATCGGATGGCCAATGGTCAATTCAAGAGCAGTCGCCATAAGGTACGCAACCACCCCCGCTCTATAGGAAACAATACAGTTCCCAGACTCCCCCGACTGTTAGTCGGAGATCACAATCGATTGGCTTGCGCCGCACGGTGTGCAGACCGTCCAGGGGCGCCAGAGGTTTGATTCCCAGGGGAGACTGGTTGACCCAGTGTCCTACCCAGGATTCGCACCCCATGCGGGGAGGCCGTCGAATGGGTCTTGACTCGTGAGTGTGACCGACCCTGAACACATGGGTCATCGTGGCCAACTCATCATGGGCCCGTTAGCCCCCAAACAGTCTGCAATGCAAAGAGCCAACCAGATAATTTTAAATAATCATTTCTTGTATTGATCATATTATTATTATTAATAATAATAATATCCTACAACTAACCTTAACCTAATTTTGAATCATATTTGCATGCAACGTATACCAACCGCTACAAAACAAATACGGGAAATAGAGAAAGCTTGTCTATGAAGTTGTCCCAGCGATAGTGCCACTTGTTTCATTGAATACAGTATGCCTCCTTGAATTCATTGAATACAGTATGTATTTTCAGGTTAGCATATTTATGGATAAGCATATTTGCACATCGTTAAATGTGTGCGTGAATGTCGGCTGTGCACGTGCTCAGCTGCGAACGAGCAACATTTCCTTGCTTACTCCCCCTGCCCTAAGGATGCATACTGTATTCAGACTCCCCCGTCTGTCGGTCAGAATGCACAATCGATTAGCTGACGCCTCACGGTGCGCAAACCGCCCAGGGGCGCCCGAAGGTTGACTCCTATGGTAAACTGGACCGCATGCCTAGGAGTCTAGGAACAGTTTCCTATAGAACAGAGGTGGTTGTTAACCTTATGGCAACTGCTCTTGTAACGACCATTCGGCCACCCGATCCCGGCTGAATAAGCCGGGCAAAGGATGCCATGATCCGCGATAGATTCGATTGACACTGTATCACCGCTTCATAAGGGAGAGGTCTGCGCAAGCGACCTCGATCCTGTAACCTGTCAGGAGGTAGGAGGTATCCTGAAGGTTCATTCCAGACGGAGATATCCTTCCAAACTGGTAGTCAGTGGGCGAGGCTGTTCGCTGGATACCTTTCCCGGTGGCTCGCCGTAAGGCGTTGGCCTTTGACGGGCAGCTTCGTAGCTAGACTGTGGATTGTTTTTCGTCCCAAGCCTTCTGCGCTCACTTCACGATAATTATCGTTAAAACTTCCTGAGGTGACGGGTTCGCCCGTTCTAGTTGAAAGCTCTAGTTGTTTTAATAATCGATACTAATATTATAAAAAGGTAAAGTTTGTGACGTAGGAAGTAATCTCTGGATCTACTGAACCGATTTTGAAAATTCTTTTACCAATAGAAAGTCACGTTATTTGTGAGTGTTATAGGCTATATCTTATTCTGAAAAATAAAAAGACTTTTTCGTGGTAGTCGGATTTCCAAAGTAAATCGGAAAAAACGGTCGAACGAAAACGTTTCTATCGAACGCTGCCTTAAAGATGAAAGATATATGATTAAGTTCTAGAGAAAAGTTGTAGAGCTCAATAATGCCTACAAAAAAGTCAGCGACAGCATATGTCTAACTTTTATATTTAAGTAACAAAAAGTAGTATTTTATATTAAAGAAATAATTTAAACATAGGTCATTGGTCATATTATCAACAATTATGAATTATTATCAAAATAAGTAAATTTATTGTCTCAAGTCTTAAAACAAAAGACTTTTCCCTTTTACTGCATATAATTTCACTTTTACTGCATAAATGGTTAAAGAGATAAGACACTCACAAATAAGACACTCACAAGAAGACACTCACAAATAACGGTAATATAGTCAAATTGGCATGCAAATACATACATACATATGCAGTAAAAATATAACCCTTCTTTTGGCAGTCAGGAAATAAATCATAGCACTCAGTACTAATCAAACCACACTCATAACTTCATCACAAGTAAAAAGTTTTACCGCCCAACGAAGTGGCCACGGGTCTGCTAGTTATAAATACAGTAGTTCACTTTTTGTAGCGGCAGTCGTGTTTTTAATTCTTCAAATTATTGTTCTTGTTTATAATGAGTATATAATATCATAAGATCGGTCCATTCTTTTTGAATAGCCTGTATTATACATAATTTTAACTAAGGAAAACATCGCTTAGTCATCGTCGAACAAAGTAAGACCGTGTCCTTTTCTTGTGAATATGCGACTGCTGCGGATTTTATTAACCGTGAGTGAAGTAATAGGAGCTCGGAGCAGATTTGCATGGAATACGAGCGGAGAGCAGACGGCGTCGCTGAGTTGGCGACGTTGCGACGTCAAACGACACTCTCAAATTTAATGATCCGACTGAAAAGGCGTTACATATTATATATTTAAATGAGATCTCCCATGCTATTCGCTGTATTTTATTTGCGCTTTCTTTAAAGTATTGGGATACAAGTCATACATAGTCGTTGGTGTTGCCCACAATATCATTTAACATTAAAATATATAAATGTTACAAATCAATGATAGAATTTAAAATCTATGCATACTTTAAACTAGTAGTATGTTGAAACCATTGCTTAGGTGTATATGGTATTATATTGCTCAACGTCATAGTACGTGTTGGCCACCCTTCTGCGCCGGTGACATGTAGGTGGTGCTGATAGTGTTGTACGGCGAAACTAATAGCATTTTATATGGTTATTTATAATAATATTGAAAGCTCTTTTTATAACATCTGATTGATTATTTTTATAATTTTTATAACGTCTGGCATGGAGGTAAATTTGAAGGCCATCAGCATATATCAGCTTTTACCCTTCCGAATAAATTTAAACTGTTTTTTCGGTTGGTAATTTTAAAGCAGAAAAGTGACAACTGTTCATTTTATATTCTGTTCAAACCCTGTCCTATTCCGTTCACTTTAACTAATTCCCGATTTTATTTCACGAAAAACTGCAATCGAGCCCATTACTCCCATAAATACAACACTATAATTTGCATAGCCTACATTTTCTATTTCATTCCAGAACAGAAATACCTAAAATCACATAAAAAATTGTGGTGCTTGCACCCATGTCTAATTTACTTGCCTAATTACATGAAGGAATGATCATACATCTAGAATACTTTATCAAGTGTCCATGTGAAAGAAAGGTAGGATCAGTTAGTCTGAATTACCGGGTTATTGATGTCTATTCTGGGAGCGGGCAGGCGGCGATGTAGGCAGAATGTAACATATGTAATCGGCAGCCCTAGCAAGGACATTCCCTGGTGGAACGACTTCTGACAGAATGCACCGTGATAGAAGTAACGCGCTACAGGTGGAATATATTCCATTCTAAAATTGACAGTCCCATTAGGTAATATTATTTAACTGTAGTACCTATGTATATGTATATTAATAAATATTGTACTAGCTGTTGCCCGCGGCTTCGTTTGTTAATTTAAAAAGGGGTTCAAAGGTTTCGATTTTCCGTACGACAGAACTTCACCCGAAGCCCCTACTTTCTGCTTTCGTCCACTAACAAATAAAGCCCTGTGAGAAATTGAGAGTTTTCAGATGTAACGGTTTTGGTATCCCCATGTAATATTTCATCCCTTATTTCACCCCCAAGGGTTGATTATGAAAAAACTGTAAGTGTCATTATTATTCTTAATTAACATTCTTCATTAACTTCTATACTATATAAAAAATGGCATTGCAAATTGTCATTTTCTTTGATAAATAGTTATCAAGGCACTTTTGCATATGTAAATATATACTCGTATTATCATAATAATGTATTTTTTTTTTAATTATCATATTTTATGTATGTACTTTTTATAATAATTTTTATTTATATATACTTTTAATACAAATTCATGTAAAGTTTATGAGATTATCGTATCTATGTATGTATAATATTAGATGTAAAAATATTTGAACTAAAATACCTTCCGTTTAATTTGGCCTTTTCAATTTTTTTTAAAATTTTAGAATAAAGTAACTACCTTCATCCTTGTAATTATTAAATGTAAATACCATAGCAATATAAAGTTAAAAAAAATAATAAAATAAAATAAAAACCTAAGAGCGGATATACCATGCTCTTTCGGCAGGCAATATACGATTTCTATTGGTACCACTTCGATACAGGTTATTCCTAGTGAGGTGGTAAACCACAAACTATCATTTCTGAATCTCTTTCCGAGTTAGGAAGTAAATTGGAAAACTGTTTAATCAATTATGAAATATTAGGCTAAGAGAATGATTTTATAATTTAATGTTTTTTTATGGAATTAAATAAATAAATAAATAAATAAAATATTCATTTGTGATGATTACCTTAAATAGAAATTTTGATGTCAGTAGCTTCAGCAGCTTAGATTTTCCATACTACAGAAATTCACCTCTTTCTTTCAACCCGTAGGGTTAAAACAGTTTTAAAAAACACTTTTTTTGTGCTTCCGTCCAATATCAAATAGGGCGCTTTGCTAAATTTCGAGTTTCAACATCTAACGGTTTGTGTATCTTCATACAAAATTTCATGACTTATTTCACCCCGTGAGGGTTGATTTTGAAAAAACTGTGAATGCCATTATTTTTTATTTGTAATGAGTAGCCTAAATGTAAATTTTGATGTAAGAAGCTTCAGCGGTTTCGATTTTCCATACAACAGTATTTCATTATCTTCACCCCCTTAGGGGTTCAATATCCAAAAAACTCTTCTTTGTGGTCACCTACATTATAAAGGAACCTTTGTGCAAAAAATAAAGTTCCTAGCCCAATTATTTTAGGATATGCGCTGATATGCCAGTCAGTCTGTTACTTTCTTCTTTTACATATACAGATAGACAAATTTTCATCACGCATGTTACCCCCTTATGAGTGGAATTTACAAATAAACATTCTAGGTGCTTACCTCCACTATCAAATAAGGCCCTGTGCAAAATTTCGAGTTTCCAGATTCAAAGGTTTAGTTATCTCCATACAACGTTTCATCCCTCTATTTCCCCCCAAGGATTGATTTTGAAAAAACTGTGAATGCCATTAGTTTTCATTTGTAATAAGTAGCTTAAATTTAAATTTTAATATCAGTGGATTCAACTGTTTAAATTTTCCAAACTACAGTATTTCTCTCTTTTCACCCCCTTAGGGTTTAAATTTTCAAAAACCCCTTCTTAGCACTACTACGCTAAGTGCTATAGCGCTTAGCGCTATAGCGCTTCTTCTTTTTTTTATTGTCATTCATTTTATTTTATAGTTTTTTTATAATTAAAATAATTTACTATGCAATCATTATTTGTTAAATTGACTAACTAATTTAAGATAAATTTAATATACTCGGTCATTCCTAGACTGTAATGGATATAATGGATAGAAATTCTCTATATTCTTTATTTCTTAACAAAGCTACATTTATATTTTCACATTTTAAATTACACATTCTCTTTCATAGTGCACTTTTTCAATGTAGTGTAAAATACGACGGCTCGAGAGCCGTAAGATAGGCGCTTATTAAATAAGGAATGAAATGAAAGTTTAATAACCGATAGGCCGAAGTGGTGTGCATTTTGTCGGAAGGCAGCGTTCACCTCTACGTCTGGTGATAGTGGGGGGGTTTCATTCATAAAGCTTCGCGCTCCGCCGGCAGATCGTCCCGCCTGTTGAATTATTTATTTGGTCTAACTAGGCGCATCTACAATCCCTACGTAGATGGAGCTACGATTAGTGAATAGAGTCATTTTCACGACAGTTATAATCTGATGAGTCCGCGCTAGATGCGAACAATGGCGTACTTTGAAGTTTGAACGAGTTTGAAGTTATTGTAGACATCTAAGCATGTCGCGCCAAATTTTGACTTCGTGTCACTTTTATTGACTTTTTAATAATTACTATTATAATAGTAACTGTTAAACCGGTAGAGAGTATAAGGAGTATAAAAATAACTATAAGGAGACGCTGGCCATGACTTTAATTCGAGGGCCATGACTTTAAACCTACCTACCCATGTAAATGAGTTTTATTTAAGTATTCGTGGATTAATTGTTTGACTATATTGTTTCATATTGCATAAAGCAACAGTAATAGAAAAACAGCATGTATAAAAGTAGCTACCTATTGATTATTTTGATTATTTTTGAAATTGTTGAAATCTGGATTTTTTTTAACATTTTAATTGTTGTTTTTTTTGTAATATTTTGTCATTTTTTTATTATCTGATTGTAACAATTCTTTTGACTTGTTTTATTCAGTTATGACACTGAACACATTGGATTTTCTATTTGTCTTCAAAATAGGTAAGATACTCAATATCGATCATGCAAAAAGTTTGTAATAACTATCTGTTACTATCAGTAGCTTGTATATTACTTATTTTATTTATTTTTAGTTTTATTTTATTTTATTTTCTTAAGGATAACTTACAGCCAATAATTTTGTAGTGAACAAAAATAGGAAGCTTAGAGCCATTTACAAGTTACCACTGATAATGACAATAATAATAACGTGAATTTAGAACTGATATTAAGCATAAAGAAGATATTAAACAAGAAGATACTAAATTGTACAGTAGAAAACATGTTGACATAAACAAGATTGTAATAAAACAAGAAAATGCTAAGCCTGGGCATCACAAAATCGCCCTACTACCTGCTTCCTTATAGTATCTATATTCGTGAAAATGGGGTCAATATCAGTGTCAGCATTCAGGGTGTTGAAAGTTTCGCATACCCTTATAAGGTAAGAATTATGCCTGTATTTGGTTTTAAAGCCAGGTACAAGAAGGAGTGCCCTATTTTTAAGTGCCCGGCTAGGAGTGCGGAGAGATATTTTAGATAGGAGTTCAGGACAATCAATCGAGCCATTTAAAATTCGTAGTAAAAGTGAAATGTCAGCTATGTTTCTTCGCAAAGCCAATGGCAGCAAATGGTGACGGATACAACGACAATAGTAGTCTGGATCACGTATACGACATTTATATTCTATGTAGTGCAGAAGTTTTCTTGGATGGCCTCTATTCTTACTACCTATATTACGAGTATATTGTGACACGTCCAAGAGCGGTAAATTTGCGAATTGAATACGATTGTAATACAATGTAGTGTAATAATAAACTCTTTCTTTGCATTAAAAAATATAAACAAAAAGGCGAGATCCTACAACTAACCTAATCACAGTACAGTGGTATAAGCTCACTTTGTGGAAATAAATATTTAATAACAAATAACTTTGACTGCATAAAATACAAACTACTATATTTAAAACTAAGGATGCTCGAGGAGAGGGAATTGGGAGAGGAAGGAGAGAGGAATGATTAGTGAATTTTTGAGATGTCTTAGAAGATTCCATAATCATATTTTTGACTTGTTTCAACTAGATGAGGTTTTTCTTTAACAAAGATATACATTAGCTCAGGGCCGGCCCGTCCATATAGGCAAACTAGGCAATTGCCTAGGGCGCTCGTATTTTGGGGGGCAGCGCGGCGAGGCGATCTGGTAGCGTATGTATCAGAGCATATCTGTAATCGATGCAGGGAATAAATTCAATCGATGAGAGGTTTAATCAGATAAATAACAATAATCATGTTTTTGGATTTCTCTATAACGTTCATGGGATGCAGAATAAAACTTCCAAAGATGTTCTGGAACACTGTGTAAAGTTGGAAGAATCTCTTAGTCATGGAGACTCTAAGGATGTTGATGCAACTGAGTTATGCAGCGAATTACAAGCTATTGCAAGAAGAGTACCAAATAACACTGCGCCACAAGAACTTTTAAATTATATTTGTGAAAATGGGTTACTAGATATCTTACCTAATTTAGTAACTGCAATAAGGGTGTTGCTGACACTTCCCGTGTCTGTGGCCAGTGGTGAGCGCAGTTTTTCTAAATTAAAACTAATTAAAACGTATCTGCGCTCCACAATGACCCAAGAAAGACTTGTGGGGTTGTCGACTTTATCTATAGAACAAGAAATAGCTCAAACAATAGATTTAAAGGAGATCGTTTCCACTTTTGCTAAAATAAAAGCAAGGAAAATAAAACTTGCTTAATTTAATCTCTAATTAGTCTTTTAAAAAATTCTTATATTTCACTCCATACAGCTAAAGAAGGTGGATACATTCTCTTTTTAACCGACTTCAATAAAAGGAGGAGGTTCTCAATTCGGTTGAATGTTTTTTTAAATTTAATTTTTTATTTTTGTTACCTCAGATCTCTGTCATTTATAAAGCGATTTCGAAAATTCTTTTTGTATTTGAAAGAATATACTTTCAGATTGGTCCCATAGAAATTTAATCAAAATTGGTTCAGTAGTTTGGTATTAAAATCAAAATAACTGGAAAATAGATGCAAAAATTATTTGAAGTCGGTTGTATTTTTTAAAACAAAGTTTGTAATATAGTTATATGTAAGTAGGTAAGTCATATCTGTGCTCTAATTAATTGATTAAAAATTACACAAATAATGTTTTCTGATTTTTTAAATGGGCGCCATACTAGTCTTTTGCCTAGGGTGCCAAGTTTCCTCAAGCCGGCGCTGCATTAGCTTGAGTCATAAATCACTTTGGATGCAGCTAGGTAGTAGAATCAATTGTTCATTTCTACCCACTAAGACACACTGGGTCAAACGTGTTTTTGCTTTCACTAAATATATAAGGGTTCAGTTAGTTTTCTGACAATTGTTTTCTGTGGTGCACGTTTCTTTAAACAGTTGTTAATAATTCCTAAAATGTGGAATGAAAAAGTGCATATTCATCATATCCTGCATTGGGAACTTCAACAAGGCAATAGTGGTAAGGCGACTGCAGTATTGGGTGAATAAAAGGCTACTGACTATAGTCATCGGGACAGACGTGTTTTTGCTTTCACTAAATATGTAAGAGTTCAGTTAGTTTTCTGACAACTGTTTGCTGTGGTGCACTTTTTCATTAAACCATTGTCGTAACCCCTAAAATAGAGAGTGAAAAAGTGTATATTCGTCATGTGATGCTTTGGGAATTTTAACAAGGCTAGGGCGACAGCTGAAAAAATATGCAGCGTATACATAGAAGGATTAATAACTGATCGGTCAGTTAGACATTGATTTACCAAATTCCATTCTGGAGTGTCGACTTTAAAGGACGAACCTTGCGACCTTAACGACAACCTTTTAAAGGCGATATTGGAGTAAATCTACGTCGATCAACAAGAGATATAGCAGAAAGGTTGAGTACATCACAATCAAATGTTTGCCGCCACCTAGAGAAATTAAGGAAAGTCAGCAAGTTAGGAGTATGGGTACCTCACAATCGCAGACAACGGAATAACGAATGCCACACGTTAATCGCCGCAAATTCGCTCTTCCGGGTAAAAATCGAGCCCCTTTTTTAGACAGGATTAAAACAGGCGATGAAAATGGTTTATTTATGGCAATATCGTCCGTAATAGGCAGTGGATTGTTAAGGATCCACCAACCCTAGTAGATCCGAAAGCAAACATCCGTCAAGTTATAATTCATCGCGAGTTGTTAAAGTAGTGTTTATGGATTATTGCTGATACATGCGTTAAACAGCTACAAAGAGTTAAAGGGAAACTCCATGAAATGCGTCCTATACTCCTTAATCACAAAAACGTCGTTCTTTTACACGACAATGGGCTACCACAGAAAGGGTCACTGTGAAAAAATCTTGAGCTGAGGTGGTCCATTTTACAACACCCTCCGCGTACTCCCCGGACCTTGTCTCGACATATTATAGTATTTTCTGTACTTTATAAAACTTTCTAAATAGAAAAACCTTCAATTTTGAAGAGCAAGTCATTCAGGCTGTCGAAAATTTCTTACAGTCCAAACCATCCACATTTTACTAGGAAGGAATTAATAATCTGGAAGAATCAATGTATGACCTGCTTCCACGAAAATGGGAGAAGGTCATATATTATTACGGAGAAAACATAATAAATTAATATAATTTTGTTATTTTGAAAGCAAAATATACGTCTGATAAAAAAGGGTTGTTCATGACTCAACCAATGGGCATATTGATATATTTAAATCGTGTAGTCACCGTTAGACCTTTTACAATAGACATGAAATTATAATTATTAATGGAGGACTTAGAAAACATTTTTGTTGCATATATCGATACCTCACTTCCAAAGAGCCCCAAAATAGTTGTTTTGATTTATTGAAGAAATAAGATTTGAAATATTATCAGCATTATATTATAAAACCCTGAAAATATTAGGAAATCGAAAACTTGAGTATCTTTTGACTCGTCGTATCCAATTGACGGCTAAAAACTGCTCTTGGACGTGACGTGTCAAATTAATTGGGTTATACAATTTAATACTATGACTTAAGTAGCTTTTCTATAATTTTGCTAGTCGTATTCGGGGTACATATAAAAGGGACTTAACGCGGGTATGGTGCGAGTGTATGTCCGCATTAATTGCAGTTTCTGCTGTGGTATATGAACGTCGAATACATAGTCATTATCTTTGCCTTACTGAAATATTCTTTGCATGAGGTCCTGATCGTTACCTGATACATGCTGCACAGTGCTCGTTTTTGAAAAAGAATTGTTGCAAAGATTCTCCTACTAGTTGCGGCATTTCCCCAAAATAGTAGTTCAAAAAATCATTAATGTTATAATACGTAAAGTATACTAATCTGGATGCCGCAAAACTACAACGACTTCTGATTTTAGAAATAGAGTATATCGAGCTACATAACTTTAACTAGTTAATTGATGGATGTGCGCATTACATTATAATTTACTGTCAATTCTTAAACCTTAAAAAATTATACCTTCTGTGATGTCAATTGCAAAATAATCGTGTAATTTATTTAAATAGTCAACATTGGTAGGTCTTAAGCGAAAAGGAATCTATACATTAATTTGAAACGTGTTTTTTCCTGTAACGGCCGTATTTAGAGAACGGCTAGGTGTACAATTTGGTGTCTTGCCGGGAAAGTCTAGGAGTGACACAACCGATTTTTTTACCCGATGAAGTTAAAAACAAATTTTAAAGATTTCAATCCATTCACTGCCGTAGAGTTGCTAAAGTAAGCTGAAATGGTGCGAAACTTTTTGTTTACTTCCTGTCACACATCATGTCACGTCCGTGTGACTCTTCGATTGGTTTTGTTCGTTTTGTCCAAGACCTTGGAGACCTTAGTGACATGATCGTAGATGAAATGAGCGAGGCATCGTAACGTAATCGAATTTATCCAAACAAATATTATTTGTACATAAATAAGAAGTATGCTTCCGTTTATTTTTGAACAAAGTGACCGTCGATTTCGACGGGTTTTGTTTCAGATATTTCCATCTTTGTCAGCCATCGTCGCTATAATTCGCCGCCTGTTTACACCTGGAAACGGCGCACTGAGTCTGCAACCTCCCCGTCGGGCAAGGAATTATTAAAATTAAGACCCCATTGACGGGACCACAGCCATCGGCAATATCAAGTACGGAGATCAGCTGCCGGTGGCTCGATAAATAGTCGAACGAGCGGTTTGGCGAGGCCCGATCATCGAAGCCAATAGAGATGCCGCCACATAAGCTTTTTAACATAGTCTGTTGCATTATATTATTAGGCAAATTTAAGTAGCCTTCGTAAATGTGACCATGACAGAGACGGAAGGCCGCTCTGACAGGAAAGAAGCAAGTTTTTGCCGTAAAAATGTCAAAAGTCCCACTCTGACCCAGTTATGTCGTCACAGACAGGCCTGTCGTGATGGCTTTATTTCACGTCATTTGTGCCTTATTGCCGTATTCACGTATTGCACTGGCACCTATATTACTACACATGCCGCCGTATTTCGTAGACTGTTATCAAACGCGGTATACCTACATACCTTTTACACTTACTAATATTTCTAGTTCTCATTCAAGTATCATATTTAAATAATAATATAATGCAACGGACGCTCGTATGGAATAATAAAAATCGGTTGTGACACCTTTCCCGGTAAGCAGACAACCCCTTGATGCCCCCGATCCCCCCTCGTGATTGTGTCAAGTGACTATGATAGCAATTGTAGTACATTTTAATATTTCCGTGTTATTACAATGGCTATTTTCCAATATGATGTAGTGTTTCCTTAAATACGGCGGTATTTTTTCTTTTGAGTCGCTTGTAAAAGAGATATTTCTACCAAAAACTTACAGGGTTTCGGCCCAACAACGCATCTATGTATGTACCGAATTTTAAGTCTCTAAGTCCAACATTTCGAGATTGGAGTATGACGAGTGCCTGGTGGACCGATTTCAACCAAAATACTTTCAAATCTTTCCATGATCAAATGATGCATGCATGTCAAATTTCAGCTTAGTCGGATGAAGCGTTCGGGCGCTATCGTGGAGGAATACACCCACACAGTCACACACAGAGACACCCACATAGATACACATATAGATACACAGCCTTTAATCGAAATGGTCTTAATCGTCTCAGGGGGGGGGGGGGAGGGGTCAAAATGGATACTTCAGTCTTCTAAATCGAATCGATTTTCTTTAACTGTTGGTTGGTAAAGTTGGTTGAAAAGTAAAATTATGTTAATGTAGTGATGTAGGCGTATAATTCCATACGATTGTATATTATCATTATTTTATTAGAGTACCGGATAAAATGAAATAATATAGTGTTATTTCTGCAAGGGTACACTGAGAAAAATATATCGTTGTAATACACGGAAATACGCATGTTTCAACAAGGGCTACGTATGTAACTCAGACTGTGGTCCATACGTATGAATTAACATGACGCGTAACGGTGTTGGCGGGACGGTAGTTACTGTGCCGAAATGTTAAAATATAATGATATTTCATTGCCTTGCGACCTTGAGATCTCGCCTCTAACCTGGCAGCATGTATAGTATATGTCCGGTATAAATCAGATTGAAACTACAGTATACTGTGATTTCAGCATTAACCGTAACGATAATGTTGATACATATAATCGAGCAATGGATTTTCAACCAAATTCTTGTAATTCAACAAAATTACGATTGAAACATCGTTATTCTGTATAAAACCGTAATAACAAAATAGCAATGTAAGAATCAATCCAATATTTTTCTCAGTGTAACCTTACCCGGGCCTTCAGAGATTTTCCTGCAACATAGCAGTAAAGTGAAAACTTTTCACCGTGGTATCGGATATTTTATCGCCCGTAAGGGAATAAATTTAAGTTCTGGTTAAAGTTTCCACTTTCAACAGTAACTAGAACCATTATGAAAGTTAGATTTTTCCGGCGCCGTTTACTCTTGATTTTTATTGCTAGTTGCAGCGAACGTATATTACTTTGTTAAATTAAAAAACTGCTGGATATGTTTCATTTGTTGTTTGTGAGGGGGGGCTGACGGGCCCATGATGAGGTGGCCACGATGACCCATGTGTTCAGGGTCGGTCACACTCACGGGTCAACACCCATCCGACGGCCTCCCCGCATGGGGTGCGAATCCTGGGTAGGACACTGGGTCAACCAGTCTCCCCTGGGAATCAAACCTCTGGCGCCCCTGGACGGTCTGCACACCGTGCGGCGCAAGCCATTCGATTGTGCTCTCCGACTAACAGTCGGGGGAGTCTGGGAACTGTATTGTTTCCTATAGAGCGGGGGTGGTTGCGTACCTTATGGCGACTGCTCTTTAATTGACCATTGGCCATCCGATCCCGGGTAAGAGGCGGGCAAAGGACGCCTTGGTTCGCGATAGATTCGGTGCACTCCGTTTCACCGCTTCATAAGGGAGAGGACCGCGCAAGCGACCTCGAACTCGGAACCAATCGAGAGACCGGAGGAATCTGGTCACAATTGGAAGTGAGGGTGCGAGTATCTCGAGCCCGCCGGGTTTATTCCTGGCTAACTCGCGGTAAGGCGTTGGACTCTTACGGGTTGTGACGTAGCTGGACGTAGAAATGTACTGTCCAAAGTCTTCTACGTTCACTGCAGGGCGACAGAACGACTAATCGTTAAAACGTCCTGTGGTGACGGGCTCGCCCGTTGTAGTCGACACCGCAAGATGTTGTTTGTGAGGTAACGGGTTCGTCCGTTGTAGTAGAATCCTACTAATATTATAAACGCGAAAGTTATAAAAGCGAATGAAGAAACAATGTATGTATGGATGTTTGTTGCTCTTTCACGCAAAAACTACCAAATAGATTGTGATGAAACTTTACAATAATATAGCTTACACATCAGAATAACAGATAGGCTACAATTTATAACGATATATTGTTTTCTATCATCGTTATCACAATTTTCCATCACCACGCGGGTGAAACCTCGGGGCGGAGCTAGTGTGTAAATAAAAATAAAACTTCCTTTTTTGCGAACTGTAAGTAGGTCGTACAAAATCGATAGGTACTATTTTATGTGCTATACAGTTTATCTATAAGGTGTACGATATTTAATAATAATAATAAACATATAAAAGCCTTTATTCGCTGACCGCATTGTACAGTTTTGCCTTATGTGATAAAACAATATATTTTATTAATTTTGAATCAATTTTTTAGGAGGTATCATATTCTTTAGCAGCCAGTTTTTTGATCAGGTTGTCCATCGACATAGGCCTCCCCCATTTTCTTCCATTCATTTCTGTCCCGAGCTAACCTTCTCCATCCTATCAATAAGTCATCTTCCCATCTTTTAATTTGACGTCCTTTTTGGCTTTTCCGATTTCTAGGATACCATTCCATTAGGTCCTTCGTCCATTTTGCTCTGTTGGTTCTCATGATGTGACCAGTCCAGTTCCATTTTAGTTTTCTAATTTTGTTCTAAACATCGCTCACCTTTGTTATTTTCCTTATTTTTTTTTTATTTTTTATTTTTTTAAACAATGTTTACTACTAATTTAATATATTTTCACTTCACAAGTTGAAGGAAGACAAATCCGAAAAGTATTAAGGTTTAGACATATTAACAGAAATAACAATTATAACCTAAAATTATTATAGTAAATTTCCATTTGAATATAAATTAAACTATCATCGTGGAATTATTTAGTTATCTATGGTTTGACAATTATAGAGCTGGATTAAAATATAAATAGGTTTAAAATGTCTGAGAATTACAATGAAAATATGTTATAATATATATTTTTCATTATCGGTTAAAAAGTCATTCACGCTGTAATATCATTTATTTTTGAGCCAGTGCTTTAATGTGTGTTTGAATCCAGGCTGTTGCATTTATGTAATGTTGTATGGAATAGAGGTAAAATATTTAATGCGGTCCCTTTTTGCATATTTC
This sequence comes from Micropterix aruncella, assembly GCA_944548615.1. Lineage (NCBI taxonomy): Eukaryota > Metazoa > Arthropoda > Insecta > Lepidoptera > Micropterigidae > Micropterix > Micropterix aruncella. Next base: position 30,633,058 of record OX155964.1, on the reverse strand, counting down.
GGTCCTCTTTGAGGGACAGTTTATGAGGTTTCTGTTCCTCGTAGCCCTTGAATGTACATATCTTCGTAAGGAGTAGATAGATATCCGGGTTACTTGTCTCTCTACGTTCGCAAATGTCTCGTCCACGTCCGTTGTTGCGCAAAGAAAGATGCGAGCTGTTTGATTCTAGCGCAGTTGCGTATAATAGTGATACTTTTAGTATACGTGAGGGACACCGTTGTTGCTTTATTAGGAGAGTTACATTTCAACGCACCATCCAGACGACTGAGGTAGCAATTAACATTTCGAATTCCCATTTGGCATACAAATCAATCTTTTCGCAATTGTACCTCACGTGCTGCCGATTATACATCACTATAGCCAATAGTGATGAAAGGATTGATTTTTTCTACCTGGGACCCCTAATAATTAAATCTATTTTAGCGTCAAAATTACGAGACACATATCGCTCATAACAATTACGTAAATACCCTTATTTTCAAATACAAGTTAAATATTTCAAAATGTGTGGAAATACTATTTACATAGGGAGAAACATCGACAGAATTGAACTTGTGGTGATTTGCCGCGAGATCATTGTTGAATTGAGTAAAATGGCGCTATTTCTGTTGCTACAACAACGTCTGGATTGCCAGTTGCGCGGGGCGCTCCGCTGAGTGTGGTTGTGTTTGGGAACTACAACGACGTAAAGGTATTTATGACATTTATTTCGATAATTTTAGGTGTAACAATGACGTAATTGAGCAATTACGGCGTTGTTACTCCAAAAACCAAATAAGTTCTTGGTGAAACAATGATAAAATTGCGTAATTACGTCAATGTTTGTCCAATTAAGGTACCTTCTTTGTGAAACAACGACAGAACTGTTACAAAAAAACATTATTCCTTGGTATTACTCTGCTTTTTATGAAAGTATTTTCTAAAGGTTTCTTTTACTATTGCTCAAGTATTTTTCACACTTATGCGTATACTGGCACTTTATTAAAAGCAGGTAATAAGTAAATAATCAGTGATTTTGTGCCAATAACACAAATTGTGATCATAGTTCAGTATTATGTAAGATGTTTCTTGTTTTAATTTTAAGTAAGTACCTATTGAACATAAGATATACCTACATGGTTGTTACTAAGTTACTTTATTAAACATTCATAAATAAATGTTTTCTGTTGAGTAATTCAATTATTTAGTTTTATTTTGTCACAAATGCAAAATTTCCTAGCCAACGCGTTATTTTTTATATTGAATTCTGAAGCAAAAGTGACGTATTTACTGATGCCTACTTTTTTTTAGTTTATAATCCAGGTTATGTACAATGTACCGAGAAGATAGAAGAACTTATATTTAAAATCACGACGATTGTAATAAGTCCCTTCATAATACCATACCTTCCATACGAATCTTTGATTGGCTCTCCTGTAAAATTACCAAAAGTGTAATTACGTCATTGTTGCATCAAATGAGCGATATGTAGTTTGATAAATTGCCGTATTTGTTTTTTTCAAGACAACATTAAATATAAATTTCATTTTTATCCTGAATTCATTGGAAATTCATAAAAAAAACTAGTTTTTTTAAGAATCCCTTTTTTACTGTAATTTAAATGCCTATTTATTTATATATTTATAATGTACAAGAAAAAAATACGAGGACTTGCATATTGTTGTACATGAAGATTAATTGAAAACAAACCTTAATATAGCGAAAAACATAGCTCTATGCATATAAATATCCAGAAGCGTAACTAACAAAAATGGGCCCCTGTGCGAAAATTAACAAAAGGCTTGTAGCTATATTATTCAGCTAGTCAACTACACTAGCTGTCTTTCAATATACTAACGAAATTCTAAATTTACTAAATAATAAACATGTCACCCTGGGGTTATTGCTAGATTTATCTAAGGCATATGATTGTGTACTACACGAAAAACTCTTAGAGAAATGCTACAACGTCGGAATCCGAGGCAAAGCCTATGATTGGTTAAAATCTTACCTTACTGAACGGGAGCAGTGCGTTGAAATTACATACTTTAATAGCAATAAAAAGATGGTAGAACCTGTACGATCAAAATGGCTTCGATCACAGCATGGCATTCCGCAGGGAAGCGTCCTCGGTTGCCTGCTGTTTATAATATATGTAAACGAACTTCCTTTAGCGACACAACAGAAAATAATCCTATTCGCCGACGATACTTCTATCTTAATTGGGGGCCATACTAAAGCTGATGTGGAAAGCAGCGCAAACACAAGCTTTATAGAAGTAACTGAATGGTTAGGGTCAAATAATTTAAGTGTAAATGCGGAAAAAACAAAATGTATGCAATTTCATTCCTATCAAGCACAAAAATACAAATTTGAAATTAAACATAACGCTCAGATTATTGATATGGTGCAAAAATTCAAATTACTAGGGATAACAATCGACTGTAATTTGAACTGGAAAGCCCATGTCGAAGATGTAAAAATAAAAATTTCGAAATTTTGCTACGCTCTAAGGATTTTAAAACGAACTACAGATAAAAAAACAGCCTTTATGGCATATTATGCATATATTTACGCCTGCATAAAATATGGAATTACGCTTTGGGGCAATTCGGTAAACGCAGAGGAAATATTCATAGTACAAAAACGATGCTTACGAATAATATGTGGAATTCCAAAGACTGACAGCTGCAAACCACTATTTAAAAAGGAGTTTGTGCTAACGTTTATATCGATATACATCTTGGAAACCTGCAAATTTATAAGGGACCACGATCAGTATTTCAAAACAAACAATGTTGAACACGGCTATAACACACGAAATAAACATGAGCTACAAGCACCCAAGCCAAATTTAACTCTATTTAAAAAAGGAATGTTATACAATGCAATAAAAATCTATAACCACCTACCTGCAAATATCAAAGAAATAAAAGGAAAAGGGTTTACCGCAGCGTTGAAAAAATGGCTTATCGATAAAAGCTTTTACACATTAAACGAATATTTCTCATAATATTATATTGTAGGCATGCATTTTCATTTTGTTTTTAAATTAATTCAATTAGAAAGATTACAAATTTTCAATTATATACATTTCGTATTTATAGGCGGATTTTTGATTATTCCTTGATTTTGATTTTTTTCATTATTTTTTATATTATTGATGAATTATTTTTTATTAATTGTTTTCTACTGTTACATTTTAAATTATATACATTTCGTATTTATAGGCGGAATTTTGATTATTCCTTGATTTTTGATTTTTTTCTTTATTTTTTATATTATTGGTGAATTATTTTTTCTAATTGTCTTCTATTGTTAGCTCTACTTATCCGGTCTGTTTAAATTTTTTTTCATGTTAAACCAGTGAAATAATTGCATTTTTAATAAGATATTATAATTAGCAGATAAGTCAATTTAGCAGATAAGTAAATTTGTCAATCTGTTTTAATAACAGGTAATTGTGAGATACATAGTTTTACGCATTATCACCATAAATGTACCACCACAATTTCGGACAATAAAAATATTTCTATTTCTATTTCTATTTCTATAAATCGGCGTATTCATTATGGGGCATTGCGTCGAACATGTTTCGGAACAAGTTCAGAAGGATTTCTACTGGACACGCGGGATCACATAGACATATTTTTTAAGGAGAATGTTAGAAACATTTAATCATAAATTAATACGACGCTTTACTGTTAATTTAATTACTGAATTATAATTATCCACCTTTGTATGTCAATGAGAAATAAAAAAAATAATGTCACTTTTTAATACTTTATTTTGAGTAGCTTCAATAGAGTTTGGCGGGGGGAACATTTTAAGAAGAGGGTTCCACGTAGAAGAGAGTTTGTAACTGTCGTCTCTATTGAACTTCAATAGAGACGACGGTTACAAACTCTCTTCTACGTGGAACCCTCTTCCTTAAAGGTTCCTGCCGCCGAATGCCGAACGCAAGGACGTAAGACAGCATACAGTGAGTGTTGTGTGCAAGACGGATTTTCGAAATTCGCGCGCTCCTAGCCCGGCCCCCTACCACCGTTATAACTTTCGCAGTTGCGGCAGCGGTGTGCGGCCTACCCGCAAAACAACGGATTGACAGCTCTTTCAGTCTACCCTGGACAACGGCGGCTGCAACGTCACCGAAACTTCGGGTGCTACAAACTTCACCTGGTAAATTCGTTTTCTATCCTATTTATAATGTCAAACAACCGCGATAATCTTCGATTTTATTTTCATCTTGATTTGCACTCTACAAAATCTTCGATCAGTTTTGAGACATCCATTTTTTCGGCTCCACTAGCTTCTAGTAGAGTTACATAGAACGTCAATCGCAACGGTAGCTCCGTTTTGGGCCTCCGAACTACCCTGGGCCCCGGTGCACCGCACCGGCTTAGTTCGCCACTAATGTTGAGAGGACTAATGTCCAGAAAAAAATATGATCAAGAATGGTCCATTATAAAAAACTCTTAAGAGCGTGTTAGCATTTTTCATGCGTAAATCGAAAACTTGGGAGGTTTTGAAGTGATTTTGGTCACATAATTAATCGTTTTACCTTCTTTTGACTTCAGTCATCTTAATCACCATATTATTATATATTTATTTTACCTCTATTGGATAATTAATATAAAATTAGATAATTGACTTAGTAAACAGCGGATTTCGAAAGCGCGATTTCTAGATGACGCGCGAAGAATCAATTTTGAAGTAAAATTACACCAATTATTATTACTAGGTAAGAAGGAAAGAAATATTAATTTGAAGGAACATATCCTGAAATTTAAAACGTATTAAGAAAAGTTCGATTTTAACATCATAAACTTGTATTTTTATCACGTCTAAGAAAGTCAAAAATCTAGAAATTGACTAAAAGAAAATACGTTATATCTCATAATCTAGAAGTCATTTGACAACATAAATAATTTTATACGTAAGAAAAAAGATTGTACTATAAATATGTAAAAAAGAAAAAAAAACCGTCTTCATCTTTTATGATAATAATTTTTCAAAATAAGTATAAAATCGTGTGCCTCGAACGGCCTATAATCATTCGCTCTCTGGCGCTCGTCGACGCAGGGTCTATGTCGGTTGATCTTCCGCCGCCGCGCAAGTGCCGCGCGTGATATTTACGTAAATTATAGTGTGACTAAATAATTGTGATACCGAAGTATTTTGTATTTTATTTGTGAATCTGAACGAGGCTATTCATGTAAGCAATATTTTGATTAATAGTGGACTAAGTTTATAAATAGCTGTATTTAACTTATTATTTTTTTTCTACAAACGTGTTATTATTCTACTTACAGAACATGGGTAGAAAATAAAGGAAATATTATTATGGATCAAAGAAATCCGTGATGTCACGAAAACGTAACATGATTAATAATTTGCAGATGGCAAGAGAAGCTGCGTAAGTACCTATTTAATTTTTAACATGGTGTCAATGTAAGTTATTGTTTTTGTACCAACATAATACTCGTAGTCAAGTAAATGACAAATCCACTAGCGATCACCCATCAACCGTAACAGTTTATTTTTACCCGACTACGGAAAAGTCAAAAGGAGGGTTATGATTTTACCAGCCTATGTAAGCATGTATGTATATATGTATGTACTAGCTGCGCCCAGCGGTTTCACCCGCGTGGTGATGGAAAATTGTGATAATGATGATAGAAAACCCTATATCTTTATAAATTATAGACTATGTGTTATTCTGATGTGTAAGCTATATTATTGAAAAGTTTCATCAAAATCCATTCAGTAGTTTTTGCGTGAAAGAGTAACAAACATCCATACATACATACAAACTTTCGAGTTTATAATATTAGTAGGATAGTAGGATAGAATTTAAATTTCGAATGTCAATTTCTTAGATTTTTTTCCTACTTACTTGACAGTTATCGTTATATTTTAGATAATTCACTCTATATCTTTATAAATTATAGCCTATGTGTTATTCTGATGTGTAAGCTATATTATTGAAAAGTTTCATCAAAATCCATTCAGTAGTTTTTGCGTGAAAGAGTAACAAACATCCATACATACATATAAACTTTCGCGTTTATAATATTAGTAGGATAGTAGGATAGAATTTAAATTTCGAATGTCAATTTCTTAGATTTTTTTCCTACTTACTTGACAATTATCGGTATATTTTAGATAATTCACACTATATTTTTATAAATTATAGCCTATGTGTTATTCTGATCTGTAAGCTATGTTATTGTAAAGTTTCATCAAAATCCATTCAGTAGTTTTTGCGTGAAAGAGTAACAAACATCCATACATACATACAAACTTTCGCGTTTATAATATTATTATTATTATTATTATAGTAGGATGTAAGTATGTATTTTAATCTGTTCCCTCATATCTCCAAAACTTCTAGTCGTATTTTGACAATCGAGGTATTGTGAGATTCGAGACACTAAATGATCTCAAACATTATCAATAAGTTTGATATTATCAATAAGTAAAACTACCTACGTAATAAGACAAATAATTACTTAAAAACTAACAATAGTAGATTTTGAATGTAGACACCTAGTTATTAAATTACCTTAATTTATCATTATACTAATGCTCCCTGGACTACATATTTTTTTATTATGTGATTCGTTAATAATCTATATATTGCAGTTTAAAAACTTGCATTAGCTAAACCAATTTCAATAGATCTTGTAATATCTCAGAAGTTGGGGTTACCATTTTTACGTAACTATTTACAGTAACTATTAATTATTGTTTGGCAGTAAGTCAATAATTACTTAATTAGAGTACTCAGAGAAATTACAAAATGGTCATTAGTGATAGTATAAAATGACCGCGATGTCCAAATCATTATTATTTATACCATCACTAACGACCATTTCGTAATTTCTTTGTGTACCCTAATTAAGTAATTATTCACTTACTGTCAATCATTAATTAATAGTTACGTAATAATGATAACACTTACTTCTGAGGCATTACAAGATCTATTGAAATTGGTTTAGCTAATACAAGTTTTTAAACAAACAATTGAAATATATAGATTATTAACGAATCACATAATTTAAAAAACATACATAATGGCAACATATACCGGACAAACTGCTAAAAAAAAAAAGATTTACATCGTGTATGGTATTATCGTGCAAGTATCGTGTTTGGTACATGAGTATATTTCGAAAATATGTACTGATTTCGAAATGTACTCAATGAGTACATTTCGAAAATATGTACTAAAAACCCCGAATATATGTTAGTAGGTTTTAGTTCTTTTAACTTTTTACTTGTTTAGAATGCATTACTATTAATAACTTGTTGAAATATAAGAGGTAGGTACACCGGAATGAAATATTGTTATTTTTTTATTCTGCCGATTCCCTAATTTTCTTAATAATCGTCTTTTGTATTTTTTCAGATCAAAATTAAGAGAATCTTTAATAAATACAAAAACCCCCAATGCACCCTCAACTGGAACTTCTGCATCGCCTCCTACTAATATATCGTAAGTTGCAAATTGTAGTTGTTTTTAATCTACTAAGTGAACTTTTATTTTGTTTTATTTTCTTTAATGTCAGCAATTTTATTTGTAGGATTGAAAACATGGATATCGATTTAATTGAAGAAAGAAACCTCAATTTGTATTCATCCAGAGAAACACCTAGTGCAAATAACCTAAATAATCAAACATCGTGAGTAGAAAATTGTTATTGGTAATTTCATTATATATTTCATTGTAAATTTCATTATATCGATCATTTAATTTGTAGGACTGAAGTTATGAACGGTGATTTGATTGACAACATTGGGGATAATTTAACGATTAGTTACGTTGAGGTAAAAACTAATTTCTTTTTTACTTTTCAATTATAATGAAACTTGGAAAAAAAACCGTTAATTTAATCTTTTTTAGGTTACAAAAACAGAACCGGAATCTATAACTATCGAAGGAAGACGCGTGGTAGATTTTCAGTATTTCTTGAACGGCTTAAAAAAAATGCAGAACATAATAATCGATTTGGTTGTTCATTACATAACCTGAAAATCGTTAAAGAAATTCAAAGGGGACTTCAGTCAACTTTTTACTTTAAATGTGGTATGTGTCATAGCAAGTTCGAATTAAAAAGTTGCGATGAAGAGAAGGCAAACACTACGTTAAACGTAAACGAAGGAGCAGTCTCAGGGGCCATATTAACAGGTATTGGGCGAACGAATTTATATGAGATTACTGCATCAATGGACTTGCCTATTATGACATTCAGAAATCATAGTAAACATCATGACAAGGTTGCTGAGATGTGGAAAACTGCAGCTGAAGAGAGCATGCTTGCAGCGGCCAATGAAGAGATTACATTAGCCCGATTGCGAGGAGATTCTGGCACTTTTCCAAAGATTCCTGTGGAAGCAGACTGCTGTTGGAGTAAACGCTCTTATAAAAACCAGTACAATGCTTTATCGGGTATTGCGGCCATCGTTGGCTATCATACAGGAAAAGTTTTGTACATAGGTGTGAGAAACAAATACTGCGGCATTTGCTCCCGGGCCAACAAGAAACAGATTGAACCCACTGCTCACAAATGTACAAAGAACCACGGCGGGTCTTCGTCAAGTATGGAACCAAATATATTAGTTGAATGATTCAAATCTTCCGTAGAGAAACGGAAGTTGGTTTACAATACGCTGATTGCAGATGGTGATGCCAGCACGTATAAACATATATTAGAGAGCAGACCGTATCCTGCAGTGCCTATTCAAAAAATTGAATGCTCTAACCATCTTCTCCGCAACTACAACGGAAATATTGTGTAATTATAATAATATTGCATCATCCATATTTGTATAAATTTAATTAAAATAGTTTTATAACACTTCAATTAAGTCGGCACTTATACAAATAAACAAGTAAAAAGAGTTTCTTTTATAATTACCTATATAGGTAGTTTTATGTGAATATAATAATATTGCATTATCCATATTTGTATAAATTTAATTAAAATACATAATTAATCTATTTTGGACAGTCTTTTTATTTTCTTCGTAAACTTTAGTTATTTACTTATTAACTAAAAATATAGGTACGCCATAGCTACAGATCAAGATCGTTTAGTCGCCGTAACGTCGCAACTGTGTCACGTACGTGAGGAAAAACCCACACAGGCGCACTCACCTCGCACGTCGAGCGGTAAATACCTAAAACCCGAGTGCCTATACTATCCGCATTACAAAGTGGCGAGTCAGGTAATTTATCATCGAAATCGTGCCATATCTTTCGCACTTGCACGGCCTTATGGAGCGATACCTGTAACCGTAGTGTAGGTAGTTTACGCATACAAAAGGAATGTCGATAAAGTAATGAAACGAGGGAAATAAATATTATTTCAGTATTATAAAATCGAAGACTATCGCGGTTTTTTGACATTATAAATAGGATAGAAAACGAATTTATCGCATCATTTTCTATCCTATTTATATTTCAGTATTGTTTCATTACGATAAATATTAAATAAGTTAAACATATAAATATTGATATTGAATTATTAAAATAAAAATATAAAAGTATCAAATTTATAATAGTTGACAATAAAATAATTGTTATACAAAAAAAAAATAAAACTGAACAAAGAAAGTCAGCAAGCTATTCATATTCGTGTTCACTGTCACTATCGTCTTATAGATTAATAACATGAGAATGGGTGTCAATTATATTATGTGCTTTGGCCAGGTCATCGTTCTGGAGATTTTTGAATCGATTCCGAATTCGATCTAGAGTTCGTTCGCTCGTTCCACAAACTAATGCTGCCAACTTTCTTGGTTGTTGAAAATCAATTTTCCTTTTGACATCAGGGTCTTCTTTCAACTTATGAAACCACTTATAAATGTTGAGAATGACATGCCGGCTTTGCTGGTTAACATCACTTCTTAACTTGGTCAAATTAGTTTTGCAAAAATCTTCCATCATGATTTTTTATTGTCAACTATTATAAATTTGATACTACTATAATCATGACAATTATCATCTATATTCAACACACCATAAAGGAACACGAGTAACAACAACCAGACAGCACTTAATCCAAAAAAAGAGAACAAGTTTTGCACAAAAACACTTCTCTTACATTGCTCCTCGACTGTTCAACAAAATGAAGTGTTTTTCCTGCAGGACTGAAATCTAGGAATAGTCACGGCGTAAAGAAAAACCTAACTATGTCACTTTTGACTATGGGTCGACAAGAAACGGAGACATTAATAACATATATATTAAAATAGTGCACGATTTATGAGATATATGTATATATATATAGTATTATTTTATATTTATCTATAAAGTATATATATATTTATATATGTATGTATATATTTATATGTATGTACCTTAATTTAATATTATTACGCTTTCTTATTCTATTTTTAACTTCTCAAATGTACCATAATAATATACAAAGATGTATTACAGCTAGTTACGAAAACCACTATACCTTTTTTTTAATATTAAGCCTACCTTAGTACAGGCGAGGCCTAGTTAGGATGGCTTTGAATTTTAAAAATACATGTAATATTATAGATAAATAAAGAATTTTGAATTTGAATTTGACTTTGATGTAGATTCACAAATAGAGTTCGTATAACGAATGAGTTATGCTCTTTGACATTAAGCCTTTTATAGCAGAATATTTTGTTATCAATAATGCCTAATGACCTACATAGTACGCACAATAATTAAAGTAGACGAAAACTAATTTGGCAAAAGCGTCGTTAAAATGTCATAAAATGTCGAATTCGAACTGTTACGGTTACTACAATAAATAGTCCTAATCGGTTAGCTACTTACCACCTATTACGGTATTTACTCACCGCTTTTGGCTAAATCTAGGAATTTTATCTATCTAATTTTAGCAGGTAAAAGTCTTTTCAATTTTCGGATTAATATATAGCCCATGACACTCACAAATAATGTGGCTTTCTATTGGTAAAAGAATTTTCAAAATCGATTCAGTAGATCCAGAGATTACTTCCTACAATGTCACAAACTTTACCTCTTTATAATATTAGTATAGAAGTACAGATTACGATACGGTTCCATACCGATGTCGTATTATCTCTTTAATTATTTATGCAGTAAAAGGGAAAAGTCTTTTGTTTTAAACACTTGAGACGATAAATTTACTTATTTTGATAAGAATTCATAATTAATATAATATAAAAGTTAGACATATGCTGTCGCTGACTTTTTTGTAGGCATTATCAAGCTCTACAACTTTTCTCTAGAACTTAATCATATATCTCTCATCGTTAAGGCAGTATTAGTTAGAAACGTTTTTGTTCGACCGCTTATTCTCCGACTTACTTTGCAAATCCGACTACCACGAAAAGGTGTTTTCATTTTTCGGATTAATATATAACTTATGACACTCACAAATAATGTGGCTTTCTATTGGTAAAAGAATTTTCAAAATCGGTTCAGTAGGTCCAGAGATTACTTCCTACAACATCACAAACTTTACCTCTTTATAATATTAGTATAGATAAATATTTTATCGACATGGTACCATTCCTATGTTAACTGTCTCTAATTGCCCCAGTCGCCAGTTGGTACTGCGGATACTATAGATTTGGGACAACGCTCTTAAGAACGCGTAGGCGATTTCCACCCAATTAATTTAAAAAATCGAAGTGGCGCCTCATGTTTCCTCGCTAATATTTTCACCTCAATAATTTTACCCGCTTTTATGAACTCCTTGAATAATGTCCGACTTAAAAACGTAATAATTCAAGCTTTTCAGCGCACAGTCAGCCGTGAAATATTGCCAGAAAAATTACATGTTTAGCGTCGTGGCGGTAATTGAGAAAAATTACGCGATCAAAGGGCTACTTTTCCCACGAGGGAAAAATCTTGAGTATAAGGTTGAGGTTGCCCTCGACAACGGTCTCGAAAAGCGACGTTTTTTAAAACGGCTTTAAAAATTAAACGATATTTAATAATACACCAAATTAGGTTGGGGTTGGCAAAATATGTAACAACAGATTAAAAATATTATTGGGCTCGATTGCGTTTCTTCGTGAATGGTAGTAGGGGTAGTCGGAGAGGTAACTAGAGCTGTCGACTACAACGGGCGAACTCGTCACATCAGAAAGTTTTAGCGATATTGATCATTCTGTCTTTCGTGAGGTCAGCACAGAAGATTCAGGACAAAAACAGTCCACCGTCAAGTTCCGCCACATGCCCGTAAGAAGCCAACACTTTACCGCAAGATAGTCAGGTAAGTCACCCAGCGGGCCGATACTTACTACCAGTTGCAACTACTACCAGTTGCAACTAGATTACTCCAGTCTCTCCCTTATGAAGCGGTGATTCGGTGTCAACCGAATCTATCGCGGACCACGTCATCCTTTGCCCGGCTTATTTACCCGGGATAGGGTAGCCGAATGGTCGTTTCAAGAGCAGTTGCCATAAGGAAGCTGTTGTTTTTAGGACAAATCCTTTTCTCCTTGAATATTTAGTATATTAGTATATATATATTAGTATATATATATATATATATATATATATATCTAGTATATTATAAATCTAGTATGCATGGAAACTGATTTACGTAAGTATTATTGCTGATAATAGTAAAATATAAAAACAAACAGAGTACCTAAATGATAAACATGAGATAGCTGGAAGTTGCCTTTTTAGCTGTCAAAGGGATACACTAAATATGTCAGTGGGTAAGGCCCATTGTAATTTGGAGTCAATTGTTATACCTAGAAACACAGTTGAAGCAACAGGCTCCAGTCTAGTTCCATTCCATTATTATTAATTAATATGACTTACCACTATTAGAAGTACAAAATAGATCCAGTCCCAAAAACTATGAGCATCCTGGACGTAGTACATGATATCCGACCATCCTTCAAGAGAAATAACCTGAAAAAAATAGAATTTGTTTAGAACTTAGAGTTTGCTTTTGTGTAGTGTTACTTGCTATGTGGAATTCGTTGGGCTAGGAATACATAGAATACTTATTACAAGAGCAAGAAGGGAAGCGCCATCATTTAGAGAAAACACGTCCTTATTTATATAAAAAATGTGTCAAGCATGCAGACAGTTGTCCGGTTGAACTTGCAACTATCTGTGTACATTTTGATAGAGCTCACAGCAATTTTGTTAGTGATAGAATACTAACAAGCTTGACACTATCAAACGCTGACAAGCAAGAAAGTATGTCCTTTCTTTCTTATTTAGAAACTAGCTGACCCGTGCCCACTTCGTTGGGCGGTAAAACTTTTTACCTGTGATGAAATTGAGTGCTATGATTTATTTCCTGACTGCCAAAAGAAGGGTTATATTTTTACTTCATATGTATATATGTATTTGCATGCCAATTTGACTATAATACCGTTATTTGTGAGTGTCTTCTTGTAAGTGTCTTATTTGTGAGCGTATTATATCTTTAACTATTTATGCAGTAAAAGGGACATCATATGCAGTAAAAGGGAAAAGTCTTTTGTATAACTTGAGACGATAAATTTACTTATTTTGATAAGAATTCATAATTGTTGATAATATGAATTCACCAATAAACATGACCTAACCATTTAAATTATTATTTTAATATAAAATACTACTTTTTGTGACTTAAGTATAAAAGTTAGACATATGCTGTCGCTGACTCTTTTGTAGGCATTATCAAGCTCTACAACTTTTCTCTAGAACTTAATCATATATCTCTCATCGTTAAAGCAGCGTTAGTTAGAAACGTTTTCGTTCGACCGCTTATTCTCCGACTTACTTTGCAAATCCGACTACCACGAAAAAGTCTTTTCACGAATTAATATATAGACTATGACACTCACAAATAGCGTGGCTTTCTCTTGGTAAAAGAATTTTTAAAATCGGTTCGGTAGATCCAGAGATTACTTCCTACGCCATCACAAACTTTACCTCTTTATAATATTAGTATAGATAAGAAAGGAAGGACATGCACTATTGTACTACCTATTTAAGATATCTCTAATAAAATGTAGAACCAATGAAAATAAATGAGTATTTTGAAAAGTGGCTATGCTTTCCGCTCCTCCGAGAAATGCCTTGTTCTGTCTCGCTCTAGTCAGAACAAATCTCGGCTAACCTCTTAAATTAGTGCAATAAACATTTTTGTAAATTTAATGGGGTTTATTATTTTATTGTATTTACGTCTTCGTCCATTAAAAAAAACGTTGTGTTACCACAAAACTTTCCCGGCAAGTAGCTAAGAACTTATGGAACGATTTTGAGCGAGATGTGACTTCGGGAAGGAGGTTAACCTGATTGAAAGTTCAAGTTAAAGTATTGTCAGCGAGCTACAATCAAAGGTCCGCACATATAGATTTTCATCGCAAGCAATTTTGTCTTTTTGGATTTTTGTATTCTTCCACAATAGCGCCCAAACGCCTAATCCGATTGAGTTGAAATTTGACATGCAGCCATAATTTGATCATGATAAGGGCTGACAAGGTTGTGGTTGAAATCGGTCTACCATCGGGCACACTAGTCGTATTTCTATATCGAAATATTGGACTTAGAGACTTGAAATTTGGTCCACAGAAGCCTTGTTGGGTCGAAATCACATCGTGGTTGGAATATCCCAAATACAAGCTACACGAATAATACTTAAATTACGCCATACATTTAATTTATTCAAATATTAAAGTCATCTGTTCGCGCTTGGACCAATCCCGACCTTTACCGAGAAATGAACCGCGACACCCGGGGCGGTTCAAATGAAACCCAACCGGGTTCATCCGACGGCCAAGAGAGGGCGATCATCGATTTTATTCATGAAATTAATATTCTGATAAAATCAATCATTGGTTGCTTGCCGGGATAATCTTGGGGTAGCATAACCGATTTCTATACTATTTCGGGACAACGCCATTTTAGGGAATCTATGTGAGTTTATTATTATACTAGCTGACCCGTGCCCACTTCGTTGGGCGGTAAAACTTTTTACTTGTGATGAAATTATGAGTGTGGTTTGGTTAGTACTGAATGATATAATTTATTTCCCGACTGCCAAAAGAAGGGTTATATTTTTACTGCATATGTATGTATGTATTTGCATGCCAATTTGACTATATTACCGTTATTTGTGAGTGTCTTCTTGTGAGTGTCTTATTTGTGAGTGTCTTATCTCTTTAACCATTTATGCAGTACTGATTTAAATATAGAATTTAGACATATGCTTTTTTGTAGGCATTATCAAGCTCTATCAAGCACTTCTCTAGAACTTAATCATATATCTCTCATCGTTAAAGCAGCGTTAGTTAGAAACGTTTTCGTTCGACCCTTATTTTCCGACTTACTTTGGCAATCCGACTACCACGAAAAAGTCTTTTAATTTTTCGGATTAATACATAGTCTATGACACTCACAAATAATGTGGCTTTCTATTGGTAAAAGAATTTTCAATATCGCTTCAGTAGATCCAGAGATTACTTCCTACAACGTCACAAACTTTACCTCTTTATAATATTAGTATAGATTACACTATTACGTCTTCATCCTTTTAAATAAACATATTTTTTTTATTGCTTTACATTAAAATAATATATCACTTTTTGTGCTTCACAGTTTAGCAATAGTAAATTGAAAATCAAGAGCATATATCCTTTCTGGATACCTTGCATATCTGATTTGGTTATCTAATCGAGCCAAAGCAGTACTCGGAGCGGCACTGTCTCTTAAAAGTGCAACCATTTGGCATACAAAATGGAAATGGGTGAAGCGGACGTCGTGTCGCAGTCAAGGTAAACAGAGGAAATGGTCTCGGAGTCGTAATCTAACGGAAGAGAAAAACTTTCTTATTATGTAAATGCGGTTTTATCGCTTTGTGCAGTTTTCTTTTATCTTTTTAAGCGCAGCAGTGTCTTAAGTTAGGAGTGTCCTAAATAAAGTGACTTTGCCTCTTTATGAACTCTATCAAATGAAGTGAATCACTGAAAGTAAGAGATTTTTCAACGAATGAATGATTTTTACTTTCCTACAAGAAAAGTATTGTGAAGGCACTTCTGTGTGTGTGTCTGTGTGTGTATTTCTCCACGATGGCGCCCAACGTTTCAATCGACTGCGCTAAAATTTGGTATATAGGCATTTAATGTGTACTTTGCTTTATGCTAGTTGATTGAGTTTCGCGAAAGCGAGTTGTCTAAACTGTGACTGACGTGCGCTAATATGCTGAATCAGCATGTTTACTCGCATATTGTTAGTGCAAATGACAAGATCTTGTCATTAGAAAGCCCGTGTAAACGTATCTTAAGCATACCATCGAAATAACCTATGACTAATTTATAAGACCACATTATACGGAACACCGGCGAGAAGAAGACATCGCTGGTAGAACGGTACAGGCTGATCGGCCCTCATCAAGAATGTGAGTTCGATGGGTTCGAGAACTGAAAAGATAGAGAAGTGAAAAGATCGAGATAATCCAGCCTATGAGTGAAGAGAGCATGTAGCAGTTAAGTCAATAATAATTAGAGTACACCTCATATCTAAAGGTTCACAACTAAAGTATTCAGTCTGTGCGCTGTAATTCTCGAGTTTTACTCCTCTAGTAGATTTAAAACGTATCCACCTGAGGACCGTTTATTTGATTTTCTTGCCTAATATATTTTTAAAAGCCTGGATTTCATAACACGCTGCCATACTCCAATTTAGTCCGAACATTTTATGCGAATAGAAGTATGAAAAGGCGGTAATTCGTAAAAGGCTTTGAAATTTTTGAAATAAACCCTAACAGTTGGTAACATTTATTAATCATTTGCTCAATTTTTGACGAGATGCTGAGTTTCGGGTCGAAAACAATGCCTACGTCTGTGAAATTAGAGATTCTCTCAAGGGAATGACCATTTATATTATATGAGACGTGCATGGGCCCCGGGGATCAAGAGATCTCATAATTTGGCATTTTATCAGATTCAGGTGCAGATTATTTACAATGCAGTATGCGTGCAAACTATTTATCTCAGCATAAATAAACAATTTAGTATTAGTATATTTTTAAGCAGTAATTTAGAATCCTATACTGGAGAAGTGTGAACTGCAACAGGCGAATCCGTCACCCCCACGAAGGTATAACGATATTGATCGTTTTTTCAATCAGGAGTGAACTTAGAAAGACTTAGGAACGAAATAGTCCAAAGCCTAGCTACGCTAACACGCTCGTCAGAGACCAACGCCTTACCGCAAGGCATTGAAGAGAATCCAGTGGGCCGGCCTGGCGAGCTGACTACCAGATTTGACCAGATTTCTCCGCCCTTTCGTATGGTTACGGGTTTGAAGTTGCTTGCACTACCTCTATCTAATGTAAGCGTTAAGAGGCCGTGGCGGCCGTGGCGGCCAAAAGCTATATGAACCATAATTTTGTGGCCTGGTTGTGAGAACACGAAAAAGAATTTTAATACAATTATGCCGGATTTTAAAAACCCGGTCCTTAAGCTATCATTTCGCCAAAACGAAATTGGTAAATTATTTATATAATAATTGTAAATTATCTTTATTCTGTTACTGTTTTCCAAAAAAATAAAAACGAGCGAGATTTGTCTCCAGTTTTTGGAAAACTTAGAAATGATTCTCTATTTTAAAAAATACTGTTACCACCAGCGTATGGTCTATTTGCATAGTACCAAGACAGTTTTTGGAACTTCCATACAAAAAATATATGACAAAAATGTTTGAAATTACGTCATTTCCAGAAATGTTATGGCCAAACTTTTTTTTTCTTCTATTTATTAAAGATACTTTTGAGTGATATAAAAATAACACAGTGATCTTTAGTTATTTTATTATTGTAATCTAATTTTTACTATACAAAAAACTATTAATTTGATAATTTATTATATTATAATTGAAAAGCCAAATCGTCTATGTTAGACGACGCGCGAAGCCGAAATCGTCATTCGTAATTGGCCTCTGCCAACGGTGGAACGTATTCCCTTGTCGCCGCGGTATACCTATACATCTTTATGTATATATCGAAAGCGCTCGGGCGCGTGGCATTTCAAAAACACCTAAATTTTTAGTCGCGTCAACTCGGAAGGGAGCCTTAATTCAGTTCGATTTTAACTCAGACTGTGGTGTCCTTTGCCTGACTATTACCTGGGACCGGATGGCAAACGGGTGGTTTCAAGAGTAGCATGATATTAGGTCAACAACCAGCACCTCTGCTTCGGAAACGTATAAGAGCATTTCCAGACTCCTCCATTTATTCGTCGGGGTGCAGAGTCGATTGGCTGACGCCGCACGATGCACAAACCTTTCAGCAGCGCCGGAAGGCCACCCCCCAGAGGAACTGGCCTCTTTCGGGGAGGCTACGGATTAGGAGCTGAAGCGATAGTTGAAACGACCAGAGAAAGGAGTAGTTCTCAATCAGTGCCGGATTAACCCATGTAGAGGCCCTTAGGCCGTCGACATGTCGGGGCCCCCTTTGCAAATCTTGCCCCCCCCCCCCTCCATCGACTGCTCTAAATGACAATAACGCTATCTCATAGTAAAGACACGCTATCTCATAGTAAACAAAACACGATTGAAAAGGGGCTGTTAAACATTCTGACGATGATATAGTGTAGAATAGACGTGTTTATAAACAAAACACGATCGCACCGGCAAACGGGGCCGTTAAATATTACTGACAACGCTGAAGTCGCACAGCAAAGACGTGCATATAAACAAAATGCGGTCGCACAGGCTGGCAGGGGCCAACTGTTGATAATTTATAATATAGTATAAGTCGGTTAAAAAAGTTTATTAAACATTTTCTCCTTCGAAATTTAATTCAATGTTTTTTTTTCTATTTATTACAGATACTTTAAAGAATTATAAATGTATTGATCCCTTATCGCGGGGCCCCTAAGAGGCGTCGGGCCCATAGACCGGTGCCTACTTGGCCTATTGGATAATCCGGCAATGGTCTCAATGGCCCAACTGCACGGCAACCATTAGCTGCCAGCTGGATGTAAGTACAGTCATCGGCTGAAAAGACTGATCTAAACGATTTTGAGGGCGTCGACTGTACACCGACGACCTCTATGGCTGACGAACCGAAATGGTTCCCTGCGCTACTCCGGAAGTAATATTAATGAGTCGCGATAGATAACCGTTATTTTGGACTGCTTGGGAGCTATTTGTCAGACAAGACTGTATCCAACGTTGCAAGGAACCGCAAATATTTAACTGATACTGTTCCGGGAGTAGCAAGAAGGCACAATACTGCCGGTACACACGGCCAGGTGGCATAGTGGTTAGGTCGCCTGATCATTACATTACATTACATTACATTTTCGTCATGTCCAATTGACGGCTGAAGACCGCTCTTGGACGTGTCAAAATAATTGGGTTAGGTAGTAAGTTTCGTTACTACTCTTTACTGAACATACATAGGTAGTCAAGAATTAACTACTAGATTGTCAAACTATGAATATAAATAATCAAAATAGAAGCCTAATATTTAAAGTATGTAGTTCGTAATTCGAAAAGATACGTAGTAAAATCATTCATCGTAATATTCAAATTGTCAGCAAATGTTAAATAATCAAATTAAATCAACGTTATGCATTTTAAACTAAAAGTACAGATATAAGACCATATAAAATAATCAGACAATAAGGCTCTACTTTTTTAAGTAATTTAAATGGGCACAACATTTGAAAAATCATGGCCCTCAAATTCGGCCAGATTATAGAAAGGGTGGCCTATCAGCATCTCCTTGATGTTTTTTTTTTAAATTTTATGTCCTTCAGCTGTTTAAATTTTGCAGGGAGTAGATTATAGAATTTAATGCTAAGGTACAATGTTATGCTAAGCTTTTCTGTACTTTTGCCAGTCGTATTCGGGGTACGCATAAAAGGGAGCTACCGCGGGTATGATGCGAGTGAATGTCTGCATTAATTGCAGTTTCTGCGAGGTGCTGTCTAGCATACATTACATTCTGATCTTACATTGTAAGGTCCCAGGTTCTTTTCCCGGCTGGCTCACCATTTTCCGTTGGGATCAAATTAACGGAATTGCATATTAAATTCTGTCGATCGAATGCAATAACAAGACACACACTTACAGAAATGTTACACGCACACATACATATAACACGTCATAGTAGGGTTGGTTGTAAGAGATTGTAATATGACAATAAACCCGCCCATTGTGACATTTTCACAATAAAGAGTATAAACAAAACAAACAATAAGGAGCAGTTACTTTGTCGAACGCATTAGAAAAGTCTGTAAAAATAACGTCGACTTGCTTGCGGCTGTTTAGGCTGCATAGTCTGTATTTTGAAATAAATTGATGTTGATGGAACGCCCAGAATCGAAACCGAGCAGTTGCAGTATAACAGTACCTTTATATACTGTCGACAACGAGTTAAGGCAGATTTACATTGTCGGTTAGAGGCTTCAGTGCTGGCGCCGAGAACTGACGCACACTATATATAGTCAGAGTCGTTGTTATTTTTCACGGTGTCCGCACATTATTATAGCAAGTGGAGGAAAACAGTTCTCGAAAACGGCAGAATTTGATAAATATGAATTATTTGTTATAAAAATAAATAACCTAAGGTTAAATAAAAGAAATATATTATTCATTTTCAAAGAAAGTACTTCAAGTTTAACTTAATTCAATTCAAAAAATTGAAATTTGGAGGTTATTTATTTTATAATCATTTTTATTCTTGTTTTCATTAGAGCAGGCTCTGCCTAGTTAGGAGCAACACAATCTATGTTATGTTTAAGTGCTAACAGTGTATTTAAAAAAAAAACATTATGTTTAGCTTGTTAGAGACTCGGTCCAACATACCCACAACGAAAAAGTAATTTCTATAGAATCGAAATCGCAAACACGCTTGAATATACACTAGTCAGCTGCAATTGATTTCTAACTAAATTCGGCATTTTATGCACAGTCAAGCGATGACTAATGTCATTTCTTCTGATCGATACGAATTAACACACTTATTTCTCACCCCACTCATAACTATTGCGTCACTGCATACCATATAAAAAGCAGTACATTCGACACATATTTGATCATTCTCTGGCGGACAGTAACCGCTCATCTAATCGTACTCGCGCGCTTCACTACCTTCGAGTCAACCAAACTACGCATAGTATACGCGATCATCGTTATCTTCGAATCTATCGCGGCGCTTCACACTTCGGATACACAACCACGGCTTCAACTCGCTCCCACACTACCTACACACCGGCGAAATATCAATCAAGGCGTTACGAACTGGCAACCTACTACAGACCTTCTGAATAAATACTTCAACTTCAACTACAACGACTTTCAATAACGGAGAAAACTTCCTGATGAGAACCACCCTTCGCTCACAATCAATTGGAGTCAAGTGAAGGGTGGCCACTCTCACAAGCTAACTTTGTTATGCAAAATAGTCTTTTGTGAAACAAAATTTCCTTAGTCTTTTGTGAAACAACACATTCATAGTTTTTTTGTTAAGTTTAAATTAATTTAATTTAAATACAATTAATTTTTGGTCTCAAACACCTGCATATGAAGTTGTGATTTCATGTCCCACACAGGTTGATAACCTTCAACTAGATTAACCAAATGACAGAAAAAGATTCTGGTATCATTATAATGGAAAATCGAATACAGGCGGCCATCTTGCGGTGTCGACTACAACGGGCGAGCCCGTCACCACAGGACGTTTTAACGATTAGTCGTTCTGTCGCCCTGCAGTGAACGTAGAAGACTTTGGACAGTACAATCCTACGTCCAGCTACGTCACAACCCGTGAGAGTCCAACGCCTTACCGCGAGTGAGCCAGGAATACACCCGGCGGGCTCGAGATACTCGCGCCCTCACTTCCAATTGTGACCAGATTTCTCCGGTCTCTCGATTGGTTCCGAGTTCGAGGTCGCTTGCGCGGTCCTCTCCCTTACGGAGCGGTGAAACGGTGTGCACCGAATCTATCGCGGACCAAGGCGTCCTTTGCCCGACTCTGAACCGGGATCGGATGGCCAATGGTCATTTCAAGAGCAGTCGCCGTAAGGTAGACAACCACCCCCGCTCTATAGGAAACAATACAGTTCCTAGACTCCCCCGACTGTTAGTCGGAGAGCACAGTCGATTGGCTTGCGCCGCTCGGTGTGCAGACCGTCCAGGAGCGCCAGAGGTTTGATTCCCAGGGGAGACTGGTTGACCCAGTGTCCTACCCAGGTTCGCACCCCATGCGTGGAGGCCATCGGATGGGTGTTGACCCGTGAGTGTGACCGACCCTGAACACATGGGTCATCGTGGCCACCTCATCATGGGCCCATTAGCACAGGCGGCCAATGAAACGTCAGCTGACATCGTTAAGGCGTAAATGGAAAGAGACAGTGCTCTACAAAAGAGCGAAACAGCACGATAGATCCAGCAGCCAAAAGCGAAGATCAACGGTGGCAGCGGCAAAATGACATCGGAACATCTCAGGACGGCCTGAAATTTCATCTTTAAGCTGGAACTTTTATGGAGAATCTATTGACAGTATTTTAATTTCTAATCTTTAATGGTTATTCTTGTTACGATATTTTTTTGACTATTTATATTACAAAATCCCATTATTTTAATAATTTAAGATGGAATATATTACAAAAATTTGCATGGACTATTATTGTTTCGATAATAATATTATATAATTCTAATTTGACTATTTTATAGTTGATTATTCGTTTTTATATTTTATATATTTGTATTTTTAAAGTATACCTACTTAGGCATTTGAGCACCTCCTGGCAATTATCCAAGAATGACACCTCATCCAATTTTAAAAACGGATTGCAAGCGAGCGTCCCCGTAAAATTCGCCGTTAAATATTCGAATTGCGTACGAGCGACACAACGCACTGAAGATTTAAATTTTAAACGTACGTGGCGCGATATATAACGTGCGACGCCGAAAATTTAAATATTTGATTCCCCCAATACATATGTATGGCAGACTCTAAATATTATTTGTGTAGCTTGTATATGACAAATTCCAAATAAAATTTGACAACATGATTTCGGCCCAACGAGGCCGATTGTGTACCGATTTTCAAGCCTCTAAGTCAAACATTTCGAGGTTTAAGTATAACTAGCGTGCCCTTCGGTGGACCGATTTCAACAAATCTTGCCATGACCAAATGATGCCTGCATCCAAAATCTCAGCTCAATCGGATGAAGCGTTTGGGCGCTATCGTGGAGGAAAACACACACACACACAGACTGACTTCAGTTTAGAAATAGTCCTAATCATCACGGAGAGGGTGGGAGGGGGGGGTTAGAATGTATATATCCGTCTTCATCTCGATTTTTTAGCGTGTTCACAATACTTTACCTCCTTGTCGGTTGGTAGGTCGGTAAAGTAAAATAATTAATTTACCAAAAATGTATTATACAACATAACGACTACCACGTAGTCAAGTAAAATCAATTTGACTACTTATAACAAGGTTCGGGATTCCTACCAACTAGCTTACCTAAAAATATATAAAATAGAAGAATCCTTGGTTTAACATGGCAACAAAGGGCCATCCCTATATTACGTAATCACCGAGATGGACGAAGGGGGGGGGGGGTATAGCTGAGGCTTACGCTTGATTACGTGGGGGGGGGGGGGGTGCCCGCCCTGATTACGTAATCAACTTTTGCCACCGCATAGAATTTTTTTGGTCTAAACCTGCGCGGAAATAGCGCAGTGCCGCGTCGAAGATACCCCCCGCATGCGAGATGTGTGTATATAGTCCACGCGCTCATCTGCGATTGAGTGGCCCGACCAAACCGGTAATCGCTCTTCGTCGCGACGGTACGGCTGCAACTTTGGACTACCGCGCCGCTGCTCGCTCCAACTTACATTGCAGAAAGATTAACGTGCTTGCGTGGCGTATTAACTATGGCGAATTTAAACATGGTGTTTTTCAGTAAGTACGCCAAAGCGCCTTTGTAATCCTGTCTAATTGTTCTAGATTAAAAATGCACATTAAGTGTGAATTTGTGAATGCAATCCTTTCTTTACCGCCACTGCGGTCTAAAGATTGGGATGTGTAAAATAAACTAAATATTTTGAGATTTTGTAATTACTTTAAATGAATAAAGTACGTGTTTAAAAGCATTTTAAAATGTTTTTTTTCACTTACCGTCTTCAAATACTTTACGAACGGTTCACGATTCTTCACATTTTTCGCAAATTCTGTTGACTACTTAGGTAAGCTGGACGGGGAGGGGGGTCTTACATCTGTTGACATGGGGAGGGGGGGAGGGGGGCGAAAAAATCCTAAAAACGTGATTACGTTTTATGTGTATGGCCCCATACCTATAAATGCTACTTTTAAAATGAAATCAGTCATTTATAACATTAAATAAGTGAGTTATATTTATTAAAAACTCACCAAGAAAATGGCGACCCACGCCAATCCGATGTTGTCGAAGGAAATGGTGCCCTGGAAGGGGTTGGAGCCGCGTTGAGTGCAGTTGGTGTAGTAGATGTTCCAGTTGACGCACGAGCTGTTAGTGGGGTGGTTGTAGGAGAAGGGCAGCGCAGTAGAGTTGCAGGCGAGGGTCGAGTGGCGGTACGGGGGGAAGTCCTTACACTGGTGCATTCCGGAGTCCTCAGCGGTCGAGCAGATGTAGTCCAGCTCCTTGGAGAACTCGTAGTAGAAAGATATGCTAGTGAAAAACAATTAAAACTATTAGTATCTTTGTAACACGTATATGAGGGAAGATCTCGGTTTAAAAGCGCCAAAAAAGAATATCTAAGATCACACGCCTAAGAACACGAGCTGCTTTTTTAGATGTGCATTTCTCGAAATATAAATTGCCAAGCACTGAGCCAGCCAGATAAGGCTTATTTAAGATTCCGCCTGTTGATCGGACGGGTGTGTTCGTGCGTGCGACTTTGACCCGTCGTAACCACCTCCTTTAGTTTTTTGTTACTCTACTACGGTTGTTTATTAAATATTTGTGGTTTATGTATTTATCCATATACAGTGGGTGGCCATATTATTAGGGACACTGAATTTTAGTACTAATTTGCATATTTCAAAAAACATATTTTTCCAAACAACATGTATATATATTTGTTTTAAAATGATTAAATTATGATATCTTTAGCATACGATAAAAAAGCTACCAAACACATAAGAAATGGAACTTACCGCGAAAAATAATTACAATAAATTTTTTTCCTCGAAATAACACTTTTTGTTGTCACGGAGAGAATTATTACGGTAAGGTACGTTTTTCATAATCATCATGACAATTAGCTCTGACAGCTTAAAAATATTAATTAATGTTGACTAATGCCCCCACTTATTAAAAATACCCCACGCATTAAAAATATTAATTAATGCCCCCTATTATTTGTAGAGTATTTTCAAAAATATGCAGCGTAAAAACATGTATAGTGATAAATTTATGGATTAGTTTTTTGGGAAGTATGTACTTTGGTATACATAAAAAGAGGGCCTTGATTATTTTGTTATAGCAATATTACTAAAATAAAAAAAAATAAAAACAAAAAAATAATTGAATTTCAATTTATTATTTCTGAAAATATTCAGAATTATTTTTTTTAAGACGTGGGGTTAAATAAAGCTAAAATTAATAAATATTTGCAAGCTGTCATACCTAATTGTCATCATTTCCGGCATTCTCTGCGTGACAACCAAAAAGTGTAACATCGATGAAAATTGATAACTTCACCATTTTACGCGGTAAGTTCCATTTTCTGTGACTATGATGGCTAAAATAATTTGTAATTTAATGTGGGTTCAACACACTATGAATTAAAATAATTAGAAACTTTAAAATAAATTTTGGTTTAGGAGAATATGGTTTTTGAAATATGCAAATAGGTACCAAAATTCAAAATAATATGGTCAGTCACTGTAGATGACTATATATTTTCTGAATATCTACAAACAGACGTTTCCTATAGTACTAAACACGATGAATTTATCTTTTTTTAATTTAGTTGAGATTTGGAGTTTAGGTACGGACTATTTGACGGTATCGGTACCCTCTGTCACCCAGCATGATATGATTCTAACAATCCCACACAATTCTAAATTCGTTCAAGCATTTAGAAGTATTGGTGGAATAAAGAAACTGACACACATATACATATACGTACATGAACCTTGAAAATATTAGGTACTCTCGTTTTGTTTGTCAGTCGTTTAAAAATCAAAGATTTCGTGATAATAGATGAAGCAAAATTTGATACAATATCGACCAAATTAGCTTTCTTTATTGAATTTAAAGATGTCCATCCATGTAATAAGAAGTGAAGAAAAGTAACAAATTGACACCCGGCGTCATACATATTCTTAAAACTATAATTTTATTTGCAGCTGCTCGTGCCTTAAGCGTGTGATTTTGCCTAAAGATCGTAAATCTTGAAATGGTCGAGCTTGATGTTCTTAATATCGCGCAAAAAGTGGACAAAGCTGGGATAATTAGACACGCGTTTAGACAGTTATTTATTGCTCTGACTAAAAGCATAATTAGTAAAAGCAATAAATCACACAGACACACCACTGTAATGACGGTTACGAAACTATCGATGGGCTACACATGACATTAATACTATTTTAAAATACTTTCACGGACTGCAATCAATCATGCAAGAGTATTTATAGTATGATAATAGCTAAGGCGTATTACATTTCTAGTTGGTACAAATAATGCATGCACTATTTTACGACATGCAAGCGTAGAGTCGAATTGTAGTTTGGCGTAGCACTTACGATGCGATTCGTAGAGATACGATCGTAGTAACGGTCGTAAAAAAACGTAGCATCTTGATAAGAATGTTATTTTTACGCATATAAATATGTTAACACTAAAATGTCCGGCACTTTCTATAACCTTGGAGTCATGTATGAATATAATTACAGTACTTAGTAATAATAAGAAGCTTTATTTAATAAAACAAATCGGTGAGCTTAAGTAGCTTGAAGCAATATCTGACAGCTAACTTTAACCTTATGGGAACACGGTAAAAATAAAATAATACCATTATTAAAATCCCTTATAAAGGCAGATTGTATCAAATATATCTAACAATAAAATACAGCAGAAAATAAAATTTATATTGACGCAGTGAAGGGAAAGGGGAGGGGACAAAGTCAATTTATGAGCGCGTGTTAGTGTTCTTTGTGCCTTCGTTTGAAGTAATACAAACTCGGTGCTGCCCTTACATGTGCGTGTAAAGCATTCCAGAGACGGGCTACATGTATGGAGAAGGAGTGCTGGTAGAAATCATTACTGTGGCTAGGGATAGAGCAGGGCCGGCCCGTCCATATAGGCAAACTAGGCAATTGCCTAGGGCGCTCGTATTTTGGGGGGCGGCGAGGCGAGGCGATCTGGTAGCGTATGTATCAGAGCATATCTGCGACACGACCACGCGAATCTCTTAGTTATGGAGACTCTAAGGATGTTGATGCAACTGAGTTATGCAACGAATTACAAGCTATTGCAAGAAGAGTACCAAATAACACTGCGCCACAAGAACTTTTAAATTATATTTGTGAAAATGTGTTACTAGGTATCTTACATAATTTAGTAACTGCAATATGGGTGTTGCTGACATTTCCCGTGTCTGTGGCCAGTGGTGAGTGCAGTTTTTCTAAATTAAAACTAATTAAAACGTATCTGCGCTCCACAATGACCCAAGAAAGACTTGTGGGGTTGTCGACTTTATCTATAGAACAAGAAATAGCTCAAACAATAGATTTAAAGGAGATCGTTTCCACTTTTGCTAAAATAAAGGCAAGGAAAATAAAACTTCCTTGATTCAATCTCTAATTAGTCTTTTAAAAAATTCTTATATTTCACTCCATACAGCTAAAGAAAGTGGATATATTCTCTTTTTAACCGACTTCAATAAAAGGAAGAGGTTCTCAATTCGGTTGAATGTTTTTTTTTTTTTTTTTAATGTTTGTTACCTCAGATCTCCGTCATTTATGAAGCGATTTGGAAAATTCTTTTTGTATTTGAAAGAATATACTTTCAGATTGGTCTCATAGAAATTTAATCAAAATTGGTTCAGTAGTTTGGTTTTAAAATCAAAATATCTGGAAAATAGGTGCATACATTATTTGAAGTCGGTTGTATTTTTCTTTTAAATTGTATTATAATTATATATAAGTAGGTAAGTCATATCTGTGCTCTAATTATTTGATTAAAAATTACACAATTAATGTTTTGTGGTTTTTTTAAATGGGCGCCATACTAGTCTTTTGCCTAGGGCGTCAAGTTTCCTCGAGCCGGCGCTGGGATAGAGAGCAGTAGGTTGTCTTCAGATCTAAGAGAGCGCCTAGGAGCTGATGGAGCAATGAACCTACTTAAGAGATAGCTTAGAGCGGCATCCTCCGACTCAAGTATTGACTTGATTGTTACTAAATGGGAATTTAAATGAAAGACTACTAGTAAGATGAAACGAACGAGTACTTTTGAAAACGCTGGCCTCTGATCAGTTTGTATATGGCAGCTGTAATCAGCCCATCCATACGATGAAAATAACTAATTGGCGAAAGAATTTTTCAAGTCGAATAATTCGTTTCAAAGGTACGGCTCCTTAAGTCATTCAGCTTCAAATTTTTAACTCAAGAACGCACAGTCCGGTTTCAAAAAATCTTTCAATAGCCTGTTTTCAGGTAAGAAATTTAACTAAGAAACTTAACAAAGCTTTGTATGGCAGATCCACAATCCATTTCAGGCAAGGAACTCCAAATTAAATCAGGCTCTTTTTATTGATAAATGAAACAGATTTGAGAAGGAGTTTTCGGAATTGGACAACGCGTTCTTGAGTTATGGCCTCTTAAGCTTATCGTTGTAACTAAAGAACGCAGGCTCCGTTATCAAAAATTTTTCGGCAGTCGGTTTATTTCTTTAATTAGGAGAATTGTTAAACAGTTGGTACTTATACTGCTAAAACGTGATTTTTGGTTGTCCGTTTGTATGGCAGGTCCCAGACTTGGTTTATTAATGGCCCCCAAAATCCTATCATCTCTTCCCATTGATGAATAAAATAGACAGGTGAAAGCACGTCATTGACTTGACCTAGGGCATTATCTAGGAGAGCAATAGGCTGTTAAATGTCTGCCGAGACCGCGTCCAGCTCTAAGTAGAAAAAAGTTGTCTGTCTGTTACTCATTTTCATTCGAAATTATTTAATCTGTATAGATATTAATGGTCTACAACAATAAATTAATAGATTAAAACAAATACAACTTTTACAAGACGGCCCTGTTTTTTCCAAATAATTAAATTGAATTGAATCACGTTTTTTGCTTGACGAGCTTAAAAATCTTGTATTCTGACGATTGGTTATGATCGCCCGAATCGCCCGATCGCCTGATCAACCGAGAGTCGTAACCATTCCGTTCCGTTGATGTCGATGTGGATCCGGTTCTGCGGATCATTAAAATAGTCGCGTCGGATGCGTTGGTGCGAACGCGAACGGCTCGGCGTATCGCTCGACTCGCGGGTCGTTTGGGTGCGCGCGTTATTTTTAATCTCGGATGATAAGGCGCTCGAGCGCCCGGCGGCGCAGTTCACTTTGCGCTTTTCATATTTCAGCCGCATACGGAAAAACATCTCCATCTGCCCTCCGCGCCGCGCCGCGCCCCACGCCTCGCCGCTTTTAGTCCCGAGCGCTCGGCCTACTGTGTAGCTGCGATCAGGCAGGCGTATTCGTCCGATCGGGGAGCGCTTACACCAAGCCGCAAACTTTTACCTAGTAGCATAGTAGTAAGTAGCATTCTTTTCTGGCCCAGAGAGGAATGCTGATGATGATAATGATAAACGTGGGGGAAGGGATGGCCATTTATCCGACCACCCCCACTAAGTTAGCATTTTCATTAAGCAACACCGTAGCTTACCCTCATAAAAATCAGTACACCCAACCTACATAGAGTTACTTCACCCAGTCCTAGCTTCCTATGAGCACTTGAGAGCCCAAAGCCTTACCGCGGGGCACTGGGAATTCAGTTCGAATTTATCACGAAACGTGGCGCCTTTTCCCACATAACTCACACGAAATCTGGTGGCCAACGGATCGTTTCAAAGATATATGACATCAGGTCAACGTAGGATCAGGTCGTAAGAAACTTACTTCGCAATTCATTATTTTAAATATTTATTTTATTACCGTAGGTCCATTTATGATCTGACAAATCAAAGAAACAAACATGACATCAATTATTATCATTTTCTAAACTATTTATGTATCATTTTTATAAATTTTTAATTACTTTTAAACAAAACTTTTATTATTAATTAGAATCCTAATATATAGTTCCAATTCAGTTTGGTTGATTATTTTGAACTGGTTACTGTAAGTAAATCACGAAAATACCAGTTCAATTTATTATTATTAATTTAGTTTTAAAGGTTTTAAAGATAGTACATTATAATACTACCATTTGTTTAAAATGTTATTATATCTGACTTTCATTAATATTGTTAACTGGTTGCTGTTATTAATAATATAATAAGTTATAAGTTTAAATGGTAAGTGGTAAAAAGTCATAACATGTAATTTATATTGTACGCCCTATGGGAAAACTGTATCAATCCGTTGTATACCAAAATATCTGGACCTCTAACATTCAGTTTTAAAATAAACACCTACTCTATTCTATCTCCAGCTGGTTAAATTTTGAAAAACTACTTGTGTCATCCTATTTTTTTGTAACCTGCTTTAAACGCTCACGCGTTATTAAAATATCTTCACGGTCAACTTTTCGGGTCAACGTATTGGCCATCCTTGGTATATTATGATAATTCTTCCACGTGTTCGAGTGTTAACTATCACCATTAAGTCCAACATGTGTATTTTATATAAGAGTTTTTCTTTTTATCATCTGCCCTACCATAAGACAAAATTGAACTCAATGCGCAGCCAACAGCCCATTATGATCTGGTATAAGCGGCGATTAGACTACACTAGGTATTTCACTATTATAATACAATTACATAACTGCTTTCGAAGAGTGGAAAATATTTGTACACATTTCATAACCTTTCGAAATTAATTCTTATCACGAAATAAATTATAATTCTTATTTAAAAAGAAAAGAAAATATATAGTTTTATGAAGATGAATATTTTTACATATAAAAGAGAATAGGTATGTGAAAATTTATATGCAGGTATTTCAAAATACAAACTGCTTTTGAAGAGAGTGTGTGAAATAGAATTTATTCATAATAATTCCTGAAATCTTTTGGCTTCTGAATGGTCTAAAATGTTCATGTTGGGCAATTTATTTCACAGTAGCTGATATTTTTTGGCCCAACACTCCTTTTCTTCCATTCACATTTATACCTGCTGTTACGGAAAGGGCAATGACAATTTTCTGATATTTTGAAAGCACGTGCGCCACACGACTGAATTAGGGTTCCTATATAGTGCAGTGTAATCACAACGCTCTTTACTAGGGTCATGACTAAGGGCCCTAATTATCGTCTAGTCTAATCGCCACTGTATATTTTAGTTTGGGTTAATGGGCCCTTCCTGGAAGCAGTACTGTTTCCTATAGAGCGGGGGTGGTTGCGGACCTTACGGCGACTGCTCTTGAAACGACCATCGGATATCCGATCCTGGGTGAACAGCCGGGCAAAGGACGCTATGGTCCGCGATAGATTCGGTATACACCGTTTCACCGCTTCGTAAGGGAGAGGACCGCGCAAGCGACCTCGAACTCGTAACCAATCGAGAGACTGGAGTAATCTGGTCACAATTGGAAGTAAGGGCGTGAGTGTGAGCCCGCCGGGTAACACTCCTGGCTGTCTCGCGGTTACGGTGTTGGCCTCTTACGGGTTTGTGGCGGAGCTAGACGGTGGACTATTTTGTCCAATTCTTCTGCGCTCACTCCAGGGAGATAGAACGACTAATCGTTAAAACTTCCTGAGGTGACGGGCTCGCCGGCTGTAGTCGATAACCCTAGTTGTATATTTTAGTACAATATAATCACATTTATGTATTACTTACTAGTTACTCATTCCAGTAACTTCCACCATTATAAACCGCTCTCCGGCTATTTGTATTATGGTTCGTGTCAACGCGAGGCGCTCGTTCTCGTCCGTATTCAGAGTACACGCGGATATACACTGAATTTGTATGAATTGTCCTAAACGAGTGGTAAAAGTGCCCCACTCGCGAAAAGCGCGATTGTTCGGGGCTCGTTCCCTCCGTCCGCAACTTTTTTCCATACAACGAACACGCACCGAGACGAAAAGTTGCGAGGGCTTTTTTCGCGAGGCCGCGAACGTCGCATCCAAAAACCCTGACATCTGTTTTTTTCTGTACTCGACCGGAGCTCAATTATGGAAACGATAGTTTCAGGCGTGGTGGGTTTGCCTCGAAGGTGGAAAGGGGTTGTTATGATGGTGGCGTTTTGCTAAGGGATTACTTTTGTATTTTAATGTCATCATTCTAATCGAGGTCATCGGCAACAGGTTGATTGCGATCGACTGGTAGTTCGCCGAAAGATTTTTAACTACATCATCCTTGTAATTTATTAATTGTTAAAAATAAATATTTCCTTATGGTTTTCTTCTCTAGACATTATTCTGTTATTACGTTGCATTACAATTTCCTCGTGTCCAATTGACGGCTAAAATCCACTCTTAGACTTGTGAAAATATTCGTGTTATGTAGTAAGTTTCGTTACTACTCTTAACTTAACATACATAAATATACAAGAATTTAACTATTAGAACGTCAAAAAAATAGTATCTAAGAAAATAACATTATTATTAAAAATAGTTTTTCTTTGGAAACTACTAAAAGTTAGTTATCGTAAAATATTATTACAAAACAAAATGATGGTCTATTAATTAAAATAATCTATAGCTAATAGCTCTATAAGATAAAGAAAATCTCATAGTCCTAATATGTCCGTAGAAGATAATAAGTCCTCATCCGTTTAAAGATGGTATTTTAAGAAAAAACAAGCATAAGAAACTAAAAGTGCCAGAAACATCCATCAAAATAAAGGAGTGTTAAAAATAGGGTTGAGAGTTACTGTCGGAGTCAGTGAATAAGTCAAGCAAATTCGGACGACGTAGATAAAAGGAAAGGGGCTCCCTTGAGAAAGGAGAAGGTGGAAGGATAGACGTCGCGCGTCGTAAAGCGTGCACAAATTTGAGTACTATCGAGATTTGATTTGCGAACCGACATAAAACTTTTGTGATTCCGCAAATTGAAAAGGAAACGATTGCTTCATGGCGGCTGTATGTACTCGTATAAAACATATTGTAATTTTCCTTACAATTTCAAAAATAAATGTCATGCACGGTGTTTCGTATATCATTGATATCAAATATCATGCATAGATTATATTTTAGTCATTTCTGAGTATTTATACCCAATGTTCTTTGGGTTTAAAATACTAAATAGATTGACAGCAATATAAATAAAAAAAACACGATTTTCTCAAAAAATTTGGTTTGTAAAAAAAGGCATTTTTCATTTCGTTAAAATTGATGTCATAACTCGTTCCACCATTTTTGTCAATTGCCATTTTTGTCGATGAGTCGAACCTTCAGCTCCGGGACGCGAAAATGTACAGGTTTTGCCAAGAGGCAGAGGAAGCTCCCCTGCACCTCATGTGCGAGTGTGGCCCGCCGATGCGTAAAAGATAAACCTACTTGGGTGGTCATTACCTCCAACCTGAGGAGGTAAAACAATCTGTCGCCAAAAGCCTGTTGCGGTTCTTAAATGACACGAGGCTTAGCGCAGAACTATAGCAGTGGGCGAACACAAAAGATCAGCAATGGTCGCAGTGTTACAAGGCTCGGAAAGACCTTAGAAAAGCTCTGAACGACAAATAATAAAAAATATCAATTTTAGCGTACCTACTAAAAAATGCCATATTTTTTTAAAAACCAACATTTTTAAGAAAATTGTGCTTTTAAATAAAAATGCTGCAAATCTATTTAGCAAAGAACCTTGGGTTCAAAGTACTCAAAAAAGTCTAAAATAAATAATATTTTTTTCACACTACAATTTATGCAACGCCCAATTATATTTGAAACACCGGGCATGACATTTATGTTGGAAATTGTAACGAAAATGAAAATACACTATTGATACAGTCGATATTTCGAATTTATCAAATAAAAATAATAAAACCAACTCATTGCATGGCCAGGCTTCACTTGGCATAGTGATTCACTTGAATATTGTACTGAAAATATTTTTTTTGACATGGCGAACATTTGCGTCTGTTTGAGCAGGCAAACAAAGCGTACGCTGCGATCTCGCTTCACAAACAAAACGCAAATACTGTTATTTCAACCGAAACATCACACGAATTTCAACAGTTAGTCAGAGAGAAGTGAATTAAATCAAATTAAATCCTAATTCTCACGAACCCTTTCAGGGCATAGGAAATCCAATAGTTAATAGTTTTAAATTATCTATATATCTTTTACCGCTATAAAAATGGGTTGTCACCTCAAAGCTTTGCCGACAAGTAGCCAAGAGTGATTTCACCTGAATATTAATATCATCAAATAATATAAATCCGTTCTGTTACCCTAAGACTTTCCTGGCAAGCAGACAACCACCCTCCCCGTCGCGCGACAAACCCCTTAACCCTAGCGCCATCTCTAACCTCAAACCCCCCCACCCCCGCCCCGTCAACTCCACCCCCTCCGAAAACCTCCCTTCCCATCCGATACTGATTGTGCCCAGTGACTATGATGTCAAAAGTAGTATTATTAGTATTTTGAAGCATTTTCTCGGTATTAAAATGGTATTTTTCCAAAAATGGTGTAGTATTTTCTTAAATACATGGTATTTAAATATTTTTAGCGTCGCTTGTATACGGGAAATTCCAACTAAAATTTCGGTCTAAGAA
Organism: Micropterix aruncella; assembly: GCA_944548615.1. Classification (NCBI taxonomy): domain Eukaryota; kingdom Metazoa; phylum Arthropoda; class Insecta; order Lepidoptera; family Micropterigidae; genus Micropterix; species Micropterix aruncella. The sequence continues at coordinate 30,598,212 of OX155964.1, read as the reverse complement.
GGCATCTGTGTAGCGAGATTCAAGTATCTAACGGTAATATTTATAGATTGAAGTATGACTAGCGAGACCTCTGGTGGACCGATTTCAACCACAATCTTTCCAACTCTTGCCATGACCGAATGATGCTTGCATACCAAATTTCAGCTCAATGGGATAAAGGGTTTGGGCGCAAACGCCGAGGAATACACAAAGACACACAGATAAACAGAAGTGCGTTTACAATACTTTCCTCTGTCGGGAAAGTAATCGATGAGCGCTCTCGCTCGGCCGGCGGTGAACCTAATTGGGTTCCACTGCGACGCCTTGGGCGGCGTGGTTTTTTTCTTTGCTAAGGGCGGTTTTGGGCCAGGTGCCAATAGATAGCGTTAATATTTAATAAAAATAAATGGCGTAATTTAAATATTATTAGTGTAGCTTGTATATGAGATATTCCAACCAAAATTTCTATCGAAAGGCACCTGGGTACCAAATTTTAAATGTCTACGTCGAATATTTCGAGATTAATATATGACCAATGCGGAATCTGATGGATCAATTTCAACCACAATGATGCCTGCATACCAAATTTCAGCTCAATCGTATTAAGCGCTTTGGCACTATCATGGAGAAATACATACACACACATACAGACATACTGACACACAGACGGACTTCAACCTGGAAATAGTCCTAATCGTCTCAGGGGCTAAAAATAAATATTTCCGTCTTCCTCTCGTAACACATTTCTAGCGCGTTCACAATACTTTCCCTGCTGGTCAGTTGGTGGGCCGGGAAGGTGAAATTAATATTTTAATTTATAAAAACATAGATTATTTATTATTTATGTATTCATGACATTATAGGTTTTTATTATAGTTTCTAGGAATGCGACTATATATTTTAATAATAGTAATTATTTTAATACTTTTATATCTACTCATTCAAAATGTAATTTTATTTCCTTTTTCGCATTTCTTTTTGTTTTGATCGTTAGGTATGATTATCTTACTATTTATTAAGCAATTATGTTTATATAAGTACATTTTTATATATTATGATTAGGTTTAACGATAATATTTCATATTTATTATGTTCTTTTCTTTTCTTAGTTTTAATGTCAATATTTAATGACAATAAAATAGGATCACTAGAAATAGTTTTTGGAATAAAATGTAATCAGTTATTTGCTTCTAAATTGTTGTCTATGATATTTTTTATGACATCAATGACATTTGCTCATATTCTCCATTTTAGTGTAGATTATAATAAATTACCAATTAAATTAAAAGATGATTAAAGACAGCGCTAAGTAGAACACTCACATTGATTCACTCGGTAACAAGTTGGATTGTCCGTGGCTTCTCCTTGAATCACCTGCGATTTCCCTTAGATAGTAATGTATTGCGTATGTTCTACTTTGCGTAGTACGTCCATGACGTACAGTATAGTATGGTAGGGCCCAGTACGGCAGCGCAGATCGACAATATCAACCAATTACCTACTAGAGAATTTACTCGTATTTTCAATATTGCCGAAATTTACCCAGATAGCGCCAACACAAGCTGGGTAATTAGAATTGTAAATATCATGAATAGTTAAATTCAATAAGGCGGTTGGGTTAATAAACAGGCAGAGGGTTAGGAGCAGGGGGTCGTCTCACCGTGTAAAATAACACCGAGAAATAGAATAAATAATCAGGAAAGGTTTTCAGTTATTCAATAGTAAAATATTATATATATATATATATATATATATATATATATATATATATATATATATATATATATATATATATATATATATATATATATATATATATATATATATATATATATATATATATATATATATATATATATATATATATATATATATATATATATATATATATATATATATATATATATATATATATATATATATATATATATATATATATATATATATATATATATATATTTAGCTTAATTTTTGAGATAATTGGATGAAGGGTGAGCGATTACTAGTTGAAAAATGGGCCCAACTTAAACCTACTCCTCTTTCCGCAAGTGAGAGGCATTCATCATTCTCGTTAACACCTAAAGCATTCCCGAATCCGATCAAGGGAATCCTTCGTCACGATGTAAGTGGCTTTTATAATTATTTACTTTATAATCATCTTATTGATCAATTCTAAAAAGAATATATACACAAAACTATCAAATATTTCACTATATATATATATATATATATATATATATATATATATATATATATATATATATATATATATATATATATATATATATATATATATATATATATATATATATATATATATATATATATATATATATATATATATATATATATATATATATATATATATATATATATATATATATATATATATATATATATATTGATATTTTAGAGTGTAATTTTTTTAAAATTATTTTCAATAATATATAAAATTAGTTTCATGAAAAGTTACTTATCTGGGGTCCTGGTGGACCAGAAACATTTTAACGAAAGTTAATGTCCTCTTTATATACTTTGGGCAGCAGCACCTGTTTCCGCAATTGATAACTTAGTGAGATTCGTAGTTATTGCAGCCGAATTAATGTGTGCCCTTGGATGTAATAGTATGGAGGATGGTTTCTGTAACAGAAATGGATGTCAGTAAATGATTTTTGAAGATATTTCTTTGACTGAGAATATTTCGACACTAGTCGTATTCATCTCGATGACATTTCTGATAGAACAATTTTTTTCGAATTTGAATAAAAAAAAAACTGAACATAGAGAAATGTGTTAATAATATTTTGCAAGGTCGTATTAAATACACTATAACCGACAGTGAAAAACATTATTATTAAATGATTTTTAAATGAAAATTATTAATAAGCTTTTTATGATTGATATTTGATTGATATTAAATTGATATTTCAATTACTTTGCAAGACCTGCAATGCATTTTATATTGGGGAAAAAACTACACCACTTAATATTAGGTTGAATAATCACAGGGCCAGCGTAGGCAATGAAAGTCAACTTCCAATAGCATTGCATGCCAAGGCACACAATTTAACTTTTGATAATTGTTTTAAAGTAAAAATTATCAAGTGCCTTGGCGATAACGCTAAAGAAAGAGACGTTAAATCTTGGGAGTTGGCTTTTATAAATATTTTAGGCGCTTGCAAGGGTCCCGGTCTGAATAGGCAAAATTAATACAGTAATTATATTTGTTCAGACATATTCATAAAAAGCTTATTAATAATTTTCATTTAAAAATCATTTAACCCGTTGAGTATGATACGACCAAATCTTATTCTGAAACAATTATCCGTTGAGTATGATACGACCAGATCTGGTTCCGCGTGTTTTTCACTTCTTTGACGTTCTCATATTTATTCATAATTATCTAATTGTTTTACAAAATGATATTTCAATGTTCTATATTCGAAATTTCAATGCAATCATTGTGCAGTTGTTCTTTTTATGATTGGTGTAGTAGTTTCGTAGTTATAGTACTTTAAGGTCGATGTCGCCGAAAATCCTGCAAAAGAGACAGATGCATCCATGATATTACCCATTTACTCCAAGGGTTAATAATAATGTTTTTCACTGTCGGTTATAGTGTATTTAATACGACCTTGCAAAATATTATTAACCCATTTCTCTATGTTCAGTTTTTTTTAAATTCAAATTTGAAAAAAAATGTTCCATCAGAAATGTCATCGAGATGAATACGACTAGTGTCGAAATATTCTCAGTCAAAGAAATTTCTTCAAAAATCAGTTACTAACATCCATTTCTGTTACAGAAACCATTCTCCATACTATTACATCCAAGGGCACACATTAATTCGGCTGCAATAACTACGAATCTCACTAAGTTATCAATTGCGGAAACAGGTGCTGCTGCCCAAGGTATATAAAGAGGACATTAACTTTCGTTAAAATGTTTCTGGTCCACCAGGACCCCAGATAAGTAACTTTTCATGAAACTAATTTTATATATTATTGAAAATAATTTAAAATATATATATATATATATATATATATATATATATATATATATATATATATATATATATATATATATATATATATATATATATATATATATATATATATATATATATATATATATATATATATATATATAAAACATCAAATCCAGTGCGACCAAATGATTTCAGGCCAATATCTATTCTCCCTGCTCTCTCAAAAGTGTTGGAGCATATAGTGTTCTCTCAGCTATCAGATTACCTTTCTGAATTCAATATGTTTAATCCCTATCAGTCCGGTTTCCGTCCCGGTCATAGCACTACCTCTGCCCTTGTCAAAGTAACCGACGACGCACGTAAAGCTATGGACCAGAGACAACTTACTTTGCTTGTTCTCTTAGACTTTAGCAGCGCCTTCAACTCTGTCGACTTCGACTTGCTCGTTGCACGGCTACAAACTCTCAACTGTTCGCAAACCGTTATTAATTGGTTCAGCTACTATCTCAGAGCCAGACAACAGCGTATAAAAGTAGGCGATCGATCATCCGAATGGGTTAATCTAACAGCTGGAGTTCCACAAGGTGCGGTTCTGTCCCCGCTTCTTTTCTCAATTTTTATAAATCCTATCTCCAACCAAGTTCGTGGACATACTCATCTGTATGCAGATGATGTCCAAATATATAATCATTTCTCTCCCGAAAACATCAATGCCTCGATCGCCATCATGAACTCTGATCTTCAGGCCATTTGAGAATGGTGTGCGCTGATGGGTCTACTAATCAACCCTTTGAAATCCCAGGCTATACTCATTGGAGGTCGTAAATTGCTCTCCAGAGTAAATGTAAAATCCCTTCCGCTTTTAAAACTAAACGATATCACCATACCATTGTCGCAAAAAGTGAAAGATCTTGGTCTAATTATCGATGAACATTTATCCTGGCAACCACACGTGGACGAGGTAAGTCGTAAAATATTTGCTAGTTTTCACCCTCTGCAAACACTCAGAAAATTTCTTCCTATGGACACAAAAAAATCTCTTGCACAGTCTCTCCTCTTGCCTCTCCTTGACTATGCAGATGTGGCTTATCTCGATTTATCAGAGGAACTGCTCAACAAACTTGAACGTTTGCAAAATGTATGCATACGATTCATCTTCGGTCTACGTAAGTATGATCACGTGTCCGACTATAGGGCACAGTTAAAGTGGTTGCCAATACGCCAAAGAAGAAATGTTCATATACTGGCTCTCCTATATCGTGTACTCACCCAACTAACACCATCCTATCTCCAGGAGCTTTTTGAACCACTTAGTTCCCACGGTCTCGTACTTCGGTCAGCCTCTGACAGTTTATTAAAAATTCCGAGTCATAATAGTGATTTCTATTCCTATTCTTTCTGTGTCCATGGTGCAAGACTCTGGAACGATGGACACAGAAGATAAGATTGAAGAAGAAACTTCAATCTTAATTTCTGGCAGAGGAGTTTATAAAAAAGATTGTATAATGTTATCAAAATAGGGTAAACCTATATAAAATTGTATAATATTAAAAAATTGTAAAGAAATATTGTAGAAAACAGTATAATATTGTTATATTTGATAAGGTTTTTAAAGAAATCCGTTTATAGGATGATGTTTTTATTTAAAATAAAATTAGTAAAAGCTACTTAAAAAGTAGCAAAGGAAATCCCAGCTTGTATTGGGAAATGCTTATGTTTGAATGAGATATACTTACGGATTTGCACGACTTTCGACGGTGCAATGTAAGTTTAAAGGTCCTTTTGCAGTCGACTAACGATCACTATTCATCCATATATCTCATAAATAGGGCTTATCCTTATGCAATACAAAATGCCTTCAATTGAGACGAATTAAGCGAAAAAATAAAAAAATAAACTATTGATCACTTCGGCAAAGCCGTTTTCCAAATGAAAGTGACATTACGAAATAATTCAAATTTCGAATGCTACCAACATTTAAAATATGATATAATTGGCTGAGTTTGTTATCAACGAGCCATTAAATCGAAATAAAAATAAAAAAACCTTCATATGCTCAATGAAATGAAAGAAGAAACTTCAATCTTAATTTCTGGCAGAGAAGTTTATAATAAAGATTGTATAATGTTATCAAAATAGGGAAAACCTAAATAAAATTGTATAATATTAAAAAAATATAAAGAAACGTTGTAGAAAACAGTATAATATAGTTATATTTGATAAGGTTTGTAAAGAAATCCGTTTATAGGATGATGTTTTTATTTAAAATAAAATTAGTAAAAGCTACTTAAAAAGTAGCGAAGGAAATCCCAGCTTGTATTGGGAAATGCTTATATTTGAATGAGATATACTTACTCGTATTATGCTAGAACACTCATTATCCGATTTAATTAATAAAGTGATCGCCGAATTCGACGGGTTTCAGCTAGTATATTATTTTTATACTAAATCTATCCCACTCACCCCACCCCACATTGAACGAACGCCAATAGTGCTTAGGAAAAAATCGAGTTATTGAACTCTATTTTTTCGTGAACGATAGCAGTGGGCCAAGCGGTAAATTATCAGGTAGGGTGAAAATATAATTGATTGAAAATTTGCTCTGCTGAAATAGAGACGGACAGTTCCTGGCCGCCTTTCCCGGCCTGCCGCTTGGCTACTGTAGTACGCAACTACGGTACTACAGTATGCAAGAACACTCCACCGACTAGATTTAAGTAATGGCAGCTGACACTGATGTAAAATTAATGATCCTCAAGAAAACACTTAATCTTAAAGAAGCTAATTAAATTAGGCAAAGTCCACGAAAGCAAAATTAATTCAGCCTGTCAACACCTTCGTTCCTAAAATAAGTGAGTGAATATATTTTCAAATATGTTTTTGTGCTAGTCTGGCCTTTTACCCAGTGATATTTTAACCAGGACAATATATGAAAAAAATAAAACACAAAAACGACTGCCAGACAAAAAGTGAACTATTGTATTTATAATTATTAGAAGCCATCGATTATGGGGAGCCAATCCAGCTATACTCAGAACCTCAGTTTTGGGTCTATGCATCTCCGCAGCGGAATATGCCGTTCCAGCGTAGAGTGCATCAATACACGCTAAAATGGTCGATACTGCTGGGAACGATGCTGCAAGATTTGTCTCCGGCTGCCTTAAACCTACTCCCGACGAAGAGTTTTATCCTATCATCGGCGTCGCTTCTCCTGCAATACGTCGCGATGTCCTGGCTGATTCAGAACGCCTAAAGGTGACAATATGACCCCTGCCACCCACTTCACGGACAGGAGTCACATCACAATCGCCTAAAATCGCGAAACTCGTTCATGAGCCGAACACATCCGATCTATGGGAGTCAGACATCGAATCGCATAACTCAATGGAGGGATTCATTTGGCGAGGATGTTAAGGCATAGATGGCACCGGGTCCCCTCTCCCCTACACCACCTGGCGTAGTCTTAACAGCCTGAGGGTGGGTGTGATGAGATGCCGGGCTAATCTCGTTTTGCTGGGGCTACACAGAGAACCCTATATGCATATATGGAACGCTGCAGGATAAAGACCACCTCCGATCCCGGCCACAACTGTCAACCTCTATCACACACCAGGATCTACAAGAGGCAAACGATAAGTCCATCCAGGCCGCATATTTTTGAAAAAACATGTCCTAAAAATGCTCAGACACGTACCAAAAAACATATTAGAAACAATTTATTCGCGCAGAAAATAACGTTTTAGAGAATAAAGTTTTTCGTCGAAACAATGTTCATTGAAACTAAATTTAACTTACCGATGTTTCGTTACTTCTACACTTTTAAATCGATTCAAGCGTTCAGAAGTAATGGCGGAATAAAGAAAAGGAAAATGTTTTTTTTGTGAAATGTTTATGGTTTATGTATTTATCTATATATCTATACTAATATTATAAAGAGGTAAAGTTTGTGACGTTGTAGGAAATAATCCCTGGATCTACTACACCGATTTTGAAAATTCTTTTACCAATAGAAAGCCACGTTATTTGTGAGTTTCATAGGCTATATATTAATCCGAACAATGAAAAGACTTTTTCGTGGTAGTCGGATTTGCAAAGTAAGTCGGAGAATAAGCGGTCTAAATAACTAACGCTGCCTTAACGATGAGAGATATATGATAAGGTTCTAGAGAAAAGTTGTAGAGCTTGATAATGCCTACAAAAAAGTCAGCGACAGCTAATGTCTAACTTTTATATTTAAGTCACAAAAAATAGTATTTTATATTAAAAAAATAATTTAAATCGTTAGGTCTTGTTTATTGGTCATATTATCAACAATTATGAATTCTTATCAAAATAAGTAAATTTATCGTCTCAAGTGTTTAAAACAAAAACTTTTCCCTTTTACAGCATATAATTTCCCTTTTACTGCAAAAATAGTTAAAGAGATAATACGCTCACAAATAAGCTATTCACAAGAAGACACTCACAAATAACGGTATTATAGTCAAATTGGCATGCAAATACATACATATGCAGTAAAAATATAACCCATCTTTTGGCAGTCGGGAAATAAATCATAGCATTCAGTACTAACCGAACCTCACTCATAATTTCATCACAGGTAAAAAGTTTTACCGACCACCGAAGTGGGCACGGGCCAGCTAGTATATAAATATATTTCGAAATGAACTTAATCAGACCTTTCTTTTGATGCTAAACACGATATATTTATCTAAATTTGTTGACATTTAGACAATTAGATGATTATTTATTTGATATTTGGACCGTTTAGGTAGCCCATGAGATTCAGGATGACATGGAATAAGGATTATGGGATTCTCCAGGTGGCGGATAGGAGAACGCCCGAAGAGGTACCCCGGCTCGAGGGATGATACCCGAGGCCTGTGCGTGGAAGGCCCCACCGCGGACCAACTCCCCAAGCCGAGGTGTAAGCTACCGTGGTAATGGCTGCATGGCGCAGGGAGTGTTGCGTCTCTTACGGTGCCTCCCGGATACCGGGCGTCCTCCGGGTAGTATAAGCCAAGCCCCGGTCATACGCGGCTCTGTCCGGGTGAAATCGCACTACCGCGGTACTCGTGGGAACTTATATGGACCTATCAAATAATACAAACACAAACCTAATTGAAGCACTCCAGGGGGTGGCTTTGTCTCAAAGCGAACCACAGGAGGCACCCAACGCGGGGGCGGGCCCATCAAAAAGCCCACCCAAAACCCGCATTAGATATAACGGCGCCGCAAGGCGTCGCTATTAAAAAATGATGAGAGAGGGGCTAACTGCTAACCCCCGAGCCTCCAGTGCTAACTCTAAGCCGGAGGACGGGACTGCAGATGCCCCTGGGGCTCCTAAACGCCCCAGACAAGGGCCGACAGACTGGCAAAACTGGGCACACTGGATTGCCCAGTAGAGCCAGCTGTAGGGGTCCCCTTCGCTACAGGTAAGAAAATCATCAGGGACTGCTTGGAGCAGGAACATCGGGCTTTCTGGAAACAGAGTCAGGGATGTCGCCAGGCAAAAGCCATGATGGAGCAACCACTACAGAAGAAAACCAAGGCCCTACTTGACATGAGCAAGAAGAACCTTAGAACCACTATCGGTCTCCTCACCGGACACACGACCCTTAGAGCTCATATATTCAACCTTGGTTTGACTGAGAGCAAGGATTGCCGAATATGTGGCGAGGAACCTGAAGACAGCATACACATTGCTGGTCGCTGTCCAGGGCTCGCCGCCAAAAGACACAGTTTACTGGGACGAGCCTTTCTCGAACCCAGCGATCTGCCCAACTTGAAGGTCAGTGACCTACTTGGACTGGTAAGAAGTACCGGGCTACTAGCTGACCACTGACCTAATCACACAGTGGGTAGTTACGAAAGACCTTACAGATCTAGGTGACATCAAGGGCTGGAAACAAGCCCCCCACTCCATCTACTACTACTACTACTTCTACGTTCACCTCCCGGGAGATAAAATGATCTTATATTGTTAAAAGTTCCTGAGGTGACGGGTTCGCCCGTTGTAGTTGACAGCTCTAGTTGTATCTTGTGTTACGGCCTAGCCTTAAGTTCGAACTTCAATAGAGACGGCGATTACAAACTCTCTACTATGTTGAACCTTTTACTTAAACTATTCTCAACGCCCATCGCCGAACGAAATTTGGTACACAGATGCCATGTTGGCCGAAATCGTATTTCGGCCCAAATACTATTTACGTACCGCCGTAACAACTACCAAACTGACCTAAAAGCATTTCATTCCCGCTGCCGTTATTACCGTTGCGTCAAACCGCCTTCTCGAAGGAACATCACGCTCTTAATACTTCCATAAGTCTTTCTGCATCACCAAAACGTTGAGTGCTACAAACTTTACCCGGTAAATTAGTTTTTATTCTCGAATTAATTATTAGTTTTAAAAAAAAACTACTAAAAACGAGCTTTTATAAATGCACGTAAAAAAACAAAAAAATCCGGCTTCATCATCAGACCTTGAAACTTAATCGTGGTCAAAGTTCATTACAAGACCTTTCTAACAAGTCCAAACATCGCTTATGATACGATATTCCATCATGGAATGCCATTGCCATCTTCTGGCTCCATCATCAGCCTTGAAACCTAATCGTGGTCAAAGTTCATTCCAAGACTTTTATAACAAGTCCAAACACATCTATGATACGATGTTCCATCATGAAGTTCCAGTTCATATCTTCCGACTCCATCATCAGATCAGTTCGACAGTACCATATTATTGTATAGTCATCAGAACTACATACAGCTGCCAATATTCATGACACTACGATCCTTGGAAGATGGTTAAATTAGTTAACTTAGATTCCATTACATAGGTACATAAAGGTCGACCTAATAAAAGCGTGTTAAAAAAAAGCTATATCTTCGGAACCCAATATTAACACTACTTGTCGCGGGGCTGCCTATGGCGCCCTCACGATTACCTCCCGTCCCCGTACGTTAATTGAATCGAGACTGCTAATTAAAAATCACCTTCCTCCAGCCCCCCTAAAATGTGTTCTTATCCGCTGTCCCACTTTACAATTTCGTGTCGATGGGAAAATTCGGCGAGGAAATTAATTAAGACCGTGATTCGCGAATCTAATTTTCGCCCTTCGGCGCTGTTGACACAAGAGATAAGAAATGTTCGAACCCGAATTAACTTATTCATTCGGTTCGACGGCTACCGATAAAGTGACACGTTAAAATGGGGAAGCGGCAGTGGAGTTTGTAGTTAAGGTAAGCATCCGAGTATTTCGCGCCAAATTTTGACCTGGGAGTTGAGGGGATGGCGGAGGCCTCCTTTATACACCCCAGGCGGATTGTTTTATTTTAGAACAAAGGTTAATTAACATAACTTGTAGTAAATCGAGGTAATAAATAATATTGCAGATATTATATAAATTAAATAAAAGTGGTTATCTAGCAGAAAATAATTGAAGCCACCAGTACCAGAGTGGCCCAAGTGACATTTTGGTGATTTCAAGTTTAATGCAAAAATCCCTATAAAAATCATTATTTACAAATCCAGAGTAGCCCAAAATTAAATTCTTCAAGAAATCACAGATGGCGCTTTATAAATAGTCATCTCCTTAGCAAGTATATTCTTCTTAGCAATATTTCTCTCCTATAAGCAATATTATTAGACCACAGTGGCCCCGGTTACCTATACCCACAAAAACGATTTTTGCATTTGGGCCACTCTGGTTCTGGTGGCCTCAATTGTAATACGTTATACTTAGAAATAACACATGTTATCTAACGGAATCTCATTATAATACGTTACATTACGAATGGGGCAGTCAAATGAAAACGAGACAGACGATATTATGAGACGAGCGGAAGTTGGTAATGTAGGTAGGTGTGTGTATAGTAGTGTCCTCTATTGGGAGTCAGAAAATAATAGCGGGAACGTTTACCGCTGTGCCGTTTGCTTGTTAGGGGCTACCTAGACGATCAAGCATGCTTGAAAAGCATAGCGTCGCGGGCTGGCAGAGTATCGTAAACCGCAGGAAAAATGCAAATATTTTGCAAAAATATTTACCAAAAATGCTTAATTTTGTAGTTTATACCAGGGATTAACATTTATTAGATATAATTGATTGATGAATGACTTGACTCCCTGGTATAAACTACAAAATTATGCATTTTTGGTAAATATTTTTAAAAAATATTTGCATTTTTCCTGCGGTTTACGATCCCCTCCCAGCCCGCGACGCGATGCTTGTCAAGCATGCTTGATCGTCTAGGGAGCCCCTTAGACGCGTTCGAAGTGAGGTGAGTGTCGTGTGTGCGTCCGAATTCACTATGGAGGCTTTAACGGTATCACGCTGAAGAATATCGTTTCCTGCCCTTATTGTCGCGGAAGATGTCATAATTTTAGGCCGCAGAGCAGCCGCCGTATTTTTTACTGGTTTTTAATATAAATTGCTGGTTTTATAAAGGCCGTATAAAATACCACAATGAAGGCCCGGATGCACAATAATAAAACAAATATAGTGTTTTCCTTTCACATTAGTTATTTCTATTATTGATTTGTTTATATTTTTAGTTTTGTAATGCGCCAAAGTTTTATTAAGGTAATTTAAGAAAGGGTATTTATTTTTGTTAGGTCTATCTTTTTAAAGTGGGTGGTCTAGCTCACCCATACAGTGTCTATTGGGAGCTAATGGGCCCATGATGAGGTGGCCACGATGACCCATGTGTTCAGGGTCGGTCACACTCACGGGTCAACACCCATCCGATGGCCTCCACGCATGGGGTGCGAACCCGGGTAGGACACTGGGTCAACCAGTCTCCCCTGGGAATCAAACCTCTGGCGCTCCTGGACGGTCTGCGCACCGAGCGGCGCAAGCCAATCGACTGTGCTCTCCGACTAACAGTCGGGGGAGTCTGGGAACTGTATTGTTTCCTATAGAGCGGGGGCGGTTGTCTACCTTACGGCGACTGCTCTTGAAATGACTATTGGCCATCCGATCCCGGTTCAGAGTCGGGCAAAGGACGCCTTGGTCCGCGATAGATTCGGTGCACACCGTTTCACCGCTTCGTAAGGGAGAGGACCGCGCAAGCGACCTCGAACTCGGAACCAATCGAGAGACCGGAGAAATCTGGTCACAATTGGAAGTGAGGGCGCGAGTATCTCGAGCCCGCCGGGTTTATTCCTGGCTCACTCGCGGTAAGGCGTTGGACTCTCACGGGTTGTGACTTAGCTGGACGTAGGATTGTACTGTCCAAAGTCTTCTACGTTCACTGCAGGGCGACAGAACGACTAATCGTTAAAACGTCCTGTGGTGACGGTCTCGCCCGTTGTAGTCGACACCGCAAGAAGAAGTGTCTATCTTTGTCTGATCTCTGATTTTACCTTTATGAAACTGTCGTTATGCTATATATATTTTATAAATGTGTGATAATTAATAGTATTTTGATATATTATCATAAGCGTATATTTTACTTTTTCAGGAGAAGAAGCTCCCAAAAAAAGTCGTCCATCTCTCCTGAACTTACCGTAGTTAATTTAGTAAAACCTCGTGTTTATTTTTGTAGATACCGACGATTATGCAGTGACTTTTAAAGCGACTAATCGCGGCTCTTCCATGCCACCGATAGGCCAGTTAACTAAGCAGAAAGCAAACCTGGCGAACAGCGAAATCAGGCCATCGTTTAACCTATTTACGTCACAGAGTCGCTAGGGGGAACTATTTATTTTATCTCACCGTGTAACTTGACGACGGAGTTGCAGCAGAATAGTGACTTTTGTAATGTGAGCTAATTTAAACCGCGGATTAAGTATAAAGGTAACACAATGTCAGTCGGAATCAGGAAAATGGTGACTTTAAACTGACCTGTAACTCTTCACTCAAACCCTGACACACACTCATATCCCTGACAATATAAATCAATTACAATATAAACTAATTATAAGTAAATACACAGTTTATATCGCATATGCAGACCACTTCAAGATATATTTCAGTGTGGGTGATATTGGAGACTCCCTTATAATACAAGCCGATTTTGATAGACTATTAGTTTATTATCGAAAAAAACGCTTCTTAGCCTCATCATCATCACCATAACATTAATTTGTTAATTGCTAGCATTCAATATATTCCGCAATTCATACAGTTCATCTTATTATAATGAAATGGAAATAATATTAGTCTGTTACGTTACATGATTACTTTTTGTATCAGCTAATTATTATATTATACTTATATTTTTAAAAACATTTATCTAGAAAGGAATGATGTAAGTATAAGTCTTTATAGATTTAAGTAAGTAAGTATAGTATAGTAAGTATCTTTATAGTAATTTTCTTATATCTTCATATACATTTTTATCTAAATATCTTTATATTAAGTCTTTATAGATTTAGATATCTAAGTACTATTAAATCACATAGTCAATATTATGTCCCATTTAAATGGAATATGAAAAGTAAAATCTGAATTTAGATGGCTCTTTATATGTTAAAATAGTTGAATTAAAAAATATATTTAGGAACGTGACTAAATAAAATATTAAACATATGAAAGCTTCAAAACAAAAAAAAATATTACATAGTAAAACTAACAATAATCGAAAAATCCGTTGCCTATAATCAATAATAATGATATAATCGATAGAAGGACATATTTTTTTCCTTTTTTATAAAAAGTAAAATATCAAGCTAATTAGAAAATAGTCAGGGAGAAATATATTGCTTCTTCACTAATTTCATCAATTAAAACCCTGATCTTAAATTTTCCTTTGGGATCAAATTAACGGAATTGCATTTTTATTTCTGCCGATCGAATTCAATAACAATACACACAACTAGAGCTGTCAACTAAAACGGGCAAACCCGTTTTAACGATTGGTCGTTCTATCTCCCGTGAAGGGAACGCAGAAGACTTAGGACAAAACAGTCCACCGTCAAGCTACGCCACATGCCCGTAAGAGGCCAACGCCTTATCCGCGAGATAACCAGGTATGTTACCCAGCGATCTTACTTTCACGCCCTTACTTCCAGTTGCGTCCAGATTACTCCGGTCTCTCGACTGGTTACGATTTCGAGGTCGCTTGCGCGGTCCTCTCTCTTACGAAGCGGTGAAACGGTGTAAACCGAATCTATCGCGGACCACGGCATCTTTTGCCCGGCTGTTCACTTGGGATCGGGTAGCCGATGGTCGTTTCAAGAGCAGTCGCCGTAAGGTCAGCAACCACCCCCGCTCTATAGGAAACAGTACTGCTTCCAAAATGCAGAATGCACAATCGATTGGCTTACGCCGCACGGTGGGACGCAGACCGGCCAGGAGCGCCAGAAGATTGACTCCTAGGGGAAACTACCCCAAGGCCAGAGTCCTACCCGGGCTCGCACTTCATGCGTGGAGGCCGCCGGATGGGTGTTGACCCGTGAGTGTGACCAACCCTGAACAAATAGGTCTTCGTGGCCAATTCAGCAAGTGCCCATTAGCTTCCATTAGCCTAACAAGACACACACTTACACACATGTTACACGCACATATACATATAAACATGTCATAGTAGGGTTGGTTGTATGTGATTGTCATATGACAATAAACCCGCCAATTATGAAATTTCACATAAAGAATACAAACAAACAATTTTGCATTGAATTCAACAAATCTATAAAACTGAGGATAGATATAAAAGTTCCTTGTACCCTTAGTTAGTGAACTCCCTAAGGGGGGAGAGGGTCGTATTGGTTCACCCCCCTCCCCCTTTCCCCCCTGCTGGATCGGCGACTGTCAGTAGGCACACGAAAAATACAGCTCGTCCTTCAATAAATTCCCTCTGGTGTATTTTTCTCACCAGCGCCATCTATTTACGTTCTCTGACGTGTCTGGCTACAAGGTGCGAAAATTGCCCGATGTTATAAACAAGTCCGCATCGCCGCTGCGCCGAGGGCGGTTTTCCATCGGCGTCGATAAATGCATTTTCCATTCAATTTCCCACCAGTAAAAAGACGCCGCGACGACAGCGTTACCGCACCGAGATAAACCATTTCTATGACGCGTTGGCAGCTTACAAGGACGGCTACACATTACCCATTTTATTTTCACTTTCCCGGCTCACCAACTGACATGGTGGGAAAGTATTGTGATAGCGATTTTTTTGTTGTTCGAAATGAAGGCAAAAATATCCATCTTGAGCCCCTCTGAGACCATTAAGATCATTTTCAGATTGAAGTCCTTCTGTGTTGCTCTGTCTGTTTGTGTGTATATATACCTTCACGACATCGCCCAAATCCGACTTAATCCGACTGAGCTGAAATTTGGTATGCAGGCATCGTTTGGTCTTGGCAATAATTTTGAAAAGTTTGTGGTTGAAATCGGTCCACCAGAGGACTGGGTGCACTAGACATATTTCACTCTCGAAATAAGAGAGACTTAGAGAAATAAAATTTGATACATTCCATGTACAAGCTACACTAATAATATTTAAATTCCGCCATACATGTAAAACTAATATTGGGCTCGATTGCGTTTCTCTTGAACTCAAATCGAAAATTAGTTCATGTGAACGAGACAGAGCAGTTGG
The DNA here is from genome assembly GCA_944548615.1 of Micropterix aruncella. NCBI lineage: Eukaryota > Metazoa > Arthropoda > Insecta > Lepidoptera > Micropterigidae > Micropterix > Micropterix aruncella. The sequence continues at coordinate 30,581,699 of OX155964.1, read as the reverse complement.
TCAGAGCGGAATATGAAATGAACGGTTGACAATTTTCAGCATTAAAACTACCCACCGAAGATAAAGCAGCTTAATTTAACACTGTACGAAATGTGTTCAAACTTATTCGTGCGTCTATAAGTTCGACATGTAGTTTTGATTCGGGAAAATTGACGATAGTTCATTTCATCTGCCGTTTTAACGTACTGCTCTATCTCGTTCGGTTGAAATAAGTTACTATTTTAGTTCACGAAGAAACGCAATCGGGCCCATTGACGCCTCGGGTGGGACGATTTGTTTATTGGCTAAGGGCTAACAGATGCAACGGAACCCAATCTGGTTCATCCGCCGACCGAAGGAGGATGCTCATCGATTTTATTTTTAAAATTAATATTCAGATGAAATCAGTCCTTGGCTACTTGACGGCAAAGTCTTTGGATGACCTCATTTTTCCAATGAGGATAAGGAATTTTTTTAGAAACGTAAATTAAAGCTATTTATAAAATGATTGCTTAGTCTTATAAAATATTATAAAATATATATTGTTGAAATAGTGACCTCAGCTCTACCATAGGTAGCGACAACTCTAGCGTTACTGGCGACACACGGCAACAGTAGGCCTTTATTTCTGGCCCGTGACTGAGTGGAACCACTCTTTTAAGTTATCTACTGTGGCATAGAATTGCTAGTGCTAGTGCTGGTGCAGAAAAAGGGTCGACACATGCGTAATCATAGAGAAATGCAATATGCCCTTTATCATTTTTACAAAGATTTAGGTCAACGAAGGATAAAAGGCCCTTGGAAGAATTTTAATGACGACATTGACGTAAAAAGGGCAGTAAAACATGCCATGTTCAAAAGCTATTATTACTGACACCATTCTATTGTGACGTCAAATAGGACACACCTTTGTTGTGACCGTTTTTTTATGTCTTGCTATCACACACAACTAACGCGCTGTGATAATATCATTATTCAGGAACGTTATCAAATATCGAGACGGTATCAAAACGTTTCCAGAAGTAAAAAGCAACACATTTTTTTGTTTTCTTTTGTTTCACACATTCATACCTAAATTCATTTTATTAGAACAATACAAAGAAATATAACCTTTGTAAGTCATAATAAAGGAGGGCGACGATTTCTTTATTGTAAATATAACATAAATACATAAGAATTGTTGAAAAACCTAAATAAATATAAAACAAAGCACAAAACATAGTGAGATAATTAAACACATAACGAAGAAAGCATTAACGATATTGATTTTAGTCATATTCCTACAGCGAGTAAAACACGAGTAATATTCCTACAGCGAGTAAAACACCTTACATATGAGATAGGATACCTTTAATGGCGGCTCTTAAACCCGCCAAGTGATTGCGATTGTCGAATATGATTGCTGAGCTTGTGTAAAAAGCTGGGCCTACGATATATGCTAACCTTTCCGAATTAGATAGTTTATACTCACCAAACCTAGCTTGCTTCCGGATCTTGTTGTATAGTGGTGATCCACACTATTCACTTCGAATTCGGCTAGATCTGTGAACGCACAGCGCTACTTTTATTATATAGATGAACGGCAACGTCATTATGCACAGATCTCTAAACATAGGCCTTGCAGTCGTATCAAGCAATATATGCGCTATTGCGCAGAAGGCACGTTCCTGCATAAGCTCCCTTAAGAGCTTAATACAGTAATATTCTAACCTATATGAATTACTAATATTGTGATTATTTTACGGTTATTTATGACAATGACTGTTTTCACGTACTCCTATTGTTAGTAATTATTAGGGCATTTTTTGGGATTTTTGAATTTTTCACCTCTGTAGGTACTCTTATTTTTTATCTCAACAAACCTATGTTACAACTACCCTATGTTTATGGTATGTCCATCTAAGCACAATCTTTGCTTAGTTGGGCGACATCGGAGAGAGGGCATCATTTAATATTTGAGTCTAATTTCTTGCTGTGTTTTAGTTATATGATATTTTATTTCATGTTTCTTTTCATGTTTTCTTTTCATTTCATGTTTCAGTTGTAACTTGTATTTTTTTTTGTGAATTGCTTAAATTAAATAAAAAAATTAAAAACTAAATTCCTCGGAATTCAAGTAGGTAAATTGAATACGTGTATAAACCTTTATTTTGACGTTCAAAGATTATAAAATCGAAGACTATCGCGGTTGTTTGACATTATAAATAGGATAGAAAACGAATTTACCGCGTGAAATTTGTAGGACCCGACGTTTCGGTGACGTTGCAGCCGCCGTTGTCTAGGGTAGACTAAAGAGCTGTCAGTCCGTTGTGTTACGTCTTTGCGTTCGGACGCAAAGACGTAACACAACGGATACAGTGAGTGTTGTGTGCAAGACGGATTTTAAAAATTCCCGCGCTCCGAGCCCGGCCCCCCACCACCGTTATAACCTACGCAGTGGCGGCAGCGGTTTGCGGCCTACCCGCAAAACAACGGACTGACAGCTCTTTAGTCTACCCTAGACAACGGCGGCTGCAACGTCACCGAAACGTCGGGTCCTACAAATTTCACGCGGTAAATTCGTTTTCTATCCTATTTATAATGTTCAAAGATTAGCTAAAAAAATAATACTAAATTGTGTCAGCGTCTCAAGATATTTAAAGTCAAATGTCACTCAATTAGGTTTTTCTGTAAATATCTCGATTCCTATTTGTCATATGTCATTAGGAGAGAAGTCATAAGGATGTCATGGATGTCAGGTGTAAAACTTGTAGATCATAAACCTATCTACGAATTGTATCATGCGCATATTTTTTGTCGGCAATTTCAGTGATATTACGCGAATAGTCCATGGAAGACACGCATCCGTATATAGTAAAATGCTATTTAAACTGGAGTCAGATAGTGTACCCTGTCAGGAGGACTATACAGTATGCATATTCAGTTATGTATCAAAAATTCAATATAATATTATTAATATTTTTATATATTAAGCGATAACGGTCAACAAGAGGAATGTTGAGCCATTTATCAGCTGGTGATAATATTCAGAGTATATATTTCTTCCAGGAGAAAAACGAAAAAAAATAAAATAATATGCTATTATAAAATCGAAGACTATCGCGGTAGTTTGACATTATAAATATGATAGAAAACGAATTTAGCGCGTGAAATTTGTAGCACCCGACGTTTCAGTGACGTTGCAGCCGCCGTTGTCCAGGGTAGACTGGACAACGGCGTCAGTTTACCCTGTCAATCTACCCTGGACAACGGCGGCTGTAACGTCACCAAAACGTCGGGTGCTACAAATTTCACGCGGTAAATTCGTTTTCTATCCTATTTTTAATATGCTATTATTGCCTATTGACGTTTAGCATGTGGACTTAATGTGGACATTTACATTGAAATATTTTTTTATTTCATTTCATTACTCTGTTTTAAAAATGGACGGCAAAAATGATACATAAAAATATTTTTTTTAACTTTTATTAAACAAAAAACTTTCTAATATTTTACATTACTTACTTTACGAACTTTATTTCATATCGTAAATCTACTTATGTGAGATATCTACGCATGCGCCGAAAATCGATTTTGCATTTTTTTATAGTTATTGATTTAAAATCAAGCTCCGGATCGTTCTGTCCATGTCTCCAGGGCTAAAATTTCTTAGTTTTCTTGTATTTTTTATTACAGTGGCATCTCGTACGCATGAGTTGATGATATTATCCGGTGATACCTCTTACGTGCTTAGTCGTAATTCCTATAAAACAACTAAACTCTTTAATAGTTTTCATCGTTAGTACTATACCATTGGGCGATTCCCAAAATAACCTTTTAGATTTTACAAAATACAATTTTTAGATTTCTTTGATTTTTCCACTGTTTTATTGGGTTTTTCCTATTTCTTTTTTTTCTAAACCACCCCCTATTGAGGCAAAAAAGAGAAAACAAAATAATTGAAACCGGTCGAGCCGTTTACGAGTTTTTGCGAGATTGTTTCCCAATCGGTTGTTTAGCGCTTGGGAGGGGGGACTTTGCTTCCCCGGCAAGCAGACACCCCCCACGCGCCAAACCCTTCATCACCCTCCCCCACACCCCTTAAGTTTTTTGTAACGTCCGACATGTTTTTTTTTAAATTACTCTTCTAGTTTAATATTATATAGCGGCAGTAATAAAATTAAATTCCTCTCAATTCCGTACCCAATTTGTAGATATCTCGGCCCGCCATTAAGCGCACGAAACTTGAGGAGATTTCACTCTACGCGACACGTGATATCCTTTCAAGTGGTTCCGAATCTACAATAATGGATCTAAGATGACCCTATCTATACACGCGTACACTCACGCATACATGTGTATTACAGAATCCTTACAACATAACAGAATATACACTCGAGAGCAATGAATTCGGGTAACCAACAAAAACCTTATTATCCCGAAAATGAAGAATGCAGGCTTATTAAATAATTGCCATACCAATAATGAATAATGAATACCATGAACGCTTCCTATATTTTTTGGGGCTACAGAAAAAAAAGCAAAAACAAATGCACTGATTATATTATATTATATAATAAGTGTTTTCCTTTTGACGCAACCGTGTCATTTCAATAAGAGTCAGGAAGTAGCTCGCCTTATCACAGGAGTGCCCAGCAAGGCGGGCTCGGTTGCGCTTTTCTGGTTACATTAGAAATACAAACATTTATATTTCAATAGCTTCCACCCGCTGCTCTATCCGCGTTAAAGAGAATTTTCGGTAGCGGTTTAATATTTCTAAAATATCTAAGCACATACCTATATCTTAATTTTAAAAGCCGAGTATATTCCATAAAAAATATTTTTTCTTGATTAAATTTAAATATTTTTCCGATGTTCAATTCAGATTATTTATTAAAGAGACGTTTAGTTAAAAATTTTGAATAAAATATCTAGGCATTTATATAGGGAAAGTTTTTTGAGTAAAACTGATCTCATATTTAATCAAAATTCCCGAAAAAAATATAGCTCTTTCCTGTCACTTCAAGCCTAACTACTTCAGATGTTTATGGGAAAATTCTGAAAACAATTTCTAGGCATTTATATGAGGAACTTTTCTGCGTAAAGCCGATCTGATATTTAACAAAGATTGTGAGATATTAGAAAACCCGCAAAATAAATGCCCTTTTCGATTACTTCAACTCCGATTATTTCCAAAGAGATGTTTAGAGAAACATCCTAAAAATAATTCCTATTCATTTTTATGACGATCCTTTATTGGATAAAATCGACTTATTTAACCTGGTTTAAAATATATTATGAAAACCAAAAAAATATATATATTTCTTTTCGATCCCGAGGGACTGAATTTCACAGAATCCCTTCTTAGTGAGTGCCTACGTCCTAAAAGGAACCACAAAATCATAGTTGTGGCTTCAGCGGTTTCGGCTCGGCGATGATGAATCAGTCAGTCATATCTTTCTTTTATAGTTGTTGTATATATAGATTTATGAGCTATTTAACGTGGACCTAGACAGATTATACGTTAATTTAAAAGAATATAACGATATTTTCTGGATCGTACCTTCTTTATATGCGCTGTTGCATTTGAATATGTATGTAACTAATAAATACATACATAAATAAATAGAAACTGTAATAAGATTAATAGAAAAAAGCATTTTAAAAAACTAGCTTTTATTAAAGTGCTCTTAAAACAAGAACGAACGAGCTACCACAATTGCATGCGTGTAAAAAAAATGTATATGTGTTGTTGACCGTTAAGGAGTCCCCTCATCGGGAGCCAAACCTGAGTGCAGTAGCCATATCATGGTGGAACTTAGAACGGGTTATAATAATTGAATGTGCATACAAAATTTCGTTTCTGTACTGTTGACCGTTAAGGAGTCCCCTCGTCAGAAGCCAACCCTGGGTGCAGTGGCCATGTCATGGTGAAATTTCGAACAGGCTATCATAATTAAATGATATACAAAATTGTGTGTCTGTGCTGTTAACCGTGAAAGAGTTGCCTTGTCGGGAGCCGATCCTAGGAGTAAATTCAGGTCATGCTCACAATAAAAATGCATTGTCATCGAAACTGAACCAGCATGTAAAATTTCAACTTCGAAGGATAAGAGGAAGTGGTTCTAATTCAGCTTGCAAGATTTGACCTAAACACTTATACTAACAAACATTGCAAGGTATATTAAAGGTTGTAAAATATTATCATTCATACTTTTGTTTTTTTTTTTGTAAAAATATAATTATAATAGTTGATTTTATAAAATAAATTAAAATAAATAAATAAATTGATTATTTCAAATTTATTTACAGACATCACGGAAATATACTTCGTTTATTTCGATGTTGACATACAACTGAGGAATAAAATAGAGACAAAGAAGAATTTGAAAATGGTAATTCAGTTGTTTTCCATTGTACCCGCCTCAAACCAAATGGAAAATAAACGCCGAATATCCCCTCCGTTGACAATATAACAAATGCACGATCCATTAACGAATAAGTGGTTGGAAAATATATGCCTCGGCTCGCTTCTGTTATTTTCTATGTCGTTTAATCCGAGAAAATTAATGAGGAACGTGCGTGTTTAGCTGATAACGATCTTTTTATCGAGTGGCTGACAAATTCCTGTTGACTCTGAGGTTGAATTGAACAGGGCTGCTTCGTGACTCGTTTCTTATCTCCGCTATATATCGACTAGCTTTTTTTTCGGAACTTAAGGATATTTTAAACTCAATTAATAAAAAACGGAATCGCTGATTGCGTTGTAGAATGAACACACCTTGATGTCACGCAACAGAAACACTGAGTGAATAATTAACAGCTTTACCTATCGATCACATTCTATGTATGTAGCTTAAGGTGTCATGATACCTGGGAACTACCATATCTGAAAAACTATAGATTTATGATTTTTTTAAAAAAAAAAACATTAAAAAAAAAAAGTTTCAAAGCGAATCCCTTGATAAGGAACCAATTTACAATTTAGACAAAAAAGTTTCTCTTTGCCATGGACCTTAATACTTTAAACTGATTTAGAAAACTTTCAGGCGCGATTACTCCTACAATGTAAGCGGTGAGTGTTTTATCTATCAAAATCAGTTTAAAGCCTTAATGTCCAAGGCAATGAGAAACTTTTTCGAGTCTAAATTGAAAATTGGTTCCTTATCGAGGGATTCGCTTAGAAACTTCTTTTAAATTAGTGCTCATATTTTCCAAAAAAATCCTAGAACAAAAGTTTTTCAGATATGACATATCTATCTATCAGATATTATGTCGTTCCTAGGTATCATGTCACCTTAAGCTACATTCAGTGGGTGTTCATTTTATTAGAGCCACTGTGATTTTGAGTACTAATTTGCATAATTCAACAATTGTATTCTCCTAAATAACGTGTATTTTTATATTTTTAGAGTCATTGACTCATGGTATGTTAAACCCACATTGAATCACAAACAATTTTAGCAATCATAATCACAGGAAATGGAACTTACCGCGTAAAAAAGTGTAATTCTAATTTTTCTTCGAAGCTACACTTTTTGTCGTCACGGGGAGAATGTTTTCGGTAAAGTAAGTTTTTCATAATCATGATGACAACTAACTATGGCAGCTTGTAAATATTTATTAACTTTGACATTATATGCCCTCATTTATATGTTTATCATTCAATCGCCAAGCGTCAATCGTCAATCATGACTAACTGGCTCTTTAGATGCCACCCTACAGTTTTTTCTGTTATATCTATTGCTTGACTTTACTTAGATTTTCACAGGTTTTGCCGGTCGGTCACTCGGTCGGTCGGCCGGCCGACCAACCGAGCGACCGGGTTCCCCCCTCACGCGAACCAAATCCTTAACACCACAACCTCCCCACAACCCCTCTCCCCCTAGCCCCCCTCAACCCCCCGATAATGAGTGTGTCAAGTGATTACAAATGTAGTAACACATTTGGACAAAGACACATCATTTGGACAAAGACATTCACTGCGCCGAGATTTTACAATCTGATCAATATGGAAATAAAAATGAATTTGACATTTAGGGAGTTTAAAAATAAATTTAAAAAATGGTTATCGAATCATGACAGACTAACCAAATGTTAGAAATAATAGTTTAATAAAACTTAGGTGCACAAATTATTAACATATTTTGAAACATGTATATTGAGTATCTTTTAAAATTGAACTAACTACCAAAAATTATTTGACTTTGACAATGAATTGTACTTTTTTGACTACGTATTTTTATATTATATTTTTATATTCTATATTACTTAACATATATTAAATATTAATCACTGTTCCTTTCTTTTCTCACATATAACTTTATTTATATAATTTAATCGAAATTTATATTATATTTATTGCCGATTATATAATGGAATTGCATTTTATTTATTATATTATCTTTTAATATTTTATTATTATAAAAATTATTTTTAATTTAAATTTTTAAGACCACATTATTTTAGGGCAATTTAGTGTTATTAGCTTTTTACTAAAATTTGTACATTTATAAGCAATAAAGCAATCAACTTGATTGTAATATTAGAGTCCTGTCCACCCCAGAACGGGCTAGTCCCAGTTGGGTGACAGAAACAAATAAGCAAAAGGTTAAGGTTTTGCCATTCGGTTCCTGTTATTTTTGTAAGCTAATGAATGTTTTATAGTAATTAATTCTTAAATAAATAAATAAATACATCTGTAGTATTTTTGTAATATTTCCTTGGTATTAAAATAGGTTTTTTCAAATATGATCCATATTTTTCAAATATGATTTCAAATAGTATTTTCCTAAATACGGCGGAACTTATAAATTATGTGTATAAGAGATATATCTATATATGTATGTATAAGACATATATAGATATATGTATAAGATAATATCTATAAGAGATATTCCAACCAAAATTTCACAATGTGGTATCGGCCCAACGACGCATCTGTGTACTGAACTTTAAGTTTCAAAGTCCAATATTTTGAAATATGTTTGAAGTATGACTAGCGTGCCCTTTTCCCTGGTGGACCGATTTCAATAACAATATGCTAAATTTCAACTCAATCGGATAAAGCGTTTGCGCGCTATCCTGGAGGAATACAAACACAGACACACAGACACACGGACACTCAGAAGCGCGTTCACAATACTTTCCTGCTGACGGGAAAGTAGGAAAAAATAAGTGTTTAAGTGAAAACACATACTCAGCTTTTTACTTGAAATTTAATAATTTTGTACGTAATTTATTTAAGCAACTGAATGTTTCCTGAATCATTTCAAAACAAACTTTCCGAATAACCATGTATCTAATTGTCGTAGAAATTACATCTCGTGTCCACTAATAAATAAAACAATATTTTATAAATAGGATAGAAAACGAATTTACCGCGTGAAATTTGTAGGACCCGACGTTTCGGTGACGTTGCAGCCGCCGTTGTCTAGGGTAGACTGAAGAGCTGTCAGTCCGTTGTTTTGCGGGTAGGCCGCAAACCGCTGCCGTCACTGCGTAGGTTATAACGGTGGTGGGGGGCCGGGCTCGGAGCGCGGGAATTTTTAAAATCCGTCTTGCACACAACACTCACTGTATCCTGTTTTACGTCTTTGCGTTCGGCGTTCGGCGGCGGGAACATTTTAAGAAGAGGGTTCCACGTAGAAGAAAGTTTGTAGCCGTCATCTCTATTGAAGTTCGGAGTTCTTCTTATTTCAATGGCTTCCCGGATCATGCGAGGAAAGTAGAATTGTTCCTTGGATAGAACAATGGGATTTTGAAACTGCATCCAGTGGTTACTTCCGCTATCCAATATATGTTCGCAGATCGCCGATTTCACGCGGTAAATTCGTTTTCTATCCTATTTATAATGTCAAACAACCGCGATAGTCTTCGATTTTATAAAACAATATTTGCCAAATGGTTACAATAAAATATTCAACAAGTAAGTAGTAAATAGTAATATCGGACATAGAACTAACCGATTTGTCCATTTAACCCAAATCATATTGCAATTTTCATCAAAACTTTCGTGAAAGGAGTTTACAAAAAGCACTTAAATTAGCACTAGACTCAAAATCAATAAATAATAAATATACACGAAGCTGCCATGGAATTCGTCCGGGCCCATGGTAAGCGGTGAATTCCGGATCAACGACCGACTGTTGCAAAAAAGTGATTTTTAAGACTGGCGGAATGCACTGAAACGCTTACTTTTATTAGTGGCTGTGAAAAATAATATATTTTTTTTCATGTTGTTTAAATTTGCAGTATAGGTTGCCAGCGAGCGATTTTTTTTTCTATGCCCAACGAGACAAGACGAGGGATATAAAACATGAAAGAGAATTAGCGGATTTGCTCTGCCACGATGGCAAAATAAACATAATGGAAAAAAAATTGCGGTCCGCTCAGACAAACATGCGTTCCCCCTCCCCCCTGGCTTGTCCCCCCCACCCTGGCTCAAAACACATACTCGCACGGCTTTATCCTCGCTAATGTGTTTGTAATGCATTACCTCGAGGGAAATAATTCACTTCACTGTCGAGCAACACGCCGTGGTATATATAACTTATAAAAGGTTCGAAATGACTCAAACTAACTTTTTCTTATATCGGCAAAAAATAACAAGAACAATAATTAAAACAATTTATAGACGCTTGGATATTTAGACAATTATATTTTGACATTTGGACCGTTTTGGTACCCAATGACACTCGGGATGACATGACGATTCTAACAATACCACACACTTCTAAATCGGTTTATGCGTTTAGAAGTGATAGTGGAATAATAAATTAATACATAAACAATAGTGGAATAATAAATTTATAAAAAAAACACTAAAAACACGCTTTTATAAATGCACGTAAAAACCACATCATCAGACCTTGAAACCTAATCGTGGTCAACGTTCATTTCAAGACTTTTCTAACAAGTCCAAACACAACTATGATACGATGTTCCATCATGAAGTTCCAGTTCATATCTTCCGACTCCATCATCAGATCAGTTCGACAGTGCCATATTATTGTATTGTCATCAGAACTACATACAGCTGCCAATTTTCATGACGCTACGATCCTTGGAAGATGGCTAAATTAGTTACCTTAGATTCCATTACATAGTTACATACAGGTCGACCTAATAAAAGCGTGTTAAAAAGGAAGATATATTTACATTACATTAACCCTGAATATATTACACTTCTTTTATTTGGGAAGTCTAGTAAATACAGTATTTTTGATAATACATCTGGCGGTAGATACAGCAAAACCTTTACATATCTACCGCCTTTTTACACGACTGCCCTACAAAAAAGGAGTGTAATATCCGTTTCTTTATTCCACCGTAATTTCGAAATGTTTGAACCTGTTTAGATGTGTGTGGTATTATTAGAATCGTTATGTCATATAATACCCTATCCCAAAAATCATAGAATACCCAAATATTAAAAGTAGTTATCTAAATGTCCAAATGTCAATTTATTTACATAAATATATCGTGTTTAGTATCAAATGGATCTGATTGGTCTGATTGTGTGAATTCCAGAAATATACATGTATCTATATGTACATAAACAAAAACTATTTCTAATAAAACGTAATAAAAATAATTATAAATACTCCTTGTAACAGCAGTCGTGTTTTTTTACAATTTTTTTAAAAATATAATTACCTGTTTATATAAACCAATCATATGTACAGATCTGATATGTGGCATGGCGGAAAATTATTTGAGGATATTTCGTCTTTAAAAGACGAGAAGTAAGAAATTTGTTCATGTTGTCTGCCAAAACATGTAGGAAACCGTATTTTTTCGTTTCTGGTGAGTTTTTTTAGTAGTGAACTAATATTTTATTTTGCTGGGCTACCAACCGACGAGTATGTAAATTATTGTGTAAAGTAATGTATAATATATCATAAATTTTGATTTAAAATTAAAATTACGTGCGCACCTCTGAAATATAAAAAAATAATAATCTAACCTAGCATCAGCATTATTCTAGATATGTAGTTTTTGTGTATATTGTAGATATGTGAGACGTCGCACGCGCCATTAATTCGAATTTGCATATTTTATTCGTATTGGTGTAAAATCATGCTCCTGATCATTTTGTCGATATCCAGATTGCTAACTTGCTTAGTTTTCTTGTAATTCCCGTTGCAGAGGCATCTCGTAGGCATGAGTTGGTAATTATACCTTTACATGCATATTAGTAGCTCCTCGTAAATAACTTTACACTTTGTCCGTTTAAATCGTTAGTACAGTACACATTATTTTATTTATTTCTATTATTCAACTTAATAAAGTCTCGCGAACTGCCCTGAAAGTTTGCTTTTGGCCTCTACGAGGCTTCCATATAGAGAGACGATATACCTTGTTTGCTTCTTTCTCTCAAAATGAAGTAATAATCATAATATTATTAAATAACATATACGTATTCTGCCGCAATGCAGCCGTCTACAGGTTTTCACTCGCAGTCGCGTTTAAGGGTTAGTTCAACCCGCTGCGCACTTTGAGAGCCGTCGCCAGATAAGCGTTGATTTTTCCGCCGCTCGCGGATACCGCGCAAATAAAGGGGAGGCTATATGAGCTATAGGGCTGGTGCCGATGGCGTCTGCGGCGTCGCTCGCCTTTCAGCCACTTCCGGCGTCGCGACGCCCACCGCAGCGGCGGCTTCCGCTCGCCGGCGCAGATTCATTCCCCGGCGATTTTATCTGCCGTCATCCGATCGTTTTACTCACCATCACCGAGGTGGCATTGGTGAATATACTAAATCTTACGATATTTTTATTATATGTATAGAAACACTGTACATTCTAAAAAATATGGTATTATTCTTGTTTTTCAGGAGCTTTGAAGTTTTGATATTCTTCTAATTCTGTTTCTAAGTGACTTCTTCTATTTGCATTACATTTTTCACTTATAATCGCAAAAAAGTCAATCCTACAAAGCCAATCATGCAGTCATAAATTATTTTATTCTGTATTTATTTTAATTGATTTGCTCTTAGTTATATTTATCAATAAAAATAAATAAAACTTCTCTGTGTCATCGTGGATTTTGTTTCACAATCAGATTTTGAAATAAGCACTACTACACATTAATTAATTCATTTGTTTGAAATATTATGGTTTGTCAAAGAAATATTTCATATATTTTTATCTGCTGTTAATCGATCGTTTTTCTCACCATCGCTTCATATAGGTGAGAAAAAGGTGTATGAGGTTAATTTTACATAATGTCGTTTATTGTCGACAAGCCTATATATAATTAATTTATGCAATTATTTCAATTCATGCAAGAAATTTCATATCCTCACCTTGATTAAGCGACGTCAAACCGCGGACTTGACCTTTTTGTTAAAAATCACTTCCAATAATATTTACTGTCCCAACTTACTAAATACAATTAATCTCCGTGTTCCTTCCAAATTCAACAGATTTAACCCTGCTCTTCATGTTCCTTATGCTGGTACCAACTATAGGCAAAAATCATTTCTGTGTCGAACAAGTGACAATTTCAATGATTTGATTAAACGATTTGACTTGAATCTATTCTGTACGAGTATTAACTCAGCTAGGCAGCGGCTGAACAGTGAATTCTTTAGCACTAATTTTTGAATATTTTTTGATATATTTTTAACCGATAGCTTTAATTGAAAGGTCACATATGTTTCTACAACGTTACAAGTGAAAACCTTTAATTCTGTCTCTGTTATACTACTCCGTCTTTTTGTTAAATTATAATTAGCTGTTGGTTTTCCTAAAAATAAATAAATAAATAAATAAATAAATAAATTAAAGATACTGGGCCCGATCGCGTTTCTTTGTGAACTAAAACTGTAATCGGTTGAAGCGAACGAGATAGAGCAATACGTTAGAGCGGTATATGAAACGAACGATCGTCGATAAAAACTACCTCTCGAATTTATACTCGTCCCAATAAATATGAACACATTTCGCGCGGTATTCGATTCAGATGCTTTAACTTTAGTGGGTAGTTTTAATGCGAAAAAGTGACAACCGTTCATATCACATTCCGCTCTAGCGTATTGCCCTGTCTCGTTCATACGGACTAATTTCCGATTTTAGTTCACGAAGAAACGCAATCGAGCCCACTATTAACTTAATTTATTGTCATAATGGGATCGATTGCGTTTCTCTTGAACTAAAATCGGAATAGCGGCATAATTTCATGGCAAACCGCGGCAATTTATTGGAATTTCTTGCAATATCGCCGCGCTCGACAAAAAGTACTATAACTATGGAACTACTAAATCATCATAAAAAGAATAACTGTGCAATGATCGCATTAAAATTTCAAATGAAATATAGAAAATTGAAATCTCATTTTGTACAACAATTAGATAATTACGATTAAATATGAGAAAGTCAAAAAAGTAAAAAAAACTCGGCATTTATAACTTGTACTTGTCTAACGGAAGAATACGGAACCCTATTTAGGAATTGTAAATACTATCGTGATCTTTATTAAATTCTCTATCTAAAGCAATATTTCGTTTAGCTTATTTACATACAAAAATATTTAGATATTAGCTCGTAAAAACCAATGAAAATTTTGATGATTTCTCGAAAAAAAAAAAATGATGATATTTGACAATGGAATTTTACCAGAAATATCCTCGAAAAGACGCGCGAAATAATTCTAGCGGCCGTCTAGTATCTATGGCAATAATGAGATATTTGGTATGGATTTTAGGATGCGTTCGAATTAGAAAATAATATTACTGTGCGCTCCGGGATCAAGCCGCCAATATTGGTCGTTACGTAGTCAACGGTGTTCTGATGTGCAATTAATTTGGTTGGTACGTAGCCGAAGGCTTAAAGATCAAACAATAATAATAACTTCAAGAATATACAAAATCTTCAGTTTTTTTTTATAATATCGGCGCGGCTGTTTCTTAAAAAACACGTTTAAATATTGATAAATTTAAAAATGGTATATTTAAAATATGCGCCATCGCTAGTTACACATTATTCCCATCTCTCTGGCTATTTGCGGATGCCCTGCTAGAAAAACCGTACATCTTTTGCGCTGGTCCAACCATCAAGCCATGTTTCGTTTTATGCTACATCTCCGTAACTGTTGAATCGTTTCATGGAGAGCGCGTGAGACATCGATGAAAAGAAGTGTAAGTTGGAAGGGACCAAGCCTGGTGGGTACATACGGCTGGTTCATATGGTGGGTACATATGGTGGGTACATACGGCCACGTGCAGAAATGGTTACGAGCCAGCGACAAAAAAGTGCATGAGTTTTGGAGACACTGATACTTTCAGATCAGACAGTATTTTGACCATGATCTGAAAGTGTCAGCTATACATACATATATATATATATATATATATATATATATATATATATATATATATATATATATATATATATATATATATATATATATATATATATATATATATATATATATATATATATATATATATATATATATATATATATATATATATATATATATATATATATATATATATATATATATATATATATATATATATATATATATATATATATATATATATATATATATATATATATATATATATATATATATATATATATATATATATATATATATATATATATATATATATATATATATATATATATATATATATATATATATATATATATATATATATATATATATATATATACACAATCCAACACACATACTCACACACACTCACCTCCCCACACATATGTAGTTCAAACACTTTTAACACACATGCGCTACAACTATTTTAAATATATTTTGTTAATAAAATTTTAAAAAATATGTATTTTTTTAAATTCAAAATTAAACCATTTTAATTTAAATTCACATTATCATCCCGCCAAATCACCATTCTCCCAGTACCACAGAAGAAAAGCGGGTAGCCGTTGGTGACAGCAGCGGATGCCAGTATTCTTCTCGCCGCTGAGGAAGGAGCCACGGGCTCCGAAACGTTCGGCTAAGGTACTCAACTCTATCCCTTTTACTAACCAAAAACCCTAAAGTGTATAAAAATACAAAATTTTCAATAAAAAAGTATATATATATATATATATATATATATATATATATATATATATATATATATATATATATATATATATATATATATATATATATATATATATATATATATATTTGATAGTTTTGTGTATATATTCTTTTTAGAATTGATCAATAAGATGATTATAAAGTAAATAATTATAAAAGCCACTTACATCGTGACGAAGGATTCCCTTGATCGGATTCGGGAATGCTTTAGGTGTTAACGAGAATGATGAATGCCTCTCACTTGCGGAAAGAGGAGTAGGTTTAAGTTGGGCCTATTTTTCAACTAGTAAATGCTCACCCTTCATCCAATTATCTCAAAAATTAAGTTACAATCCTTCTTTATACGTAAACTCACTCAATTTCCTATTATTTCAGGGGAAATAACAAGACAAGACGAGCTACTTGACAGATGGAAGAATTTAAAATTTCGAATTTCGTTTTTTTATTTTCTAAAGGTGCGATATAAAGAAGCTGCGATCAATATTCAGCTGAAAACTTAAAACTAAAAGCGTGACATGCCCTCATATCAATGAAAGGAAGCAGTCAGCTCTTTCCTATTAGTTGGAAAGATTACCTTTAACCTAAATGGATTATTTACAATGAACGAAACATAAAATATGTAAAAATTCAATATTTTGAAATATTTGATAGTTTTGTGTATATATTCTTTTTAGAATTGATCAATAAGATGATTATAAAGTAAATAATTATAAAAGCCACTTACATCGTGACGAAGGATTCCCTTGATCGGATTCGGGAATGCTTTAGGTGTTAACGAGAATGATGAATGCCTCTCACTTGCGGAAAGAGGAGTAGGTTTAAGTTGGGCCCATTTTTCAACTAGTAAACGCTCACCAATTAACGGCCCAACTTAAACCTACTCCTCTTTCCGCAAGTGAGAGGCATTCATCATTCTCGTTAACACCTAAAGCATTCCCGAATCCGATCAAGGGAATCCTTCGTCACGATGTAAGTGGCTTTTATAATTATTTACTTTATAATCATCTTATTGATCAATTCTAAAAAGAATATATACACAAAACTATCAAATATTTCAAAATATTGAATTTTTACATATTTTATGTTTCGTTCATTGTAAATAATCCATTTAGGTTAAAGGTAATCTTTCCAACTAATAGGAAAGAGCTGACTGCTTCCTTTCATTGATATGAGGGCATGTCACGCTTTTAGTTTTAAGTTTTCAGCTGAATATTGATCGCAGCTTCTTTATATCGCACCTTTAGAAAATAAAAAAACGAAATTCGAAATTTTAAATTCTTCCATCTGTCAAGTAGCTCGTCTTGTCTTGTTATTTCCCCTGAAATAATAGGAAATTGAGTGAGTTTACGTATAAAGAAGGATTGTAGCTTAATTTTTGAGATAATTGGATGAAGGGTGAGCGTTTACTAGTTGAAAAATGGGCCCAACTTAAACCTACTCCTCTTTCCGCAAGTGAGAGGCATTCATCATTCTCGTTAACACCTAAAGCATTCCCGAATCCGATCAAGGGAATCCTTCGTCACGATGTAAGTGGCTTTTATAATTATTTACTTTATAATCATCTTATTGATCAATTCTAAAAAGTATATATATATATATATATATATATATATATATATATATATATATATATATATATATATATATATATATATATATATATATATATATATATATATATATATATATATATATATATATATATATATATATATATATATATATATATATATATATATATATATATATATATATATATATATATATATATATATATATATATATATATATATATGTATATATATATATATATATATATATATATACGTATATATATATATATATATATATATATATATATATATATATATATATATATATATATATATATATATATATATATATATATATATATATATATATATATATATATATATATATATATATATATATATATATATATATATATATATATATATATATATATACATATATATATATATATATATATATATATATATATATATATATATATATATATATATATATATATATATATTTGGTAGTAGTCTTTATTCATAAAAAAGATACAAATTACATGTCAGAGTTCCCTATGTAACAAAAATCCAAATTTGCGTGACATGTTCTGTTTCAAAAAACATGTTGCACGCATTGCAACATGTTTCGCTTGTATTTCTCGTGTTTTGTCATATTGGTCTTACTCAGTTTTCGAGTTGTTGCGGAATCATGGGTCACAATCTCAAAACAATTTCCAAAACCCTATAAAATTGCTAAAAGCTTTGACAGTTGGATCTGTCAGAATAGAGATAGCCGTATTGCACAGCCCAATAAAAAATGACCCTTCTGGTGTTCTTGCCATGACAAAAAAACAAGGGATTTACTTAAACAATCGAGTTCAAAAACAATTTTAATAAATATAATAAATATTACCTAAAATATTATTATTTTAGTGAACATGAGTAGCTATGAGTTTTTTTTTAAATCTCCTAAAGTTGGTATAACTGCAGGCAGTCCAGTCTGTCCAAACTAGTCACAGTAATGGAGGGGAGCAGATTTTCGAAGATCCGCGAGGTGTGTGCACCATGGAGTGCGGCGTTTTTTTAAAATAATGTGAACAAGTTCTCAATTTTCGGTAAGCGTTTAATTCTTTTCGGGATTCAATTAGATAAACGAGTTTTGTAGTAATGGTGTGTTTCTCTTTCCGTCACAGCGGGTTTTTGGCTGTGCCGCCTTTTTCTATATTCCAATGAAATTCTACAATAAATCGGCCCACCGTGCCCTGACTTTTTTCTCGCCTGGATGTCCGTTTGAACGGAAAAACTTATCTAGTCACATTTCTGAAGTCTACCACATGTATGGAGAGGAGATAGGAGGAACTACCTGCAAAATAAAAGGATCTTGTTTTTATAACTTTACATTGTAGTTTTATTTTAAAATTGCGAAGGTTTATTCTCTGTCTTGCCAAATTTAGTGACAAAGTAAATTCTTTCCCCGACCCTGGGGTTGTTTTTTTTTATTTTCGGTCATAACCTAACCTATGGTATTTTTTCTTTTTCGCGTTTTAAATAAACGCGATGGCGCTCTTGTTTCTTTCGGTATAACGCGATTGGATTGTTAATCTTACGTTATAAATTGGCGCCCAACGTGGGGCCAAAATTTAGTTTATAGGCCCCAGCTTTGCCATGTGCCTATATTTTTGCCTTCTGCATTAAGCAGTTCATACACCAAAGGAGAGTGTTTCTTCACTATCTGACATTTTTCATACCGCGGGGCAAACTTTGAAATGAAGTAATTTCCCGCATTGCTCAGAAAATAAGTCTTCTTATAAACCGTATCCCCAACGGAAAATTCAGCCGGGAGGTGTTTGCGGTAATAATATACCTTATTGTGAGCATGCGATTGAAGTAATTTCTTCCGCACGGTATGGAAAACGCCAGGAAGTTCACTCAAATCCTGAGCGTAGGACATTCTGCTACCGAATATGACTTCGGCTTGGGATTCCGGGGATTGCGTATAAAAAGAACCATCTAAAATCGGTTCTCGACCATGGACAAGGAAAAAAGGGCTGAAACCCGTGGCTTCCGAAACAGCCGAATCGATCGCCATCTGAATGGCAGAAAGGTGGAGGTCCCAAGAGCGATGGTCGTCCTTAACTGACAACGCCAACGCCGTGACAACCCCACGATTCTGCCTCTCAGTTGGATTGACCCGAGGGCAATATTTCGGGTTCAAGTATACCTTGGGAATTCGGTACTTGGTCATTAGACCAGTGAACTCCTTGCCAATAAATTGCTTCCCATTGTCCGAAATGACATACTGCGGAACACCAAATTGCAGAAAGACCTTATGCTCCATAATGTGGCTAACGATTTTACTAGTAGCACGTTTTAAAGGGAATAATAAGCAATATTTGCTAAAACAACACGTGACTACTAGAATATGTATATTTCGATCTCTCGTCATCGGGTAGGGACCCAAAAGATCGACGGAGATCATCTGAAAGGGAAAGGCACACGACTTTGGATTACCCAAATGACCCAACGGAGACACGTTCGGATGTTTGTATTGCTGACACGTATCGCACTTAGAAACGAATTTAACCACGTCTCCATGTAAATTTGGCCAAAAATAGCGCAAACAAAGACGACGATGGGTTTTAAAGACCCCAAAATGAATTGCCAAATCAGAAGCATGGTTTTCTTGTATTAGCTTTTCTCGGAGAGGTAACGGCACAACTAACTTCCAGTCGTAACAACTGGTAAGTTGGTACTTGCTCCTCGAGTAACGATACAACTCACTGCCTTTGATCTGGTAATTGGGATACGCGGCAGGATTGCCGGATACCGCATTAACCAAATCGTTGTACCAGGGATCGGCGACAACCGAGACAGCCGCTACAGGAAGTAGGCGAGATAACGCGTCTGGGACGACATTTTCGACACCCTTCTTGTGGATGATCTCAAAATCAAAAGCCGATAAACGGATTCCCCACCTAGCCAAGCGTCCCGTTGGGTTTTTAAGCGATAAAAACCAACGCAAACTGGCATGATCAGTGTAGATTTTGACCTTGGGACCGCCCTCAAAGTAGCCTCGAAAATGCTCGACAGCATGGATCACGCTTAGGGCTTCACGTTCAGTAGCAGAGTAACGAGTCTCAGCAGGTAGGAGAGTCCTACTCGTGAAAGCGATTGGATGTTCTACGCCATCCACTGTCTGGGTAAGTACACCACCTAAACCGTACAACGATGCGTCACAATGTAAAGCAAATGGCTTTGAATAGTCAGGACAAGCTAAGATCGGACTTGAAATTAAGGCAGATTTCAATTTTTGAAAGGCCTCTTCCGCCTCCGGTGTCCATTTAAACGCGGGAGCACCTTTGCGGGTACTAGTCAACCGGGAAAGAGGTGCAGCAATACTGGAAAAATTACGAATGAAACGCCGGTACCAACCGGCCATTCCAAGGAAACTCTTAACCATTTTAGGTGAATTAGGAGTGGGAAAGTCTAGGATACATTTTACCTTTTCGGGATCTGTATGTAGGCCATGGGAATCTACAACATACCCCAGGTACTTTAATTCTTGCCGGAAAAACTGGCATTTTTTAAAATTTATGGAGAATGAAACGCCGGTACCAACCGGCCATTCCAAGGAAACTCTTAACCATTTTAGGTGAATTAGGAGTGGGAAAGTCTAGGATACATTTTACCTTTTCGGGATCTGTATGTAGGCCATGGGAATCTACAACATACCCCAGGTACTTTAATTCTTGCCGGAAAAACTGGCATTTTTTAAAATTTATGGAGAGATTCGCATAAATGAGACGATCTAGGACTCTGTTTAAGAGAGAAATATGTTCCTCAAAGGTCGACGAGACAATTACAATGTCGTCTAAGTAGCAAAACACCTTATTATCAAACGAAGGGTCAAACAATTGGTCAGCCAAGCGTTGCATGCACGAAGGCGAGTTGCGAACGCCGAACGGACACGATGTGAACGAGTAAAAACCTCGACCAGGAACCGTAAAACTACACTTCTCTTGTGATTCAGGGTCCAAGGGAATTTGCCAAAAGGCAGCCGATAAGTCGATGGAAGATAAATAGTTAGCGTCTCGCAAACTGTCCAGGATGGTAGTTATTCTCGGGAGAGGATACGCATCCGGCTTCGTAATGGAATTGAGCTTTCTACTATCAAGACAGAACCGCAAAGTCCCATCCGACTTGGGAACAAAAATAGTTGGATTATTCCAAGCCCCTTTACTAGGTTTTATAACGCCTAACTCGAGCATGCGATCCACTTCTTCGTTTAATAGTTGTAGACGAGCGGGAGACAAAGGGTAATACCGCTGCTTCACTGGTGGATGATCACCAGTGTTGATAACCTGAGTTATTAAATTTGTCCGACCTAAACCTTTGACTTCCGTAGAAATTTTCTCAAAACTTTTAATCATCTTGTTGGCTAACGACTGTTGATTCTCCGTCAGGGAAGCGAAAGGATGCAAGGCCCTCACTTCGTTGACGGAGTGCCCACTGACATCACTAGACTCTAAACGAACATATTTTAAAATTTCAGGTACCAAATCAAATTCTCGGACAAAATCCATACCTAAAATCAGAGAAGTTCCTATATCCGGAGCTACCACAGCTCGGATCACCTGACAGCGATTATTGAATTTAAAGGGCAAAGAAATATAGCCAATCGTCCGTACTGTACTTGAATTAGCTGTGCTGAGCGTCAAGGAAGGCGCTTTATGCAGAGTATAACCGATATCAATTAAATACTTATGTGAATCGGCACCCAAAATTGTCAAACTCGAACCCGTGTCGAGTAGACCACACACAGCTATGTCGCCTAACGAAACATCTAGAAACGGACGACGGTTATCCTTCTCGTTTTTAAATAACAACGAGACCGAATCAACGAATGCCCTTATTCGGTCTCGTTGGACAAGTTTTTTGAAACATTCTGTTTAGGTTGCACTGGCTTTCTCTCCTTAGAACAATCCGGGCAAGTAGACACAGTAAAATTAAACTTCCCACAACGGTAACAATATTTAGAGTGCCCGTGGTGAGTACCACCACGAGCACCACGCGAAGCTCCTGGGCCTCCGCGAGGACCGCCGACGTCAGTCGTGTTGCCTCGGGAGAAACCACCTCTATTCGAACCACCCCGAGGGTGACTTACATCCCGGGGTTTGTTATTGGAATTATTTGAATCTAAGGCCTTTTCAGTGGGTAACTAACAATAATGTGTTTATATCTGACTTATATTATCTATTTCCTATTATACTTTTATTAACTATTATAACTTTTTACGTTAAGTAGATGCATTGACTTCCTAACCTTACCTAAGCTAACCTATATCTCCTATCATAACTAGCTAAATATACACTTATAAATATGCTTTTCCACTAAATTAATATACCTACTTCCTAATCTAACCTAACCTATACTAATTATCCTGGTGTACTTACTTTGTTTACAATTACAATAACAAATTATTACACTAATAAAATGATTCATACTAGATATCTATACTTATGCCCTAACCTAACCTAACTTATCTTAATTAGCTTGGTTTACCCTAATTATTCTACTTAGTGATGTTAATGCTAATTTAGTCTAATAGAATGTTTACTTGTTACAGTTATGCTAATGCTTTTACATATTTATGCTAATTTACACTAATATAGTTTTTAATTTCTCTGTTACAGTATTTATAATACATAATATTTAAATTATTTTAATTAGTTCGCCTGGGTAAGTCATTATTTAGGTTGCTTAGTAGTATAAGTTTCAATGTTTTCTTTAGTAAGTATTTGCTAATTGAGTTGTCTAATTTTATAGAAAAGTGATTGAATAATTTTGGAACAATGAATTCAAGAGTTCTATCACCGTAATAATTGTTTTGCTTGTTATATTTCAAATACCCCTTTTCACGTCGCCGATTTCTGTGTACATGATCGGCAGGTATTCGTAACGAACCGTTTCCGTTGTTGTCAAGCAGAATTTTATACCATACGAAGAAAGTTATAGGCAAGACATCAATTGAGGAGTAGAGTTCTGTGTAATTATTTTGCTTAATTTGTATTTAACCGCTGTCGCTGTGTGTAATGGTCATTTGTGGGGATTTTTGATTGAACTGGGCTTTCTTTGTATTTCAAGACGATATCCCTACATTTGAATCGTCTAAACCATGTATATATCCGTCTTCGTCTCGTTTTTTTTAGTGATTTAAATATTTTACCTCCTTGTCGGTTGGTAGGCCTGTAATGTAAAGTAGCGTTTTTAGGTCCGTAATAGGTACCTGCTAATACTTTCAGTCAAGGTATCGTCAACAATCAACCTGTGTCATCGTTACGTATATTATTGATATAAACACCTCGCTTCGTGCGCACTTACTGTTTGTTTATATAACCTTTGGGCGCGATTATTCAAATAAGCCTAGAGATATAGGTCCAAGGTGAAAGTTTCTTTTTTTAGAAAGAAATATGTGGGGTTTACGGGCAAAAAATAGAAGCGGCATTGATCGGTCCATTTTATACAAATTTATGGCAGCCCCGAGAGAATCAGTGAAGGTAAAGGGCCGCTCTCTGTTGGTGGCTATTATGGTCGAGCTTTGTCTTCACGAAACTTTTTCCGTATCGGAAATTAAACATCAATATTTGACATACGTAAGTACCAAATGACAAAATAAACCGGATATTTTTCGGTAACACCATGAAATAGGCAAAATTATATACGGGATATTTTTACTGGACGGGCATTATTTTTAGTGCGTGAATCAGTACAACAAAGTAAGCAAATTTTAATTTAAAAAAAACAAAAAAAAATTTTTTGGAAAAAATGTTTTTTTTTATAGTCTGAAAAGCGGTGATCACGATGCGCTATCTAGCAATAAGTACAAATATGTATTTTTTTGACGATTTCAGAAGACTTTGTATCTATCTATTTGTTTGTTGTAGACACCTAGTTTTTTGAAAAATAAAATTGATTATGATTATGATATTGTCCCGGGTGGATTGTCCCGTGTCTCATTGTGGATTGTCAGTTCATCGCACTTAGTTTTCCACTCTTATAACGTAATAAGGACTTATTCATCAATTTATAAGAATAAAATTAATAGCAAAATTCGTCCAAATTCCCAAACTGAAATATATCCTAATTTATATACCCAAATATTGAAATAAACTGTCGAAATTAACCACGAAAATACCGCGTATAAGCGTTTTTATTCGCTGAAAAGCTTTATGTCGTTGAAACCCACCGCTATCTGTGATTAATTATGTCCAGCAGTCTGCTGGTCGAATATTTGCAATTTGCTTTGTGTCCACATCAAAGCTCATTTGTATACAACGGACGAGTGAAATGAAATACTCTGCCGTACTTTTTGTTAATTGTATTTTATTTTATTTGGCTTACTTTATTTAAATAGGAATTGTAATTGAACGAATTATGCCATATTAATTTTACTTTCAAAAACATTTCGATCTTGGGAAATTTCATGTATAACAGAAAAACATATAAACTAATTTAGTTTAGATTCATTTTAATAGAAAATTTGGTAACTGAATTATCATTTATCTATATACTTATATATAAATATGAAAATCGATATATATATATATATATATATATATATATATATATATATATATATATATAGGAAATTTGATAACAATGTCCATTCAATTCTTATTGAAATGTCCAAATTAACAATGTCCATTCAATGTCCATTCAATTGAATGAGACGGCTCGCCGAGGGGGAAATAGGATGCATACGGCGGCGGCGCCGTGCCGTTTTTCCATAGACAAGCTTCCGCGTGGAAGTCTCCATGGAAGTGCTTCCATAGTGATCGATACCCTACTGACGACCGCGCATAGACAGGGAGAATCAACAATAGATTAT
Organism: Micropterix aruncella; assembly: GCA_944548615.1. NCBI lineage: Eukaryota > Metazoa > Arthropoda > Insecta > Lepidoptera > Micropterigidae > Micropterix > Micropterix aruncella. The sequence continues at coordinate 30,556,244 of OX155964.1, read as the reverse complement.
CACGATAAAATAAGACGTGTGTGGACAAGAGTGCTAAGGGTTCCCATTTAAGACATATTTTCATTCTCTTCCACGTAAACAACATAAAAGATTACGTAGGTACATAACTCCTAAATTCTGGTTTATCCTTATAATATGTAACGGATCTTAAGTCTACTACATACGATCAGCAAATGCATCGATTTCCAGTGAAATCCACTGACACAATTCAGCTATTATTTTGACTCGTGCAGCTATGAACCAGCATGATGAAACAATACTTTTACTCAGAATATTTCAAATTGCATCATTGCACGGCCTATATAAACCGGCCAAAAAGCAACCAAATCATCAGTCCCCGATTGATCACCTTCCCCCAAGGTTGCGACAGCATATTCGGCACTCTCTCTCATGAGTTAGGTCAACGAATCCGGCTCCTTGGTTTCCTTTCCTCATTTTCCCTGAGTCTCGAAGCATCAGTCTGTAATCCCACAGACTCGAGCCGTGCCTAATACAAGATACTAGGAGCACATATATAATCCTCATCCACTTTCCTACATAACCTCCGTCGCGCAACCCTTGCGTCTCGATAAAGTAATCCGGGCACTCGTTAATTCGGCAAGCATTATAACTGGCAATATTCAATCGATTCACTCAATAAATATCTTCAACTTCATCAAAACCGCCTTTAAATACGGAGATAACTCGTAAGTGACACCACCACCTCACATCGAATAATTTGGAGTCTTGTGAGGGGTGCTCCCCCACAAATACAAAGATGTAAAAGATTATTTTTCAAACGTTATAATATTACTAGGCAATAATAGATAATAGCCAAAATTTTAACTAAAAACACCGACTCCATTTTTTTAAATAAGTGCAGCAGCCATGTCATGGTGATACTTAGAACAGGCTGTCATAATTGAATGCGTATACTAAATTTTGTGTCTCTGCTGTTGACCGTTTAGGAGTTCCCTCGTTGGAAACCAACCCTGAGTACCGCAGTCCTGTCTTGGTAAAATTAAGAACAAGCTGTCTAATTATTATGTCCTATGGGATTCTTCAGCATTATGTCCTATGGGATTCTTCTCTGGGGAAGCTGTGCGGACATCAATAACATCTTTATACTACAGAAACGTGCTGTAAGAGCTATATATAAACTTGGTCCTCGAGTTTCACTTAGAGAAAAATTCAAAGAGATAAATATTCTTACTGTTGCATCACAATATATATACGAAAATCTGTTGTATGTCCACAAGAATATTGACAAGTTTAAAATAAAAAGCAACACTCATAATTTTAATACTAGACATAAACATAACCTTGTTGTACGTGCTACTCGTCTCCACAAAATAAGCAATTCTTTTTTGGGACAATGTATACGCTTCTATAACAAACTTCCTCATACTATTAGAGAACTATCTGTAAATAAGTTTAAAGCTACCATCAAAGCAAAATTGTATAAAAAAGCATACTATACAATATCTGATTATGTAAATGACAAAACGGCTTGGGAGTAAGGCTTGGACGCATCATAACATAAATTAAAAATAATATTTAATTGTGTCTATATGAATAAAGAACATTTTGATTTGATTTGATTTGATTTGTAATTGAATGCATATAGAAAAATTCGTGTCTGTGCTGTTGACCATTGAGGAGTCCCCTTGTCGTGAGCCAACACTGGGTGCAGCAGCCATGTCATGGTAATACTTAGAACAGGCTGTCATAATTGAATGCGTATACTAAATTTTGTGTCTGTGCTGTTGACCGTTAAGGAGTCCCCTCTTTGGGAGCCAACCCAGGTCGTGCTTAGCATAAAAAACGCATTTTAAAATTTTTCGCGCATATGATTTGATGAGTTTCCGCAATTTCACATGGATCTCATCATCAGAACAGGATTTTGATAAAAATGGGACCAATCTGTAAGTATATCCTTTCAAATAAAAATTTTTTGCCAAATCGGTTCATAAATTGCAGAGAAAAAAAAGATACAACCGAATTGATAACCTCCTCCTTTTTTTAGTCGGTTAATAAACCTGTTCGTACCGCGCTGTTTGGTATTCATATGATCTTATGCATTCATAAGATCTTAAGATCTTATTCATAAGATCTTAAGATAACTATTCTTAAGATTTTTCCCTCCTCGTCGGTTAATAGGCCAGAAAGTAATAGATATAATTGGAAGGAATTATTTTATTCTACAACTTTACTTCCGACGGTTTTGGCATTTAAGAGCCTTATTACAAAATAGCGTAGGTATTCTTTTAAAATGATTTGAAAAAATGAACGCATTTTTTTTTGGATGTAACTATAAAAGATAGGATAAATAAATAAATAAATAAATAAATAACTATTCAACCCTGGGAGAAAACCGCGGCACTGAGCGCTCTTCTCTTGCGCAAGCAAATATATACACAATTTCTAATTGTTTTTTGCAGTGTTTTCTCCTTTCTAATGACAATAATTTATATTATGTCGTATTGCTAAAAGAGTGAACTTTAATAAAGTATAAGTATTATATAAGAATATAAGAATCTTATTTTATTTCTGAGAAAATTAGAATGGTACAGGAAGATTTTTTTTTAATTTTGTGTAATTGTAAGTAATGTATACCTTGGATATGTGGTCAAAAAACGAAAAAATAAAGCCGTAGTGTACATCAAGAATACATGACGGACATAAAAAAAAATAGTATACGGTTTTCGTTGTAGTGATATTACTGTATTAAGGAGCTCAAAGTTTGCCTTCCGAGCGTTTTACGAATAACGACTTTCGGAAAATGGGCTGAATAAGTAAATAATATTCGTTATATCTAAAATTAAAGGCCGCTATGGTCAACATCAAGAAATGGTCCAGGTAATTCAGTAATTAAAGTTTGTAGAAATCTCTTCATTTCTTGGAATTAGAACGCCAAAAATCCACTTTTCTTGCCTTTCTGGAAAAAATATGTGATAGGGCTCTTAATCACTTTCATTCTCTGATAGATGCAATGAAATTCGGCGCTTAAATTTGGTACATTTTCGTTTTGAAATATTCCTAGCAAATAAATCCTCCCCGAAGTCCGAAGTAAATTTTGTAAATTGGGTGATCAATCATCTTTGCAGGGCACTGCTGGGGGCGCGAACGAGAGAGTCGCCGCTGGGTGCGAACCTTCTGGATAGGGCTAAATGCGTTGAAAATTTGTAAAAATCACGCACCCTTATTTTAACTGAGGCGTAATAACTTTTAGATGTCGAAAATAAATCGTTAGGGTCGGTATTCGCTTGCGAAGGGAGTGTCAGCATTTATAGATTAAAACACCAATACTATTGATTATAATAATATAGAGCAGGGGTTCCCAAACGTATTGACCCCGCGATCCACTTTTTAAAATCACAATATTTTGCGACCCAGCGAGATTTTTTTCAGAAAAGTTAGTGAGTGGTTCGATGTAAAAAATAAACAATTCATATGTAAGTATGATAAGTAAGTCTTTATTTTGTAAGAACTTGTAATGTGCGACAACATAAAAAATAGAAACTAAAAACTACGTTTACATACCTACCTACCTAACTACTTTGAAAATCATAGGGTATGTACGGCGAAATAATTCAGTGTGACGAATGAGCTTGCTTTCTATTTTTCAAAATTACTGCTTCTTCAACTTTAATGGAGATAGTTTTAAGCGCAAAGAATTTGACAAATCTAGCTTGCTCCTGTACTTTGTCTTTATACTTGTCATAGCAGAAAATCCTACTTCACACAAATACGACGTTGTGAATGGGAGTAGAACTTTTACTACCTCAGCATAAATGTGCGGATGTGTAGCACATAGAGATAGCCAGAATTGTGTCAAGCGTTGACGATTGAATGTACTCTTCAAGTAGGTATCTTCTGACAAGTCAAATAACTCTTCATCGGCATTAGTTGACAGTCCAGTTTCAAGGTTGCAAGTTTTATATTTTATTATTTTCAAGTGCTATCTTTATTTTATTTATTTATTTAATTTAATTATATTGTCTGTAGGTATCCTAAATACACTTAGACTCCTTAATCTATCTCGTCGTCTATCTACCATATTATACCCTACGTTCATACGTCGTGTTCGCGACCCACCTGGAATCGGCTCGCGACCCACACTTTGGGAACCGGTGATATAGAGTATTAGATTGCTCAATGATTTAGGGACATAATAGGCCCTGTTGCAGTTTGGCCACTAAGACCCAGTTATATAGGGTCGGTCAATCGCACGGGTCGACACTTATCCGGCGGCTTCCACGCAGAGGGAAGAGCCATGCCATAGTAGGACGCTGATCTGCCGGCCAGTCTTCCTTAGGAGTCAACCTTCGGTCGTTCCTGGACGGTATGCGCACCGTGCGGCGTCATCTAATCGACTGTGCATTCCGAATGACAAACGGGGAAGTCTGGAAACGGCTTTGTGTCTTATATATAGAGCGGGGGTGGTTGTTAACCTTACGGCAGACGCTCTTGAAAAGATTAATCGGCCGTCTGTGTTTTTTTATTTGGCTCAAATCACGTTTCAGCTCTCATCCAGTGGCCTCCTCGAACAGGGACTACCTAAAGAGGCCGCTGTAAACTCTGCTTACGGCTATAACCATATTCGGTGACAGTTGCGATCGGAGGTTCCGATCCGGGGGAGCGCCTCGGGTGAAACTGAGCTTTTTGCGCACCGTGCGGCCTTAGCCAATCGACTGTGCATTGCGGCGAATAACCGGGGAGGTCTGAAAACGTACGCTTCCTAAGCAGCGGGGATAGTTGCCAACCTGACGCCATATATCCTTAGAAACGATCCGTTTGCCACCCGATGCCTTGTGAGCTTGACGGGCAAAGGGCGCCTCGGTTCGCAATTAATTCGACGTTTAATTACTGCTAACGTCAGGCAGACACCTCGTAAGAGACCTCGAATCTGTAGGTGAAACACGTCTGATTCTGGTAGTGAGGGCGTGAGGTCGGCCCTCTGTTTTCACTTCCCGGGGCCTCGCTGGCAGCGAGGCGGTGTACTCTTACGGGCTGTTAGCGCAGTTTGTGTATCGTGTTGTCCATTAAATCTTCACGTTCATTTCAAGAGAGACTGACACTGACAAAATAACATAATGTCGTTAAAACTCCCTGGAGTGACAGGTTCACTTGCTATAATTGAAACTGCTGAATTACGCCTGCGAGATATAGAATACGGGCCAAAACCAGCTAATCATCGTTAGCAATATCGACCTGCTGTTAAAGTTTTTTAGGTTGGTAGATGTAGATTTAGATGTTTACAAAGGTTTAGGTGTAGGCAGAAAGAATGCAACATCACTGATACAAGCAGCATGCCATCACTTATCAAACATGTAGTAACAAGAATCTTTTTACACGTCTTCCCAAAAAAAAGAGTGTTAGTACACGACTTCCTAACAAAAAAGGAGTGTAATGTGTTCAGGCTTCATCTATGTATGTTTTCCGTTCCTTTATTCCACAAAACTCCTAAACCCCTCACCGATTTACTCGCGTATGGTATTCTTAGAATTGCTATGTCATCCCAAGTGTCAGAGGGTACCTTTAGTGTTCAAATGTCAAATAAATAATTATCTTATTTATTTTTTTATTTTTTTTTATTTAGGTAAAAAACAGTCATAAACAAATGTTTTTACAAATACACTTAAACAAATTGTCAATAAATTAGAATAAATATATCGTGTTTAGTATCAATTAAAAGTTTGATGGAGTACATTTCGGACATATCTACGTAACTTTACGGATAAATATACAAACCACAAATATTTCATAAAAAATCCTTTTTATTACTTGAGCACCGAAGGCAACCAAGTAAAGTGCGGTGGCGGCGCAGCGGCGCGCGATCGTTTTTACGACACCTGCCGCAGGGCGCAGGACGAACTATATTCACTTGCAAAATATGCTTTTCCTAAAGTACATTTGTCCTCTAATAATTCAAAATACAACAATTTATTCTGTACAAGGGCGGGGAGCTAATGGGCCCTTGCTGAGTTGGCCACGATGACCCATTCTGTTTCCGGGTCGGTCATACTCACGGGTCAACACCCATCCGATGGCCTCCACGCATGGGGTGCGAGTCTGGGTAGGACACTGGGTCAACCAGTCTCCCCTGGGAATCAATCCTCTGGCGCTCCTGGACGGTCTGCGCACCGAGCGGCGCAAGCCAATCGATTGTGCTCTCCGACTAACAATCGGGGGAGTCTGGGAACTGTATTGTTTCCTATAGAGCGGGGGTAGCTGTCTACCTTACGGGGACTGCTCTTGAAATGACCATTGGCCATCCGATCCCGGTTCAGAGTCGGGCAAAGGACGCCTTGGTCCGCGATAGATTCGGTATACTCCGTTTCACCGCTTCTTAAGGGAGAGGACCGCGCAAGCGACCTCGAACTCGGAACCAATCGAGAGACCGGAGAAATCTGGTCACAATTGGTAGTTAGGGCGCGAGTGCCGCCCGCCAGGTAACTTACCTGGCTACTCGCGGTAAGGCGTTGGTCTCTAACGGGTTGTGGCGTAGCTAGACGTCGGATTTGTTATGTCCAAAGTCTTCTACGCTCACTGCACGGTCGATAGAACGATGAATCGTTAAAACGTCCTGCGTTGACGGGTTCGCCCGTTGTGGTTGACATCTCAATATGTACAAGGGCAGTCTTGTTTTTTTTTTTTTTTAAGTTATTGTTTTTTGTTCAATATACGAAATCTGGCAAACGTTGTCGAATATTTATATGAAAAAGTCGGGTACCTACGTTGTTAATAAGAGCGGAAGAGGAGAGGAAACATTAGAGGAGCAAAACCAAGTGGGATAATAGCTAATGGGAAATACGCTACAATGCGAGCTAATGGAAACGTTTTTCCACCAGCAAATCGCTGTTCTGAAAGGCGATATTCGTGGGATTATTTTACAAATAGGTCGAAATGGTGGTATAATGTCGAAATGGATGAACTGACTGATTGCTTAGCGGCGAGTAATTCAATATTTTAAGCTATTTCAAATTTAAGTTACAATTGCATATTATTCATAATGCAATAGTTACTAAATTAATATTTCCAGGTATTATGTAATTTTTTATGTATTTTGACACCACTGCCCAATAAAAAACATGGTCCATCTATGTATGTTTTCCGTTTCTTTATTCCAGCATAGCTTCTAAATGTTTGAACCGATTTAGAAGTGTGTCATACTGTTAGAATCGGTATGTCATCTCGAGTGTCATAGGGTAATTAAACTGTCCAAATATCAAGCAAGTAGTGGTCTAAACGTCTAAATGTTCAAATGACAATAAATTTCTCCGACTTCATTTACAAATATCATGATTATGCATTAAAAACCAATATTTATCACAATAAAATATAGTCTATGACACTCATCGGTAATAAAGCTTACCATTAATGAAATAATGTTTGAAATCGGATGAGTAATTTCGGAGATTACACCCTACATACAAACTTATAAATTTACAAACCTACAAACTTACAAAGTTACAAACATTACTTCTTTATAATATTATTATAGATGTACATGCAATGTTCTTTGTTAATAAAATAAACCTAAACTGTGAAATTCGGAAGCTAATCAAACGACAGTTTTATAAAGTAGGCCCGTCTCGGGAACCGCAGCTAACTTGACACTGGGATAATCTTCTAGCAGATTGCCTCAGGTAGCATGAAAGAAACCGCTCAGACGGACAGGTTATCAGGAGCCATCTGTCGGATTAGATTTCTACACTCATAACTCTGTGTCCCAGATTTTACTCCTATTTTCTAAGTAGTGTTATTCGTGTCCTCTTCTTTTTATCCTGCCAGTATTTTACTTTTCCTGCCCACCAGCCAGCGAGGAGGAAAAGAATTGTGAGCGTATGTTTTTTAGATAAATACGGAAATTTCTATTTTGAGCCCCCTTGAGACGATTAGGACTATTTCCAGATGAAAGTCTGTTAGTATGTCTCTGTGTCTGTGTAGATTCCTCCACGACAGCGCCTAAACGTGTTATCCGATTCAGCTGAAATTTAACATGAAAGCATCACTTCTTCATGGCAAGAGTTGAAGTCGGTCGACCAGGGGGCGCACAAGTCGTATTAAAATCACGGAATATTACACTAAGAGACTGGAAATTTGGTATCCAGATGCCTTGTTGGGCCGAAATCACATTGATTTTTCGCCAGGTCAGTATATTTGCCTAAAAGATTGAATCAAACGTGTCTAATGCGTTGCATTCTCACTATCGAGAAGGTACCTTACAGATAAGGCGTTTTACTCACTAAAGGAATATTACTCGAGTGAAGACTAAAATGCTTGGTGACTAAAATGTTAATGATTTGTCCTTGTTATTGTGTAATTTTCTCTTTTACATTATTATTGTATTTTCTTTCTTTTTCTCTTTTACTTTTATTTCCTTGTATATGTTATTATTTCCTTGTATATGTTAACATTTCCATTACGTTATATAAAAAAATGTTCGCCTTACTTTATGTATGCCAATAAAATGAATCTGAAACTGAATCTATCCGTGCTTGTCTCCGACTGCCCATTTCAATCAGGCCAACCTGCTTCCCGAAGGAACATCACAGACCAAAACCTTCCGTAAATCCTTGGCTACTAACGAGAAATGTTTGTGTTTCCGTTCGATTTTTCCGTTGTTAAAATAATTTTATCGACTAAATCGAGAAAAAAATCGATTTGCTTATTAATCAATTTCTAATGCGCCTTCCATTTGATTAATTTTAATTTATAAATATTATACCTATTTTGAAAAAAAATATATAAATTAAGTATAACCATACCAAATGATGAAAATGAAATACACATTTAATATTTCTATCATATGATATAAGCCTAAATCCCAAACGTTAAAGTCAATGAAATTCCTATACTTTTTTATTACTTAATATCTGCAGTATACTGCCCATATCGCATTGTTTATGTATGTATAAAAATTAGCGTTCTGCTCGTATAAAATAATGTACATTAGGTGTTAAAACGTCATAACAAAATGTCGCTTGGTAGCAACTAAAATGAATATATATTAAAACTAAAAGTATTATTATTAATATAATTTAATGCATTTTGATATATAAATGGCCAAGTAAAAATATTGTTTTATCACATATTTACTTACCAATATATTGTTTACTGATTTACAGTAAAAATATAGGTAACGATATAGGTATATTTCATTATTGCAGACACAGCGAAGAGAAAATCCATCAGTCAGATTGAAATATTTCTATTCTGAAACGATTCTATTCTGAAACGATTCTATTCTGAAACGATTCTATTCTGTATGGAATACAGTATACCAAACAGCAAACTTTGACAATTTAAGAGAGAATGCGATGCGATTTTAATTAGTGACATCCTTGAAGTGGGTGGAGCAACTCGAGCAAATAAGCAACTTTTAATTAAAAAACACAACATTTTTTTATTAAAAAAAAAAAGGTTTTGAAAAATATTATCAAAAGAGTTAGGCGCGTTGGACCATCTGGCGGTAGGTAAAATATCACGAGTATTGTTTATTCGCGATATTTTACCAATTTTTAGATGGTGCAGCGCGCTCAACGCTTGTCAAACTTTTATTTATCCGTATTTTTTTCAAATTTCAAAAAAAAAAAACTAGATTTTTTGTTTTTTCCAAATGTTTTTGTTAGAAGTTACGTATTGATTCACACATTTCAAGGATGGCACTAATTAAAAACTCAGCTTATATAGGTTGTAACAGAGACGAATGGCTTTTCTCAACTTGGAGCAGTGGACTACTCTTGGACACTGTAATTCCAAATTCAAGCCGTTGATTGTATAGAGTATTAGATTGCTCAATGCAATACTGCAATTTAGCAGCCAGGATTTTGCTACGTGACGCAACGTGTAGATAGCACTCTTTGTCCCAAACATTCATTAATCTTTTCTTATGTTCAATATGGCGACGTTCGTGATATAGCAATATGGCGGCGCACTATATATAACGCTTTATATATCCTATTTCGATATAATAATATAAAAACAAACGAGTTTTCATGTCATAGCTCTTATTATTTTATTATTATTTACATAAAGATGTCAATTTTGTATTTGTTATACAGGTCTCAGTACGATCTCCAGTAATAATAAAGTAGGTATCTTAATATTCGGGTAGACTAATTGATTGAATTCTATCTATCCGCAATATTTCTCTGATGTTTAACGGATCTTAAGTCCATTACATGTGATCAACAAATGCATCGATTTCCAGTGAAATCCACTAACACAATTCAGGTATTATTTTAACTCGTGCAGCTATGAATCAGCACGATGAAACAATACTTTTACTCGGAATATTTTGGATTGCATCATTTATCGCCCTATATAAACCGGCGATAAAGCAACCAAAGTATCATTCCTCGAGTGGTCATGTCTCCAGATAGCTACGGCACACTTCAGTGTCCCGGCTTCTCGGACACATATCATTCCCCGAGTGATCACCTTCACCCAAGGTTGCGACGGCATATTCGGTACCCTTCTCACGAGGTGTGTCAACGAATCCGGCTCCTTGGTTTCCTTTCCTTATCCTCCCTAGTCTCGAAGCATCAGTCTGTAATTCCACAGACTCGAGCCGTGCCCAGTACAAGATACTAGGAGCACGCATACAATCCTCATCCATATATCCTCGTAACCGCAGTCGCGCATCTATACACTCGCGTCAACAAAACTTGTTCGGGAAGCGTTATAACTGGCAATATTCAAACCTTCAATCAATAAATACCTTCTACTTCATTCAAAACCGCCTTTCAATAAGGAGATAACTCGTAAGTTGATACCACCACCTCACACCGAACAATTTGGAGTCTTGTGAGTGGTGGTCCCTCACAGATGTTATTAGCCAATACATAAATGCTATGGTTGACACTAATAATTCCATAATATTATTGTTATCATTGGAAAAATTATTTGTTTTTATTATTAATCAGTCATTTATGAAACTCTATTGTTATTAAAGATGGCCAATAAATGTTATTATTGGCGGCCTAATAAATTGCTATTAGTTCCGCCGGACAATGCTATCAGCGCCACCTGCATGCCGCCGGCGGATAAGGGTTGCCAAAACATACTATGACGTCGAGCAGTCTGATCCCATGTATATTCAATGGTCAATCTAAACGGGATAGGTAAATTAATAACAAGGGTTACACGGATATAATTATTAAGGGAATTTAACAACCAATAATTGGATTCAAAATAAGGGGTCCTCATTATGAATGATAAGGGTACCTCATTATAATTATTACATGATATGGGATCCGTATGGAGAGCATATTATATCATCTGCAATGTGTTTGCTTTTTAAACATTAAAATAATTGTCTAAATAATTAAAATTAGGGCATTTTTACCCAAAACCCAATTATTTGTTTTTGTATTTCTGGGAAGCAATGGAGTTTATGACAGTTTTACTACAAATTTAATTTACACAAGTATATTCTGTTCTGTAATTCTAAAAAAAATACAAATTTAAGAAGAGTTGTTTTATGATCAATATTAGTCATTATGCTCAAAATCACAATTGATTTCGAATTAAATAGATTACATTACAATACATGTACTATAGGATAGTAATGTACAAGCTACTGTGTGCATTAGGTAGATATTAGGGGCTGTCTAGACGATCAAGCATGCTTGACAAGTGTCGCGTCGCGGGCTGGAGGGGGGGATCGTAAACCGCAGGAAAAATGCAAATATTTTTTTACAATATTTACCAAACATGCCTAATTGTGTAGTTTATACCAGGGATTAAGATTAATTGGACGTAATTGATTGATGAATGACGTGACTCTCTGGTATAAACCACAAAATTAGCATTTTTGTTTACGATCCCCATTCCAACCTGCGACGCAATGCTTGTCAAGCATGCTTGATCGTCTAGAGAGCCCCTTGCAGGCTTTTTGCATAATACCATTTTGAATATGCTACCTATTTTAAAGACAAATAGAAATTTCGAATGAAATAAATAAAGTACCTTGAATTGTTAGAATCAGGACAAATAGTCAAAATATAAAAAAACGATAACTGGGATATTAGGAAAAGAGATCCAAACATTATTATCTGAAAATGTAAAAAAAAAAAAAAAAACAATATAATCAATGGATAGCTACTTTTAAGATGCTGTTTTCCAATTACCGTTGCTTTATGTGAATGGTTATTAAATTGATATTGATAAGTTAATATTGATAAGTCATTAAATTGATACTGTATAGAATGTAAAAAAAAATCCTCAAAAAAAGGTTTTCTCAAAAATTGAGGTCAAATGATGGTCAGATGATATCTTTCAATGGTTAAACCCTTGTGTTTTTATGTTTTTGATCTAAGAATTATTACAAAATTTTGAACAGTTGGAGACGTTCTTGGAACTTATAGAAACAAAATATGTTGCTAAAACTTCTATATTTTGGCCATACTTGGAATTGCCATTTCACTTTGTAAATTCAAAAATAGTCACATATTTACTTCAAATGTAATCATTTTCTGGACCAAATAACTACTTTGCTGATTATAAAACCACTATTTATCAGTTCGTAAATATTTTTGAAGAATTATAGATTCTGTGTAAATTTAGTTTTCAGTAAAAATGCAATAGCCCAGTCAAATAGTGAATTTTAGGAGAAATAACTGGTAATAGTTTTTAACTTGGCAATAGATGTTCTTTGAGGAGCATTGTTAAACATACTAAAAGTCCCCTACTCTATCTGTTGCGCTCGAGCCGCTATCTTGGAAAAATGGCGTTCCCAAATAAAATATTGCACCTAATTCCCAGCTAGATTGTCAACTGTCAGTTGAGTAGATTATTTCATAATAATAATAGATATGAAAAAAAAAATATATATTATTTTTATAAAAAAATTATAAGCTTTTTTAATATCACAATTCAGATATCGCTAACACTTAGCGAGATATACGCGAAAAACTGACTTTTTTTAAGATGGCGGCTCGAGCCCAACAGATAGAGTAGGGGACTTTAGTATATTTAACAGCGCGCCTCTATTAACATCTATGATAAGTGTCAAACTATTACCAGGTATTTCCGTCATACGTATTTGACTTGACTATAACAATAGCCCATTCAATGAGTTTACATTAAGAATAAAAATAAACATGCTAAGAATACAAAAAATATTTCTAACACAAATGTTATAAACTATATTTATTAACTTTAAGCTACGTTAGCGAAGCTACATTATTCATAGTAAAATTACAATAAAGTCCAATACTGATATAACTACTCATCTATTTAAGTGCTCAAATACTCAACTAACGTTATGAGAAATACTGATATTATGACACAGAATGAAAGGATAAAGTCAAGGAGGAATTAAGTGATCGAAGGGATGAGTGGAGACTCGAGTAGGAATAAAGACAGAAAAGTCAAGTGTAAGTAGTTTCATCGTGATATACTATAAAGTATATCGTGTAATATATTTTTTTATATAAGAATGCATTTATTTAATTTTAAATGGATTTGTTAATAAAAAAAATATTACGCCAGTCACTTGGGGAATTTTAGAGGTTCTTAAACCTTTGGCAATTATTCCATCTGTTAAAAGACACCTAAAATTCATAGCAATCTAGCATAATATTTCTATTCAACTTCACCAGTAGGTTCTCATTAATATTAAAATGAGCTGAAATATAACTTTTTTTTGTTCAGTTACAGCTGAGCATAGATAGTGTATACAGAAAGTGTAAATTCACAGAGATTCTTGTTGATGTCTGTTTGAAATATGATTAAATTCATCATAAAATTTTCATAAATACGGAATATTCTGAATACAGAATATTCTGGAATCATATTTCAGACAACCATCATGTCTAACGTTGATGCTTCTGCGTAGATTTTTACGTTGTCTTTGTTCTCAATTTTAACGAAAATTCTACGCAGTCAGCGATTACAACACCAGTACACGAATATTTAGAAGTAGTGTCGTGAATGCAAGTGAATGCCTTACGAGTTGACTCTCACTCGAACCCTGTACGTTTCCCACAGATCTCTGAAATGAGAAAAAATGCCGATTCGCACTACAGGCGGCCAGTTTTTGTAGTCACCCTCTGTGTGTCTTATCTATAATATTGCTATGTCAATGTGATCGTGTGATGGGACGAAACACAACAAACTAGGTGACAGTTTTTGGTAAAATAGGGCTGCATGACAAAGCACGAGTATCGAAAGCTGATACGAAAACATTCAAGAATTAAATATATCTGTTAGCATCACAATCATCTCTCTCCAGGTGAACGAATTTAGGTGATGATCCACTGAATTTATATAGCACTAGAATTTGCGTGTACTTTTAGTTTGTCGTTGTTTTTATCGTAATGTGCACTTAACGGCGTGCAGTTCGCGAGATGCAGTCGCCACAAATATTACTGACATAAACTTTAATTATTCTTTTTTTATACGAGACTAAGATTTTTAGCCGATTTATTGAAGTTGGAAATTACTTCGTCAGCAACTGTCGATCATTTGGGCGCACTTAATTTATTTTATATGTATTAGATTATTTTGAATTGAATGAATTATGATGAAATAATTATTTTCTACTAATTTTGTTTTTAATGATTATTTAGATTTTTTTAACAATTGTTTTTTTTAAATATTTTATCTACATATTTCTATTGTTAATGATTATTTCCTGATTTTTAAAGATCTTTTTCATAAAATTACATTTTAAGTTACTATAAATTTGGTTTAACCTGGGTTACTTAAAACTGAGACTGAAGTGGAGATGAAGACTCGCATCAAAATTGAACGCAGAGCGAAAAATGGAAAAATTTAAAAAGCTCCTTTGCAATCGAAGCCTCAAAATCCCACTTCGCTTACGTCTTTTCCAGTGCTACGTCTTGCCCATACTTCTATATGGATTTGAGGCCTGGACTATTAAGGAAGATCTCTTGAAACGTATAGAAGCATTCGAGATGTGAGCATACAGACGCACGATGTCGATATCTTGGACTTGGAAGAAAGTTACCAATGAGGAAGTTTTACGGAGTGGCGGCCAGAAACGCAAGCTTTGGCAGACCATCAAACAGCGCAAAGCTGCATACCTGGGTCACGTGCTTAGGCACGACAGGTACGAAATCCTGCAACTCATTATGATAGGAAAAGTTGTAAGAATAGGAGACCTGGCCGTAGACGGAAATCAGGGTTGAAGAAAATTTTTCGGGATTACGAGTGTCGCCGAATTGTCTTGCCTGGCGAAGGACAAAAAGAAGTATGCAGAGCTGACTGCCAACCTTCACCAGTCGGAGAGGCTCCCTAAGAAGAATAATAATAATAATAAATTTGGCGTCTTCCTTGGAAAAGGCGTTGCTTATTTAGGAGTGATACAGAATCAGTGTGTTTAAATAATTCTCATATATGTTGTTGAATAGCATGAGGGCCAAAACCGCATTATTGGGTAAGACTATGGTTACGAGAATGTAATAAGTGAACAAGAATATTTTTGGAAAAACTCAAAATGGATTTAGAAACTACACGAATTTCATGCTAAGTAGGGAATGAAATTGGACCACTCATAGCTATAAAAGACACAAACTACATATAACGTTACAACTGCGATAATACTGAGATATCTTGCTAGTAGAGGTAATCAATATATTCTCATTGTTTCAATGTTATTACTCTTGGGCAACGAATGGGCAATACAACGAATTCATCGATGTAACTTTTTTTTAAATCCCCTTAAACTTGTCAAACTCCAATACTAAATATAACTCTATTTTACGACAATAACGCGTTAATAACCTTGATTTAGTGAGTTTTTTATCCTGTTCGAAAAAAATAAACACCTCTATATAAAGAAAACCTCAGTATAGCGAATATTGAACAATTAATTAATACAAAGTAAGAATTGGCGTGAGTGATATGATGCGCGAGTGATGGCGTGAGTAATGCGATATAGGTCAGTGACATTGGGTCTGTTGTTTCAGTACTGAAATACTATGTCTAGTCAAATACAGTATTACAAAGCTTCTATGTTATATATTGGCGCATTTTTATTTTTAATGCCTAAAAGACTCGATTTAGCAAATGTCGATGTCACTAATGCCATGATATAACAATTTTTTATATCCCCTTCAAGTTTGTTATATCGAGGCTTCAAAAAAAATCTAACCTAAAAATATGCACGTTTGCAGACACTTTATTTTTCTTTGCAAATTATATGCGCAACCACGTTTCAAAGGCAACATTTTACACTAAAATGTAGGCCGATAAAAAGATAAACTATTGAAGTTGTACATTCGACCATCTTGGACAAAAGAAAGGACCGGAGAGATAAGATTTATAACCTGCAGCCTGGGGCAGGTTATAACAAAAAAATCTGGGGATGTTAACAAAAATCTGTGTGATGTATCGTCATCTCGAACTTAAATGATTTTGACTATACACGAAGAGATATTGTCTAATGCTCACGATTATTTAAGTAAACCGAATTAAATGTGCTCAATTTACTTGGGGCTTGAGTACAGCACTTGTAACGCGGTCTGTAATTTACCGCGAGTAAACTTGGGACGCTCTTGTATAATTGCCCTCCACTCCGCAAAGTTACAACTGTAATCAATGTAACGACAAGATTGCTAATAGATATAGAGTAACGCATGGATATATTTTGTATTTCGCCTCGATATTGCTGTGTGAAGAAAAATCGGAGATCTTTTCTTTTTAATTCTGAGCTGGAGTTGATAAATAACTGTGATGCATTTGTGTGTCGCTCTCTACAATATATAAAATTCTTGAAAGTATTCATTCGTGCCATGTGCTTTCGTTAGTTAGTATGCTTAAAATATTATATATCATTGCACAAGCTTCGGAAATTATGTCTCGCAGTGGTGATTTTTTTAATGCGGAAAAAAACTTGCATATAACCAATGAACTCATACAACATTCCATTTCGATATAAAAAACATGGAAAATGGACGCATACATGATTTAAAACAATTTAATTTCAACATTTAAGTAAGTCATCGGTTGATTGTTGGTTGGTCATGCGTGGTATAATATAAAGATCTATGGATTTCTTACATTTATATTATATCATATTAAAATCTTTAAAAAATATATCTCAATTATCTAAGTGTCATTTTATAGCTACTCACTTTGGTCGATAGACGTTCGGAGGCAGAGCTAGCTCGCATCGTTGCCTCAAGGTACCCTCCCACATCTGAACCCCGATGATGCCGAAAACGAAGAATACGAAGAAACACAGCAGGAGGACGTTGCCCAGCATTGGAAGTGTGTCTAGAAGCAGCATCACCAGAATTCGCATACCTGTAGAAATAAAAGAATATATCAAAAAGCTGTATAGCTATAATAGCTGTTGGGTCCCCCCGAAAAATAAAGGTTATCGCTGGGCGTAATACAACGGCCAAAGGTTGACGACTACAGCGCGGAATAGCGTTTCAGCCAATCAATGCGCGACGGCTAGTTGGCTGGGGTAAGCGAGATAAGACGCGTCGATGTAGTGGGCGTGGCTAGATCGGACGAAGTAGCGAGCCGGGAATGGTATTGTGTGAATATGTCGACTACAACGGGCGAACTTGTCACCTCAGGAAGTTGTAACGATAATGATTGTTCTGCCTCTCTTGAGGTGAGCGTAGAAGACTTTAGAACGATAAAAATCTTCCGTCCAGACGAACCCGCCAGAGGCCAACGCCTTACGGCGAGGCACTAGGAAGGTTTAACAGTGGAGCCACCTCTCACCCTGGCTACCAGTTTCAGTTTCAGTAGCAGTCACTTGCGCAGTACTCTTCCTTGTATAGCGAGGATTCGGTGTCTATCGAATCTATCGCGGACCATGGCGTTTTTGCTGGGCTGTTCACTCGGTATCAAGTAGCTGATTAGTCGTTTAATTAGCTGTTGCCATAAGGTGAACAATCACACCCACTCCTATAGGAAACAAAGCAGTATCCACACTCCCCTGATTATTAGTCCGAATGCACAGTCGATTGGCTGACGCCGCGCGGTGTGCAAACCGTCCAGGAGCGCCCGAAGGACTATTCCCAGGATCTCGGCCCGCAGGTACAGAATCCTACCCGGGCTCGCACTTCTGCATGGAGGCTATCGCATGGGTGCTGACCTGTGAGTTGAGCCGACCTTAACACACGGTTCATAATGGCCCAGCTGCACTGGGTCCATTAGCTCTCGGTTGACGACTACAGCACCGAATAGCGTTTCAGCCAATCACTGCGTGACAGCTGGCCGGGTGCTGTAAGCGATAGAAGACGCGTCGACGTAGTGGGCGTGGATAGAGCGAACGAAGCAGCGAGCCGGGAATGCTATGTAAACCGTACCACCGTATGTCGGCAAGATATTGAACGAATATCCAACGGGTGCTGAACGTCCGGCTCAGAAAGTATCGGGAGCCCCAGGGTACGTCCGAAACGAGACTCTGGAACGCGCGCGACTTTAGCGGAACAGAGTCCGTGCAGAAATTCGTGAAGCGCCTCGCAATTATACAAGTGCCAATTATATAATTGCCAAATCAAAATTGCGGGGCACGCTATTATAGCGTTCCATATGTTTTCTGGGTAATTTCCCCGTCAACATAGACGAACGGTATTCACAAGTTACACTTTCGAATCGGACCGACTGGTTTTTACCAGTTTGTCCCCTATAAACAGACAAAAAATGACAGTCGTGTCGCATCGCATAATTTACATTCAGTTGAGCACAGTATATCCATTCAGTTGTTGCGACCATTCATTGTCAATATGCCGAAACGCGTAATATATTCTGATGACTCGGACATCGATGAATCCAAAAAATTAGGAAGCGATTTTAGTTCTGTAGAGACATTCAGTTAGAGTAATGAGGAATCCGAAGACTACGTGGATCTAACAAGTCGTCGTGTGTGTAATGAAGTTGATATGAATAATAGGACTGCTCCTCCTCCAGTATTTCCTATTACTCCAACTCCGCAAGTAAGGGAAATAAAATGTCTGTTCCAGGCGCGGATCTACGTTTTGTTTTGGGGGGGGGGGGGCGGACAGTGGGGGTGGGTTTCTGTCTATAGATAGTTAAAATAAATTATAGTGTGAATTTAGGGCATCCAATATGCTGAACAGAGATAGGTAATTAAGTAACTAAGGATTATAAAAAGGGAGAAGAAATAATGAATACACTCGTACGTTTTTATTTTACTTCTAAATGAACAATGAACAAATGATACATAATAGTGCATAATACAGAATTAAATTACAAATTGCAGTTTCCGGTGTTTTTTCTTTGCAAATCTTTCAATTATTTTCTCTTTGTCTACTGGAATATCAAAATGAATATGCAGGAGTGCCAACCCTGTTAAACTATCCTCTACCATCGTGGATCGTAGCCAGGTTTTTAGTCGCCTCAGAGTTGAAAAACTTCTTTCGGCAGTCGCCACACTTACGAGCAAGGAAGCCATGATAAGGATGAGGCGATGTATGACAGTGTAAATGAATTTGTTGACCAGAACTAGAACATCTAGAATATTTTTTGGTTCCGAATAAGCGGGATTCTTTTTCCTTCTAAAACTTTCTTTCCAGATCTTGCATTCTCCCAGAACTCCTGCCGCACAAACTCCTAGGAGACTTTTATGTCAGTGTAAAAGTATCAGTGTAGTCGTTTAGTCGTCAGTGTAGACGTATAATCGTCAGTGTAGGTAAACGATAAAATCTGTAGATTGTAGGTAATCGTCATTCAGGAATCTTGCCCGCTTTTTGTCAGCAATTTTTTTTCAATCCTCGTTGGGGAAGGCGGTCGCCCCCTCCCCCCCCTCCCCCCATAGTTCCGCGCCTGATCTGTTCAATGATATACAAACGCAAATATTTAAAATAGTTACTGAAATCTACCCGCGAATTTGTACGAAAAAATGAGAAAATCGCCCGCAGCTGGAGGGTTAAAGCGTGTCCCATAGCCCTTAAAGGGTTAAGATACACCTATATACTGGTTACGATTACAGCTATCGTAACAGGTATATAGGCTAATTTGTACGGTTTGCTCGTATTATTTCGGCCGCTTAACGGTCCCACAGAATAAGGCATTATTAAATGCAACGAAGAACGCCACAATTGCGACTATCCTTTATACTAAAACTGCACAGATTGTAATTATATCGTTGCTCAAAGCACAAAGGAGGATGAAATGAGGACTGTTAAGTTGAGTTTAATTGCGAGACAAACGTCTGGGGCAGGGGTGGGCAAATAATTTCAAGTGGGTCCGGATACATATTTGGCAGTCCAGGTTTCGACTATTTGCGGCCAGATTTCTCCGTCCTCCAAACTGGTCGCAGATTCGAGTCTACGCGGACTCTTCCTGATGTTGTTAGCGGTAAATCGGTCCGAATTTATCGCAGATCTTGGCGCCCTTTGCCCGCTAATATCACATGAGATCGGGTGGCCAAAGGATCGTTTCAAAGGTAGCTGACACTAGGTCACCAATCACCTCACTGCTTAGAAAATATACGTTTCCGGCCTCCCCCCGGTTAATCGCAGGAGTGCCCGGTCGCAGTCTATCGCCGCACGATGCGCGAACCGCCCAGTATCGCCCGAGATGTTTCCCCAGATTGGACAACCGATCCCACCTGTCCTCGGCATAGCCGTGACAGTGTTCGCGGAGTCCTTTACAGGTTCGGGATGAAAGTTGAACCGTAAGTTGAGCTGACCCAACATAACAAACATGTCTTATGGCCCAAGTTGCATGAAATCGTTAGGTACCTTTTCGCAGGGAGATCGATGTGATAGATTTTCCCAATCATGTGGGAGTATACGCCTGCATTGTATACTAAGTAAGTACATACATACGATCGACAAGTACACAAGTTACGTTCTAGGAACGACATCTAGCAGAAACCGGGACCACTGCAAGGGTTAACGATTCTTAAGCATACTCACACAAAATAATCACTCTGTTCATTATACAAGATGTCTCAGAAGTCGACGTCAAGCCGGAAACGACTGTGTGAGAGTGGCCACCCTTCACTTGACTCCAATTGATTGTGAGCGAAGGGTGGTTCTCATCAGGAAGTCTTCTCCGTTATTGAAAGTCGTGGATGTTGAAGTTGAAGTATTTATTCAGAAGGTCTGTAGTAGGTTGCCAGTTCGTAACACCTTGATTGTTATTTCGCCGTTGTGTAGGTAGTGTGGGCGCGAGGAGAAGCCGTGGTTGTGTGTCCGAAGTGTGTAGCGTCGCGGATAATTCTAAGATAAAGAAGAGATCGAGTACTTGATAATGCGCGGATACTCTCCTCCAAGGAATGATGATGATGTGTAGCGCGATAACTCCCCAACAGGAATGATATCGATCGATCGAAATGTACTGCGTTTTATATTGTAAGCAGTGACGCAATAGTTGTGAGTGGGGTGAGAAATGTGTGTTAATTTCGTATCGATCAGAAGAAATGACATTAGTCATCACCTGACTGTGCGTAAAATGCCGAATTTAGTTGGAAATCAACTGCAGCTGGCTCTGTAGATTTGAGCGAGTTTGCGGTTTCTATTCTGTAGAAATTACTTTTTTGTTGTGGGTATGTTGGACTGAAGTTCCAACAGGTGATACGGAAAACGGCCGTATCACCCGTGCGGAACAACTCGGAAAACGGCCGGAAACGGGCAAGTCATACCAGTTATGAGAAAAAATATATAAAAACTAAGTTATATATGTTTAAAATTATAGGCAAAAAAACGACAAAATCAATACCATGTGATGGTGTTTTAACTCCAGTTACTACAAATCATACGTTTTTGTTTGCGGCTGAAGGAAGGCTATTTAAACATTTACTGTAAATGTAATAAATCTTAGAATCCGAAAATTGATGCTTAATTGAAAACTTTTCTTAAAACCAAAATCGATCTCAGAAAAAAATGTTCAAAACTGGGTTACTTTACAAAAAAAAACTGAATTATTTAAGTAATAATCTAGGAACTGTCATACCATTTTGGAATCCTTATTAAATGCGGCCAATATTTAATGTTATTTGCCAAATTAGCGTAGTACAATTTATTTTCAGTACAGTCAGTTAAAATTGGCGAAGTGGTAATTTTGAATACTTGTTTGGACAAAAAATGACATTTTTATCCAACAATTTACAGAAGCACTATTTAGCAATACAAAAAAATAAATATTTTTAGTAACGGGAGTTAAAACACCATCACAGGGTTTATGATTTTCTCGTTTTTTTGCCTGTAATTTAAAAAAATATAAAATTTAGATTTTTTAAAATATTTTTCTGATAACTAGTATGATTATGTCCTATCACCCGTTTCCGGCTTAAGGATTAACGTGGACTTCTGGGACATTCTGTATAGGACTACAAATTATGTGGCCATATCGCCGTCACGTCGCATACGTGACGTAACCTAATCTGAATATGAATCCACCTTTATAATTCTTTGTTTTATAGCCTTTTCATTTCCTTTATTATATTTTAACTAATTAGACTGCTTTACAATTCGTTTGGGAACTTTGTTCTTGAAGAAGATACTCGTATTTAATCAACAGTGGTACACGCTAAAATCGAGCAAGTTCTTTATTTGCTTTCTCTCCCTCTCTTTTTCCCTCTCTCTCAGTCTCTCTCTTCTCTGGGCGAGAGTTAGAACAATGGTTGTCATTTGCTTGGCGC
Source organism: Micropterix aruncella (assembly GCA_944548615.1). NCBI lineage: Eukaryota > Metazoa > Arthropoda > Insecta > Lepidoptera > Micropterigidae > Micropterix > Micropterix aruncella. Next base: position 30,533,656 of record OX155964.1, on the reverse strand, counting down.
CGGATGGAACCGTGCACACCCCCCTTCCCCCTTCCCCTCCCTCTCTTGTGCATGGATAACAATGTCGAGGACCGCCGCACTGTGCTCCAGATTTGTGTGGAATACGTACCCTCACACGGGCGTTACAGTTTTAAAACAACGTTGCTGTTCATTAAACGAATTGTCGAAATCCCCGTCTCTGGGGCGCCATGGGGCGTCTGCTCAATGCCAGATTATCCAATATGCCAAGTAGGCACCGGCCTATGGGCCTGGGCCCAATGACAAGGGATCATTAAAGTGAAAAAAAAAATCATATTAGACAGGAAACATAATTGTATTAAAATTCTAAGTACATTTTTTATAAATTATAGTATACTTGATATAAATTATCGACACTGTGCTGCTGCCAGCCTGTGCAATCGTATTTCGTTTATATGCACGTCTTTGCTACGTGACATAAGCGCTGTCAGGTAAGTTTAACGGCCTACTTTGTCGGTGCAAACGTGTTTTCTTTATCAGATCGTCGACAGAATGTTTGATAGCCCGAAGGGAGCCCTGAAATGAGCATAGGGGCCCCCCGAAATTTCGATGGCCTCTACTACATGGGTGCATCCGGCCCTGCTTCTGCCATTTTTAATTAAAACATCGATTACACAAAAAAACGGATTCTACTATTCCAAAAAAAAAGAAACGGTTGTGTCACCCTAAGATTTTCCCGTCAAGTAACCAAGGACTAATTTCATCTGAATATTAATTTCATTAAAAAAATCGATAAGCGCCTTCTCGGTGGTGAACGAACCCGGTTGGATTCAGTTTCATCAGCCCGAGGCGTTAATATTTGATTAAAACGTATGGCGGAATTTAAATATTATTGGTGTAGCTTTTATATGAGTCACTGTGATTTTGAACCAACAAGGCATCTATGTACCAAATCAAATTTCAAGTTCCTACGTCCAACATTTGTAGATTGATATATGTTTAGTACGCCCTCTGGTCGACCGATTTCAACTATAAACGTTTCAACATTGGCGATGACCAAATGATGCCTGCATGCCAAATTTCAGCTCAATCGGATTCTAAAGTTCGGGCGCTATCGTGGAGGAATACACACAGGAATACACACAGACATTCTCGGCAGTTGGTGGGCCGGGAAAGTAAAATAGCGGTGATAATTGTTACGTCGAAAAAACTATTATTACCGCAGTTATAAAAGGTGAAATTTTAAATACTCACAGCAAAAGGGGAATTTTAATATTTGGACAGGGTATAAAAGGTTTTCCAATAATAATTAATTGGGGTCAATGTAAAACAGGTATAAATACCTCTCAAGGGTTTCATATTCTTTGACTTCAATCCATTATTACTGCAACATCTTCTATGTTACACTGGCCAAATTTTGAAATCCCTTTTTAATCTCTGGATCAAATTTCTCACATTTTTTAATTCTGTTATACTTTTGACTCCCTCATCATTATTATGATATATTTTTTTAGAATTTGGGATTCTTCTTGAGAATAAAGTTGCAAAATGGCGGAAACGTCGGGTGTTACAAACGTCACGCGGTGAATTAGTTTTTATCTTATTTCTACGTTCCAACAACCGCGATAGTCTTCTATTTTAAATTTGAATACGTTCAATTTTCTTTACGTGAACATTAGGCCCGCCACAGACTGTTGCGCACGATGATACACGGCCACGATTGTCACTAGAGCTACGTGGCTCGAGGTGGCGATGCGGCCACACACTGCTAGCTAAACTATGCCACGTCAACGTCCTGCCTTAGAGCTCACACGGGTGTAAGTGGCCTTGCGACGGTTTGGGCACGGTTTGGGATAGAGAAAAGGGCGGAAGCGGATGAGCGGAGAAGAAATATAGTGTTCGAGGTCACGAATCGTGTGCACAGCTTCGCTTGGCCGACGCATACGCGGCAACCAACACGTGTGCTTCTGACGTGATAGCAAACGGTTTCGTGCAGCTTGTGCCATAAGATCCACTGTGTTTCCGGGCCGATCACGATTCAGCTCCTATTCAGTAGCCTGCTCGTGTGGAGGACTACACTGGGAAGGACTCTCGCATCTCAGGCCTCGTGGCTTGTAGGCCGGTTTCCCCTGGAGGAATGCCTCCCGGCACTACTGGACGGGTTGCGTACCGTGCACTCTGACTAAAAACTGAAGGAGTTGGAAGATTATGGAAATATACTGTTTTCTCAGCAGACGTTGACCTGTCGTCAACCACTATTAAAATGACCAATTGGCTACCTGATCCTGAATTCAGATCCTGGCAAAAGATGCCAATGGTCTGCGATAGATTTAAGCTGAATTACGCTGATTATATGACAGATAGAAGTCGCGCAAGCAACTTCGGACCCGTAACCAGTCGGGAGGTATTAGGTATCCTGATGGTCAATTCCAGATGAAGATATCCATCCAAAACTGGCAGTCAGGGGGCGAGGCTGCCCGCTGTCTACCTTTCCTGTTCCCTCGCTGTAAGGAGTTGGCCTCTGATGGGCATGTTGGCTTAGCTAGACGGTAGATTTGTTTTGTTTCTAATTCATATACGTTCACCTAACGATCACTATCGTAAAAGTTTCCTGAGGTGACGGGTTTGCCCGTTGCAGTTGACAACCCAAGTCGTGCTTCTGGCGTCACATAGCCACGCAGCCGAGCGTAGCGTGCGAGTGGTCCGCTATTTTTAACACGTTTTTATTAGGTCGACCTGTATGTAACTATGTAATGGAATCTAAGGTAACTAATTTAACCATCTTCCAAGAATCGTAGCGTCATGAAAATTGGTAGCTGTATGTAGTTCTGATGACAATACAATAATATGGTACTGTCGAACTGATCTGATGATGGAGTCGGAAGATATGAACTGGAACTTCATGATGGAACATCGTATCATAGCTGTGTTTGGACTTGTTAGAAAGTCTTTGGAATGAACTTTGACTGATAAACGTTTCAAGGTCTGATGATGTAGCCGGAAGATAGGCATTTTTTGGTTTTTACGTGCATTTATAAAAGCGTGGTTTTAGTGTTTTTTTTTTAAATTATTAATTTATTTTATTTGTATGACAGCTGGCATTGAACAAAGCTAAAGACACGTGTGAAGCGTAGCCGTGCGCAGCAGTCTGTCGCTGACTTGATAGCTAGGAGAATATATTTGAGGAGCATATTCGAGGTCCTCCTCTTATTGGAGCCCTTCGCTGATTACGACTTACAGTTCGCCAAACAACATCTGGCATTAACGACGACACATACATCAATATACGGTCTAGTGTACCCGTTTTTATAATTGCATCAAACAATGGAACGAGACGACACGCAACGCCGTGAGAATTCTGCAATATGTTAAAGTTTTACGGGCAGTAATTTCGATAAGTGCCTATAAGGCGACATTTTCTCAGCGCGAATCGTTACTTTGTAGCGTGGATTATTAAAGTACATATGTATATACAAGAGTGGAGCGAAGTGCCACGTCAACGCCCGCGAATGAATATCAACACAATTCAGCTGGAATTGAATCGATAACAACGTCTGAAGAAAACGCGAAGCACAAAGAGCAAAGTACCCAAACCATCGAAGCGAGTTGTATTTGAGGGCGAAACCAAGGCGACGTAATAAAATATTTTAAGGATTGGCTCCATGTAAACCCGAAAAACATATCTCAGCAGGGCCATCTGGGGGTGTCAACATAATGGGGAACCCCGTTACCCTAGGGAGTTTTAACGACATCAGGCCGTTTTATCTCACATAGTGTGAACGTGAAGTCTTAGCAGGCAGAAACAGTCCATAGTGTCGAGGTTTCTAATGGTTCCATGTAGCTTGGGTGGTGTTGGCTAAAATCTATGTCATATGACCTGCCCAAGTCATGGCTCAACTCCTATCTGATAGCCTCATCGAAGAGAGGCTTACCCTATCAGGATCGCTGTGAGCTTCTGCCATAACTGTAATCCTGCAGTCAGGGGAGATTGGAATCAGAAAATCGCAGACGAGGGAATACCTCGGGCTGAACTAAGCAGTTTGTGCAGCATCCGGTTTGCTAGGTGTCAAATGCCTAGGTAGCGAATAACGAGAGAGATCCGGAGACGTATGTTTCCTATAACAGTGGAGGGTAGACGTCGATCTGACGTCTTCAACCATTGAATCGATCCGTCGGCCACCCAATCCCGAGTGACCATGGCGGGCAAAGGGCGTCGCGGTCCGCTAAATATCACGGCCACCGTTGACAACATTGACAAGCCTCTTCTCAGTTTGTCAAGCTGATTCTTTCGCTCACACTGGGATACAGCAAAGCGCGAGCGATCGTTTTGTTTCCCGTGAGGTGAGCGTAGAAGACTTCAGTCGTCCGTCTAGTTACGCCACACGCCCGTAAGAAGCCAACGCCTTACCGCGAGATAACCAGGTTCTTCACAGGTTCGAGATTGCTTGCGCGGTCGTCTCCCTTACGTAGCGGTGTTACGGTGTCTACCGAATCTATCGCGAACAACGGCATCATTTGACCGGCTGTTCACCCGGTATCGGGTAGCCGATTGGTCATTTCAAGAGCAGTTGCCGTAAGGTGAACGACTACCTCCGCGCTATCCAGGCGACTAGTCGATACATAGGCCTCAAACTTTTTAATAAATTGCCTAAAAGATTAAAAGCAATTTAAAACATCGATATTTTCAAGAGATCCGAGTTTATCTCCTTAAAATTAACATGTATGCTCATAACGACTTTTTAAAATATTGTGAAAATAAATAGCATTGTATCTAACCATTTAATACACATTTATTGTCAATTGTTTTGTTGTAAACTGTTATGATATAGTCTTTGTTTTTGATAATTGGTAAGTTTAAAGTTATATATTGTATATCATCTCTTGGCTAAATTGAGTAACTAGTTTAAGATTAATTTAATGACATTCCTACACAATTGTTATGGTTGTATTGGAAATAAATACATTTATCATTATCATCACATAGGAGACAGTAATGTTTCCAGACTCCCCGGTCATGTCGGTCAGAATGCATAATCGATTGGCTGAATCCGCATGGTGCGCAAACCGTCCAGGAGCACTTGGTTGACTCCTAGGGGAAACTAGCCTGCAGGCCGAAGTCCTACCGCTAGCTCGCACTTCTGCGTGGAGGCCGCCGGATGAGTCTTGACCCGTGAGTTTGACCGACCCTAAACACATGGGTCTTAGTGGCCGAACTGCAATAGAGCCCATTAGGCCTACTGGCAAGACGCACTGATTGTATACCTTTGTTTTTTCAGGTATTGTGGTATATCAGATTTGAAGATGCGGCGGAGTTTTCTAAATGCTGCCTACCCCAGCCGAATTCTTCTGACGGCCTTTTTGGCGACGTTTATTCTACCGAGCTGGATGCTCTGCTCTAGGTAGACGTATTCCTCTATAACTTCGAAGGTCGCATTCTCAACGGTCACTGGTGTCAGGTCAACGTGGGCATAACTTTCATTGCTGGATCACTGATACTTTCTGGCTGCTGAAGCATTGCGATTTTTTAATTTTTTTTTTTTTCCTAACTCATCAGCTATTTCATAATTCAAGTATTGTATTTATATCTACATAGCTACAGCTCCTACCTTTTCATTAATCTACTAGAAAAACTTATGAAAGGGAGAATTCGGTAATAAAATTATTACTTAAACCTTCCATATTTTTATTTTTTATTTTATTGGAATTATCAAATTAACCATTTACAATAAGTATAATACTAAAACAAATGGCAAAAACTTTCCTCTTTCATTCACTGGCTAGTGCTGCCCAACTGGGATAAACTAGTTCAAGGGCAAGCAATTTATATTTTTCATTTAAAACGAGGATCGATGAAACCAACCAAACACAATAATAATAATAATAATAATAAAAATAATAATTAAAAAATATATATAATAATAAGAGATATATATAATAATAAAAATTAATAAAAATTACAATATTATATAGTAAATAAAAAAACTAAAAACCTAAGAATACACATATACACACATACATAATATAAACACAATATATATTAAGTCAACTTCAACTTATTCTACTACATCGATCATGGCATGCATAGATAAACGCTCTTCTTGCAAGAGCCATTTATTTATTTTGCTTTTAAACAAATGACAATTGGAGCTGGTTTTTATGTAAATCCTTAATTTATTATAAAGTCTTGTAGGTATGAAAGAGTAGTGTCGCTGTCCGAACGTCGTCTTCATCCTAGGTACATTCAAATTATCACTCAGGAGTTGTCTAGTGGGTTTCGTGTGCGTAATAATAAAAGATTTATTTTGTTTGGCCACGAAAACCCAACGTAGTGCAGTTTTAATAAATAATAACCTAGCATCCAAAACTTGAGCCTCTTTAAAGAGTTCATTAGAAGAATATTGATATGGTTTACGATGTATGATTTTTAAAATACATTTTTGCGCTGTCAGAAGTTATAGATACCTCATTGTACATTAAAAGAAAACTAAACTAAACCTGCTCAAATTACCTGTTCAAGTCAAAACTTCACATCAAGCGAAGCCGTGAGTAGCAGCTATTCACAAAATTGAAATATATTTAATATCATCCCTTTCAAAAAAGTCATGCAAATTGCATTATTAATATTAAGTAGCAAATGCGCTGTGGTGCACAATGGCTATCAATCTCAGGGGAAATTATTACCTTGGATGTTTGGGCGATAGAAAGAGCTGCCAAGCTATCTGGATGATTGATTCCCTTTATGCTATCTATGTAAGTGCGCACTATCTGGATTCTTCAAAACAATGCAGTATCTATAATGCATTTGTGTGAAGAGATTAATCTTGCGTTATGCAAGAAATAATATATTAAAACTTGATTATATTAAGTTGATCATTTTTACTTTCCTGGCAAAAGAAATTATTGTGAAGGCACTTCTGTGTGCCTGTGTATCTGTGTGGCTGTGTGTATTTCACCAAAATAGCACCCAAGCCTTCATACGATTGAACTGAAAGTTGGCATGCAGGCATCATTTGGTCATGGCAAGAGTCGAAAAGAAAGGGAGGTTGTAGTTGAAATCGGTCCACCAGAGAGCGCGCTAGTCGTATGACAGGTGCGCCTTCTGGTGGACCGATAGTTTAGTGGATAATGTGGTTTAGACCTACGACGCATCTGTGTACCGAAGTCTCTAACTCCAATGTTTCAAGATCAAAGTATTTTAATTTCGAAACATTGGACTCGAATCTGGTGAGATGAGTCGTAGCTCGAAACCACATTGTTAAATTTTGGTTGCAATATCTCTTTTACAAATGAAATAAAAAACGACATACTTTTTAATCAAATAGTAACGTCGAGCTGCCCGAGAAACGAACCATATTGGAAAAAAGCCATTTTTGATATCACGGAATTACCACAACAATACTATAAATGTACTAGATTTTCTGCCATAATCAATCACTATAGGGGGTGGGAAAGGGGTTGATGGAGGGGTAGAAAATATTTATCTTATTCCGATAATTTTCTTCTTCCCTGGGCTCCAATCCCGCCTTATCTAGAGTGCTTCAATAGATACCAAAGTGCGTAAAATGCAATAGCGGTTTTGGGGGGATTGTTTATGGGGGGTGGGGGGTCTTTGGGAGAGTTAAGAGTTTGGGGGAAAGAAGTGTTTTTTTGGCTTTGGAGAGTTGGTTTTGGAGGGTTAGAGGAATAGGGGGGGCGTTGTAAAGGGTAGCGTTGGGGTGTTGGGGGAGAAGGGGTTGGTGAGGTGGTTGGTTGGGGAGGTTGGGGAAGGCATTGGGGTGGGGAGTTGGGGGAATAGTTTGAGAGAGGGACGTTGGGGGGGGCGGGGGGGGGGGAAGGGGCTTGATGGCTTAGCATGCGCAAGGAGGGGTTGTCTGCTTGCCAGGAAAGTCTTAGGGTGACACATCCGATTTCTTTTCTTTCCTGGAGTGCTGGAAACGTCTGCGAATTTAATATTTCTAAATAAATAGCGAAATAAACATGTCGACATTCACAGCCATTACGAGAAACAAAGATAGGTTGTGCTAGGCAGTCTTGCCACACTCTAATAGATATCGAAACAGCGGTAATGATCGAGGTTTGAAAATCTTCAATTTACTACTGGATCACAAATCTCTGGTATTTTATTTCGTATTTTCTGTGTATTTTCTTGAGTTTTCCTTTATTTCTTTGTGTATTCTAATATTTACTTACGTTCTAATGTTTGTTATATCTACGATAAAAAAATCTTTACAACATTCCTGAAGATCAATTCGTTTGTAATAGTGGTAAAATGACAGTTCATTATTTTTGCCTCGGTATAAAGAAGGAAATGCACGCAAACAAACATACACATAAATACACACACATACATAAATACACACCCCCACACACACACACATGCATGCGCGCCCTCCTAGACACACACATTCACACACACTCATACTTGGAGGCGTCGACTTTAAAGAGCGAACCTGTCACCTCCCAAAATTTTTACGATATTGATCGTTCTGTCATTCGTGAGGTGAACGTAGAAAACTTGGGAAGAAGAGCCAACTCGCGAGACACCGCAATGTGCCTCAAACGGGCAAACCTCGCGCCCTTACTACCAATTTTGGCCGGATTTATTCGGCTTCCTGACTGATTACGGGTTCAAAGTCTTTTGTGCTGTCCTATCCCTTATGTTAGCGGTCATTCGGTATTAACCGAATCTATCGCGGACCACGACGTCCATTGCGCGGCTCTCAACGGATCGGCTGGCCGATTAATCGTTTCAAGAGCGCTTGCGGTAACGTTAAGAACGACCTCCGCTATACAGGAAACAAAACCATTTCCAGACTACCCCTGTTATCAGTTGGAATGCACAGTCGATTGTCTGGCGCCGCATGGTGCGCAAACCGCCCAGGAGCGCCCAAATTACGATTCCCAGAAGAAACCGGCCCGCAGGCACAGAGTCCTACCAGGGCTCGAACTTCTTCTGGGATGCTAACCAGTGGGTGATGTCGCAACCTTGGGGGAAGGTGATCACTCGAGGAATGATACTTTGGTTGCTTTTTCGCCGGTTTATATAGGCTGGGAAATGATGCAATCCGAAATACTCCGAGTAAAAGTATTGTTTCATCGTGCTGATTCATCGCTGCACGAGTAAAATAATAGCTGAATTGTGTCAGTGTATTTCACCGGAAATCGATGCATTTGTTGATCGCATTTAATGGTACATAAGGGCCATTACAATCTCAAGCTGACAGAACAATCACTATAGTTATACCTTCCTGGCTGGATACGTTCCCCCATTGTGGCTTACATCACCACACCGTTTCCGTCATAGCTCTAATTCGATTATAAAGGTTGTAAGAAAGGATATAGTTTGGATACCTTAAAATGAATTTGGTCTATGCCTTAGGCGCGACCACTCTAGGGGTAAGCGACTCATTTCGATTCGTTGGGCGTGACTGAGCAATCCGCGAAATGGTAAATGCGGCTCATTGTAAAACAACCCAAAGAATTCTTTTGAATCCTCTCGCTGGCTACGTGACTCGCACAGAAAATTCCCATTTGTTTAAAACCCCTCGATAAGTCTAGATATAATTCTACATCACGTTCTCCGATTATTTTACGTTTTTATTATAATATATTAAGGTGATTTCTTGCAATGCAGTAGTGATTATTATATATTTTTTAATTTATTATATTTATTCTATTTTAAATGTCATATCTAAGGTTACATAAGCGACATATTGGCCTCGATTGCGTTTCTTCGTGAACTAAAATCGGAAATTAGTCCGTGTGAACGAGATAGTGCAATACGCTAGAGCGGAGTGTGAGATGACCGGTTATCACTTTTTCGCATTAAAACTGCCCGCCAAGGTCAAATCTTATACCGCACGAAATATGCTCGAATTTATTCGGACGAGTATAAGTTCGGCAGGTAGTATTTATCGACGATCGTTCGTGTCATTTTACGCTCTAAAGTATTGCTCTGTCTCGTTCGCTTGGACTAATTTTAGTTTTAGTTCACAAAGAAACGCAATTGGGCCCATTCATTCATTCCAATCCCATGCAACCTGAGGCATGTTCGACATATAACTAGGTTTACGCCTCTACTTAGTTATCCGATTTCAGACATATTTAACATTGCGAACTGATATTAGAAGTTATAACTAAAGATAAAATAGAAGATAGAGTTTAAAAAAATACACAACATATTTATAATATATTAAATATTAAAGTGATATTAATAATAAAAATATACTAATAAGAAAATAATAGATAACAATATATACAATTTTTCATACATAACAAGTTTTGAATACATTATAAAATATTTCCTTCTCCATTCCAGAGCCCCAATTTCAATAGTCATTTATTTCCTACAGTTTCAAAACTATTAATGTTATCTAATATTTAAATAACATTTCATACGATTAAACAAAAGATGGCATTGATGAATTCGTTGTTAAACTTGTTGGGATCGTGACGTGCCAAACGCACGCAGGGGAAAACCTCCGACTAACTGTTCTCGCTAATACGGAAGTACACCTCGTTCCGAGGGATAAGGCGACATGGCACCTGGGAACGACCATATCTGAAGAATTTTAGTTTTATGAGTTTTTAAAAAATATGATCATTAATTAAAAAATGTTTCTAAGTGAATCGCTCGATAAGGAACCAATTTAAAATTTGGACTTAAAATAGTTGCTCATTGCCTTAGACATTAAGGCATGTGCATATGCTGTTATGAAAATCCGTTAAATTACCGATGTTGATACTGTGAGGATAGTATATTCCTCTTATTTTCACAGCTTTATGTCTTACGGCATTTTACTGTAAGGACAAGCTGCAAGTATGCCCTCAATCTTTATTCTACAAAAACGGGCGGTTCTCTAACCAGTTGTATATGGCTCGAGCCAGTTGTATATGGCTCTCCATATACAACTTGCGCAGACGTGATTCCCTAAGAGAATTATTCAAAGAAATTAACATTATTACTGTGCCTATTCAATACATATTTGGAAACATTATGCATGCACGAAAAATATATCTCATTATTCAAAAAACTGTCACAATCACAAATACAATACTAGAAATAAAAATAAATATAAAGTGTCAAAATTTAGACTAAGTAAGCTAAGCAAATGTTTTATGGGAAACTGTATACGATTTTATAATAAAATTCTAGAGGACATACAGGGTCTATCAGACACTCAGTTTAGAAGTAAAATTAAAGATATTCTATGTAAGAAGGCTTACTACAAAGTAGTAGATTTTATAAATGATATTGATTTTTTTGATAAAATTGATAAAATTGAGATTTAATATTCTTTTCTTAATTTATTGAAAATTGTTAACTATGTAGGTATGTATGTATATTGTTTTTTTTTCTTTTTTCTTTTTGGCTATTGTTGTTAATTATGACTATTTTAAATTTTATGACTATTTTAAATTCTAACTGTTTCTGTTTTAAATTCTAAATTGTTTTAAAATATTTCTGTTGTTAAATATTATAATTTATCATGATTACATATATAATGTACCTATCCAGTATCTATAAAGTATTTGAAATGTAAGCTGAATGCCAAATTATCTATAATATAAACCATGAATTTTATATCATATTTTGACGTAACAAAGCAATTTTTGACGACTTCCATTGTGAATGAAAACATTTTGATTTTGATTTTGGAAAAAAAAGCTTTAAACTGACTTCGAAAACTTTCAGGCGCGATTACTCCTGCAATGTGAGTGTGTTTTATTATAATTTCATTATATTGACTGGTTAATTCTCTAGGGCAACCCTTAGCCACATTTTTTATTTAGGCCCTAAATTAATTACAATTAATTAAAACGTGAGCGCTCTGAGAGTTACGCTAAATATAATGGCAAAGCATATTTAGCGTAACTTCACACCCTTATACCACCACTGCGTGAAGATAGTTATTCTGTGCTAGCGCTGCGATAGAGCATTTGGTATGCGCCTGGTTGTCGGCGCGAGCGGACGTGGTTCCACGTCCGCTCGACATGGTTGCTTTGAAATTTAAAACCAAACACGGCTAGACATATTCTAAGGTGGACTTAGATCAAGGACGGTACACTTACCGCCACGACAATGTCCTTGCTGTTATTCGCGAGGTAATTAGCCTCTCAGTGGCTTGTGCCAACAAGGGTTTGACAGTACCCTCCAAACCTCCAATACAGTTTATGCGGGATGGCTCTAAAGGCAAAAAACATTTCACTACAAAACCTTTATCAATAATCGAGAAAGCTTCAGATTGATTTCTGGAGGTTGATTCGGTCTCTAAGCAGTATAAATTCCACGAAAGTCTCGGACGCACAGCCCTGCGTCCAGATATAACTCTTTACTCCCTATCTCGGAAGATGGCCCTAATCGTAGAATTAACTGTTCCATAGGAATCAAATATCCCAAAAGACCACGAGTACAAATTAAATAAATACCATGATCTCGCAAATCTTAGCATTTTACTAAAACTAGTACATTTGTAAGCAATCAAGAAAACTTGATTGTAATATTAGAGTTTTGTCCACCCTAGAACTGACTAGTCCCAGTTGGGCGATAGAATCAAATAAGCAAAAGGTTGTTTTGCCATTCGGTTTCTGTTATTTTTGTAAGCAAATCAATGTTTTATAGTAAATAATAAAAAATAATAAAATAAATGACGTCACCCGGAACAGCCTTACTCTTTACCTTCATGCGGTGGAAGTTGGCACTCATGGTCTGCCAGCTAAATCTCTGTTTCATCTGTTTAAAGATCTTGGTCTCTCCAGGAAAATAATCTACTCCTTCCTAGAAAAATATTTAAAACCGCGATTTTCGCATCTCAAATTCTATGGCTTTGAAGGGGGAGTGAATAGGTGGTAAGGTGACGCTCACATGTGGCAATACAGCTGTCCTGTCCGGACTAATGACCAGCTGTCCACAGCCGGTCATTAGTCCGGAATCCACCGTTCACCCCCCAGTAGTGTAATAATAGTATATGATGGGCCCGACTTCGGTCGCAGAATTTCATGGCAGCTCCGTTTGTATTTTATTTTATTTATCTCTTAACCCTTTGAGGTCCATACGCTTTGCGGTAGAGTATGACAATTCTAATACATAACATTGTTAAAGGGCGATGTAAATACATGTATGTCAAGTTTTGTGTAAGTTGGTTCGATACATTTTGTATAAATTGATGAAACATGTGTCCCTGTGGTCCATAAGACATGTAAATACATTTTAAATATTGGTAAATATTATTTTATTAAGTGAGCAGGAGTAAGTACCTACGTAATTAGAAAATAAATTTGAAATCGAAAATTATTAATTTATTAATTTAAATTCACCGTTCCTTGGTCATACGAATTCGTTGGTCATATACGATGTAAAAAAAAAACAATATATTTTTCAAAAATATTTATATTTTTTTGATGATATTAAGATTTTGATGTCTCAGTAATATGGAATTATAATAAATCAGTAACATTAATTTATAAATTACTAACTGTACCCTGCGCGGGTTGCTACGCCAAATCGGTCGCATTCGAAATTCAAATTCGCCGCTTTAAAATTCATTCGACTATAAAAAAAATAAGGACTCACTTCTGTCTTCGCGGTCGCATTCGAAATTCAAACTCGCTACTTTCAACAAAAGAAGAATTTTGGTTTTATTGAGGACACTAAAAATTTTCCTTTGGTCCGATCGGCACCAAACTTCACAGAAACCATCTCCAAACTAATCTAAAGTTTCCATCAAAATCGGTCGAGCGGTTTAGTTTAGAACAGACAAACATTAATTTTTATATCTATACTAGATGATCCGGTGAACTTCGTACCACCTAAAATTGATTTGATTGTAACTCTTCATAAGCGTCTATTGACTCTAATCAACCTTCCAAATCCAATTAATTGAAATCTATAATAAGGCCGAATCAGGTACGGTTTTAGTTTGGTTTGGTGATTAAATGAAAGTAGTTTGTAATTAAAATAAATTCAATGTACTTAATTTACATGATGAAATATAAATGATTTTCGAATTTTCCGACTTTTTCAACTTTTCCGACTTTTTCGACTTTTCCGACTTTTTCGACATTTTTGACTTTTTCGACTTTTTCAACTGTTTTGACTTTTTCGACTCTTTTGACATCGCACGGAATGAGTAACAGTTATGGATGGAGCAGCTGTCAATCAATAAGATCGCCGCGAACGCCATCTATTTAAATGAACCCATTTCCCAAAATGACCAATTTCGATTTTTTCGTTTTTCAGTTGTTTCTTTTAATTTTTCCTAAATATTTTTTTTTGTAAACCACCCCTGAATCAAGGCAAACAAAACAAAAAAATAATAATTCAAATCGGTCGAGTCATTTTCGAGATCTTGCGAGACTAACGCACGGCGATTAATTTTTACACATAAGATTTATAAAATTATTTTTCGGTTTATAAGACACATATGTATGTACCATGGTCCCTAAAGGTTTAATAGTATTACATAGTATTTTACAGTTATATCCGCTTGTATCAAGCTGCTCCATTGGAACTAGGGAAGAAGCGTCTCTGACGGTGTATGTATGTAAATCGCCGAAGACGCGCTGGGATCCGTGGAAACTTCATCGAAGGCATATCCGCGAGTGAATCGCGAGTTTAATGGGAGCCCCGGGCGACAAACAAGGCGCCCGTGCAGCCTCCTCGTTCGGATGGGGATTTCGGGATCCGCGCGGCCTCAGGGCGGAATCCGCCCATTATTTATGAAAGCGCCGCTCCGATTCTTCTCGGCCGCCTTTCAGAGAGACGGCCAAAGGGCGGCAACGACGCAACAAAGGTGAAAGGTTGCGCGGGCAGCCGGCTTTGTGATGGATCGCGCTCACCTGCTAACGCCAGAATAGATGCCTGATAGAGCTCTGATTTAATTATGAGAACAAGAATTTACACCGCCGACCGAGGAGTAATTTCCATATAAAGAATTTGAAACCGCCGTATAATACTGACGAGATAGGTTCCACGGTTCAACTCCTATCTGGTAGCCTCCTCGAAGAGAGCCTTAACCTGGGAGCTTCTGCCACGGCTGCTTCTCCTGCGGTTAGAATCAGAAGATCGCGGATTCGGGGGAATACCTCGGGCGGAACTGGGCAGTTGGTG